>QLNU02014176.1:7838417-7856247 GCA_006491805.2 Dysdera silvatica
AAAGAATATTAATATATGTTATTAAAACATGAGAAATAATAAGAACGTAAGAAACTGATAAATAAATAACCAGAAGTGTTGATAAATAAATAGCCAGAAGTGCTATTGAATAATAGTTCGAAGTGTATAAAGAGAGAGTGGAACTTTTCCTAATGTAGATATTATTTCGAAAATATTTTTAACAATGCCAATATCAAATGCAACAGGTGAAAGATCTTTTCACTTTTAAAACGCGTTAAAAGCTATTTAAGGAGTACGATAGGGGGAAACAGATTGAACAACATGGTCATATTATACCTAGAACAAAAAATTTTGGATGAAATAGATATTGCAAAAAGTAATTGATGAATCTGCTAAAGAGAAACCAAGACACAAATTTATATACAAAACATTTTTTAAGCACTGAGGTAACTTACTATTAAATATTTTGAATAAATATCTGATTTTTCTTGAAACGTTGAGTTTATTATTAGTTACATATTGCCGGTTTAAGGAACTCACTAAAAATTTACTACTGAAATCTTCCCGAAAAAAATCCTCAGTTCCTTACACAATTTTTTTTTTGGGGGGGGAGGGGGAGGCTTGTGTCTCAGGGCCTTAAAATTTTTACCGCCAGGGGCCCTCAATAGACTTAATCCGCGTCTGGGTCCATGACCTCGGAATTGATCTGGATAGGTAACATTGGGTGAACAAATGTGATAAAATATTCCTAAATGGTCGCACAAGGCTTTCGAATAAAACAAGAGGTAAGCCATCAGGACAAAGCGCCGAACGGGATCTCAATTTGAATAGTGAAGCGTCAATCATCTCTGGGAAAAAAAGGAGAAGACAACATTATCCTGTTCTTCCGCAATATTGAAACTGACCACCGAAGCGAGCTCCCGGACATTAGCCTCCTGGAAAGTCTTCGACAATAACAATAATTTCTCATCGTCACTGACTGCAATAGATCCATCGTGACGCCACAAGGTCGGAATATGACTATTACGGCACAGCCGACGACTGGCGCATCTAAAGAAACGGCTCCGATTTTCCTGTTCACACAATTTTCTTAGCCCAGATGACTCAGATTCTGACACTGAAGTGTTGTATTGGAGGGCAAGGTTCTTGTATTCCCGCTCATTGTGATCAGACGGTGATGCTCTATAAGTCCTCCAGGCCTTGAGTTTTCTCTTAGCAAGGCGGATAATCCTACGATGTACAGTAGGGCGTTGATCTCTTAGATCCGGAATTGAATTCATACATTTTTGAATTGTATCATCAAACACCGCCAGGATATAGTTCAAATTCCAGGGTGGATCATAAAAGGTCAGTTTCATAGCCGATAGCACTGACGTAGTTGAGAAAAGGTGTTTTAATACCACGATTTATAGTTCATATTATTATCTTTCACTGGGATAAGACAGTCGCCATGGCAAATGATTGACTTACCCTGTGAAGGATAATAATAACAATAATAATGAAAGAAAAATATATTTAAAACACTTTCAGTTTTAGTGTCTATGCCATCTAAATCATTTCGAAATATGATTTTCAATGTTCTTCATCATTAAGTAGTCAGTGGTTTTTAAAGTATAGACCCTTTAAGTTTACTGCGATTTTGAGGGTATGTAAGTAATTTCGTGCCATATGAAAAGAGAATTTCTTTAGTGTATTTTAAAAACGTGCCTTTAGTTGGAAAGAAGAAAGTTCATTTATGGAAGAGCTTATGAATTAACTAAAATTTAACTTAAATACTATTTTATATAATAAGTAAATAAGGCACCAATACATTTCATGGCAATATTTATTATAAGAGTTATAATGTCAGCAAATGATTTATTATAAGCTTGGCTACATAAGAATATTTTTACCAATCACTGTTAGTATAATATTCAGATACATTTCACATTGTGTGTCGTATGATAGTAAATTTGTTTAAAAAACTGTGATGTTACAAAACTGCTGTAACGGTAGATTTCTATGATGTCTTCTTTTTGACGAAGTTGTGGAAATAGAAATTTAGGAAGAGTACAAACAACGCCATCAAAAACGCCCATGATAACCAATACGTGTACACGTTATTCACACAACCTTCGTAGTGCAACCATGAAACATATGCTTGAATAGCCAAAAACTGAGCCTGGAAATATATTATTTTATTAGAAATGGAATAGTTACACAGTCATGATTCCTCATACTTTTGTAAGTGACCATGTTACACTGAATATCATGGTTGTACAGTGCTCGAAAAGTTTAAGGACAAGCGATAAAACACCAAATTTGGAAAATCAGAGGACATAACTTTATGCAAATGCGATTAAACTTCCATGAGGTGGAATTCAATACTTCTTGATAGTATTTAATTTTAAAAATCTTACAACTACTTTTAATATACCATTCAATGATTTTCGGATGCTATGCGGCTTGGAAAAAATATAAGGACAGCTGGGATTTTTTACGTCACAACCTAAATTAGCATAGTTGATCTTGTTCTTATCGTAGTATTAAGGGTTACAAATCATTTTATGTAGTTTCATAGCAACTATGCTCTCTAAAATGCCAAAAGTAAAATATTATCATAGACTTGAGAGAGGCCAAATCCCTAGTTCCAAAGCATGTGGAATGAGTGGACGCGAAATTTCGCGAAAAATCAATAGATCTAAGATTGTTGTATATAATTTCGTAAATGATATAGAAAACTACGGGAAAAAGAAATGCACAGGTAGACGTTCTCGTTATTATTCGTCAAAAGAGACCCATATTTAGGCAAGCCTGTCATAAAAAGCAATCTTCATCCAAAACTAAAGATAATTTAGGATTATCTTGTTCTATCCGAACGGTACGTAACGTGTTAATGAGGAATCCAAACATTCGGTACTCAAAAATGAAAACTCAACCACCTCTTACGAAAAAACAGAAGCAGCATACAGTTGAATTCGCTAAAAAAACATGTGGCTTTTGGAGATAAGTGGGAAAATGTTGTGTTTGCAGATGAAAAGAAGTTTATTTTGAGTGGGTTGGACGGATTCTATTATTACTGGCATGACCTTCGTCATGAAAAGGCCACATTTTCAAACTGACAGTGAGGTGGTGGCTCCATGATGGTGTGGGGTGGGTTTGCTTCTGAAAGTGTTAGCCGAATTGCATTTTTGGTGCTAAGAACGAATTCTGATACTTATTTAGATATACTGGCCCAAAATGTATTGCTTGCGGCACCGCTCATCACCTCTGGAGACTATATTTTCAAATAAGATAATGTCAGGATCCATATATCTGCTTCAACAAAATCATGGTTTGGGGTAAATGACGCAAAATTGCTTGACTAGCCAGCCAGGAGCACCGATTTGAACCCCATGGAAAACCTGTGGTGTATATTGGTTCATGATGCTGAAAAACGGATGCACCAAAACGGGAAACAGTATGATATGCAAGATGAGTTAATTAGAGCCATCAAACTTGCCTGGTGGAAAATCCCGAACACTGCTGAAAATGAACTTTGTGGCTCCATGACTTCACAAATGATTCAAATAATGGAGAAACGGGGTAATTTTCAAACTTTCTAATAGATTTTTTAGCCAAAATCCTGGTTGTCCTTATATTTTTTGCCAGGCCATATTAACTACAATTTATGTAAACAACGATATGCTTGAGTTGTTGCGACATACTGCGTAAAGTTATGAAAGAGCGAGAATTATATGCAAATTGTAAATAAAGTAGCATATACAACAATACTCAAAGTGCATAATTTTAATGATGAATAACAAAAAAGATAACAAACATATTGTTATGAAAGAGCGAGTAAAAAACAACAAATTAACACAGTTAAAACTGTTCAATCACACTGTTGATAGCTATTTCGGTGGCTAATCCGCCACCATCCTCAGAACAGTTATGACTGTTTACATACGTGAGCGTGAGGCGTTGCCAACGCCGCGATCACAAAAACAGCGAATTAAGAACATGGGACAATAAAATTCACCAAAAATGTTTGTTCTTGTCTAAGAAACACCAGATCATTCTTGTTAAGAAATTTTCTCAACTTATAGGACCTCATCAACCTAAGCCTCGTCCTGTGATACAGAACTTCGTTCTCAATATTTCAAGCATTCCCCTCTCTGAACAACTGCAGTTCTTAGCACTAAATTCCAATTTTTGCATTGCTCGCCCAATGCACCCAACTAAGATCATCGCTCCTGTTGAACGTGCACTCCAATTCGCAAAATAAACCAAGGCCAACAAGATGTTGTTAGACATCTCATCGCTGAAGCCCTTTCCACCAACACCAAATCGAAACCCAAAATTTCCAGTTCTGAGCGTCGGGTTTTGAACGATCTCCTTACCAATAATGATTTGTACATCACCAAGGCGGATAAAGGAGACCAGGTTGTTGTCTTGGATCAAAAACAATATATCAAAGGGGTCAATAATCTCATTAGTGACTGTCCTTACATTGAATTGAAGAAAAACCCCACGGTCACCCAATTTGCCTCGGTCGATAAGATGGTCCGAAGTTACGTTATTTTGGACAAAAAAACAATTAAATCAAACGTTCCTTCCGTGGCTAATGTCGCTTGTATGCTCCCTCAAGCTACATACACCAAGTGTACCATTCCGTCCGATTGTTTTCAACATCGGAACGGCCACACACGCACTTTCCAAGCATTTGGTTCGCAGATTTTCTCCCTTATTGGTTAATAAGAATCTCCTTTACTGTGAACAACTCCAACGAATTTATTACCAGACTCAAGCTCATTTCACCATGTTTTGCTAAAATGGTTTCCTTCGATGTAAAGAGCCTTTTTACGAATGTCCCAATATAAGATTCACTCTACGACACACACACTCTACGACACACACACTCTACGACAACATTTAATGAAATTCCATATTCCTGACTTTGAAATAACAGAAATAATCAAACTCACGGAGGTGTACATCACCCAAACGTTTCTCATTTCAAGGACGATTCCATAAACAACTTGAGGGTATCGCAATGGACAACCCCCTCTCTCCTATATTGTGCGACGTGTATACACATTATGTAGGATCTCAGCTTCTACATAATGTATGTGCGACGTGTACACACATTATGTAGAAGCTGAGATCCTAAAATGAATCCCATTCAAGTTTTGGACAAGATATGTGGACGACACTTTTGCAATCCTTCCTGATGATGACTCCGATCTTTTATGTGTCATTGTTATACCAAATTCAGTCAGCTCCCTTTCAACAAGTTTTCAACTATTTGGAAAATTTTTCTCAATTCTACAGCAAGAGACGCCACCCCTAACCTACAACCTGTAAATACCTCTTAATTTGCTGTTTTTGTGATCATGGTGTTGGTAACGCTTCACGCCCACGTATGTAAACAGTCATAATTGTTCTGATGATGGTGGCGGATTAGCCACCGAAATAGCTATCAACAGTGTAATTGAACAGTTTTCACTGCGTTAATTTGTTGTTTTTTACTCGCTCTTTCATAACAATATGTGTGTTGTCTTTTTTGTTATTCATCATTAAAATTATGCACTTTGAGTTTTGTTGTATATGCTACTTTATTTACAATTTGCATATAATTCATTTGACGTGTCTCGTGATTTTTCGTGTCTTTAAACTTTTTTCCAGCACTGTAATATAACAACGACATACTATAAAACTTCTATATACAGGGTTCCTAGGAAAACTGGAATGAGCCTAATAACGTTTGAATAGACATCTCGTGCAACGAAAGTTAGATATTGGTATAGTGAAATAGCTATGCGCTATCAAATGAGATGAACAGCAGCGCTCCTGATGGCGAATTGAGGAAGTTAAAAATTTTATTTAAAACAAAATGAAGATAGGGAAATCTTTTCAATTAGAAAATTATAAAGCATCCTTTAATGAGTAAGAAAAGATATATGACTCACACAATATGTACACGCACTGTCAAAAAGTGATGTGTTCCGTAAGTTTTAATGCACCACTTTCAGTTAATGCTTTTTGGTGTTTTACAAGTTGAAGTTTTTATAGGAGAGAGAGCAAGTGCGCCGAGAGCCAAATCGGTTCCCCAGGCGCACTTTCTGCATGCGCCGTTCCCTGGACAGAGGCATAGATACTTTTTTCACCGCCGGGGCCCCCACAGCATAGGTCCTTGCCAGCTCGGGCCCCTAAGCTTCATCTGGGTCTCCGGGCTGCAGCCCATCCTGCCCCCTCTCATCGGCTTTGGGAGAGAGATTATGGTTTCATTTTTCAACATTAAGTGAAAGTGACGCATCGAAACTTCCGGAACACCTTACTTTTTGGCAGTACGTGTACGTAATGCATGTAAGCCATATATCTTTTCTTACTAAGTGAAGGATGCTCTTCAATTTTTTATTGAAAATATTTCCTTGTCTTCATTATTTTTTAAAATAAAATTTTTAACTTCCTCAATTCGTCACCAGAGGCCCTGCTGTTCATCTCATACGATAGATAATAGTCATTTTACTACACCAATACCTAACTTCCGTTGCAAGGGATATCTTCATTCAAAAGTTACTAGCCGAACGCGGAACTTCCTAGAAACCCTGTATATCGAAGCTCTTGTGAATCCCCGTCGCTATTTCATAGAAAAACTGCTGTTATATGTCGAATTTTGCCTTAAGGAAAACCAAAAATGTTCAAAAATATCAACTGTGTACAAGACAAATACTTGAAAAAAATAAAACGAAGATACTGTAGCAGGAGATAGTTAAAAACCGCCCGACGGCAAGGGGTTACCAAGCAAAGGTATTTTCTCCATACTCGCTTCACTCCATTTTCATATAAACTTCATTTACTGTAAAAGTGTGATTCTTATTTTCATATCTTCAACCGACAGTGTATTTTCGAAGTGATAAAAAATATTCTGTCTGTAAAAAAATCTGTCTGGTAAAAAATATTCTGTCATCGCTGTAGAAAGACTGAAATGTTGAGGAACATGGACAGTAGAGTAAGCAAAATAGATGTTGCCTTTACATTTGGTTTCGTCCCCCCCCCGCCTACCACAAATACGATGCCGTCAGTTATGAATGAACCGGATGTTCATTATGGAAATGTCTGAAGATGAAGATCTTTGAAAAAAAGTTTAGTCAAAAGTACAAGTTTTTCAAAATTTTCAGTAAGCAATGTGGTATGAAAAGCACAGTTCAGGAAAGTTATTTTAATAAGTTATTTATTATAACAATGACTTTCAAATTTCCCTGACTTTGGCCTTTGTATTTCAAATTTCCCTGATTTTTCCAGATGAGTAGACAACTTTGATTGAGTGATACAGTTGATCATTTTGTTGAGCTATTTTTCGAGAACTTTGATTTACTTTCATAACAGCTGAATATTCTGTTTGGAGCATAAGCATACGCAGAAAGTTCGTAAGCTCAATGGGGCGTTACAGAGCTACAACTCACATATTCCTATGTTAAATATACAAAATTTCATTGCAATGGGGTTATTCAACACCCCTCTGCGTACGCCAATGGTTTGGAGGAACAATTGGATCAAAACAGATGTTACTTCCAGACCTGCTAACGCAATGGAAGCACTTATAAATACAATGTGACTAATCTTTTTCCAAAAGCATACATGTTATTAAAGGTTATTGCCACAATTCCGATTTCTACTGCAACCGTGGAAACAACATTTTCATCACTTAAAAGATTGAAAACCCATTTAAGAAACTTAGTAGGCGAAAACCAGCTAAATGAATTAGCACTTTTAGCTAGCTACTCATCCCAATATTGATGTGTAACTGGAAAATTAAATCAGTTTATTAAACTTCAAGGCGGTCTAATTTTCGATAAGGTGCGTGTAAATCTGAATTGCACTTTTTCTGTATAAGAGGGGAGAGATTTTGTTCTACGCTTTTTTTTTTCTTTTCAGTTTGAGCTTCCACTGCTTTACAAATGCCATGTCATCTACTGAAGAATTTCTTGGATTTGCTTATTTTTATAAATATGTCTAATGTTTGCGTTGAAATCAAAAAAATTATACCGATATACGTTGCAATTATATTATACATCTCACATCCATATATTGTTTAACTCGAACGGTAGGTACATGATGTGTTTGTATCGATGCATAGCGTAAAAATTTTATTCCCCTCCACACTCAGGACCGTAGTAGTCATTTTAAACTATTCCCTAATTAAAGTACTGCACGTAACTGCAAAGCAAAAAAAAAAAGCAAGCAAGCAGAAACTGCAACTGTTACTTTTGCAATGTTCGAATAACGAAACCTTCGGAAAACAGAAACCTCCGAATAACGGCTGTGCATTATTTCTACGTAATTCTTCGCTTTTTTGGTTGGATTCCCCCTCCCCCGCATTGTGGGGTTTTGCGGGTGATAGATCCGGCCCTGAATGTATAATACAAATAAATGTTCTTGAAAACCTTTAAATCTATACTTACATTATTTTCAAAATAATACTTAATATCTCCTCATTGTAAATTTAAAATAACGTTTGTTTCAAATACAAATTATTAGTTCCCTGATGTCGCCAAAAGAGCGCAACGGTTTACGATGTGGGGACCACTGGAAAATGTTAGTGTTTTCCCGTGTTTTGAAAGTTTCCCGCCTTTTTAGTCCCCCCCCCCTCCAATTCTGGAGTGGAGAGGAGAGGAGATGGAAAAACTCAGATAAGAATGGGGATAGTGGCAATAAAACTTCGGATGATTCTAGTTCAAACGTTGACCGGTCCTTTTGGATTCTGGACAACAGGTTACTCATATCTCTTCATCCGACATTGCGACTGTATGTGACAGTGCAGTGGTTATACTACCATATTAAAAACAGGCATTTTATGGACAAACGGGCAATTAGCCTTCTGATCCCATGACTTTACTAGGCGTGTGTTGCCTTTGATATATGTAGTATTATTTTATTAAACATTTTTGGTCCTTACTTCAGTTGTTTACGCCTTTATTGAAACAGAAGAAATATTTTAAAAAATATGGAATTTTCAGTTAAAAAAATAACTTTAACACAAAACGTAAACATTTCTTACCATTTGGGCCATTGTTAAATATCTCTTAAAACGGGATAAGGATTTCAAACCAATGGCAATTATTGCATAGTAGCTGTACATCAGTACGTGGATGCAACAATTTAGCACACATGGGAAAATCCAAACAGTTCCTAAAAATGCAGACATAGATGAATTAATTTTAACAACACTTATATTAATCTTCATATTTTTAAATTTATCTAACTAACTAAAAAACAAATGAATGGACAAGCGGGCAGAGATAATACCTTGACCTCTGAGCCACCGAGTACAACCATGAAAGGATATTTTCTCGTATACGTAGGCCAGTATTTAAGTTTTTAGAATCTGGCAACACAAAAGATCATAGCTTTCATTGTTGTTGATTTTTAAAATTTCAACTTTCACGTAAGCATTGGGTGTTACAGAACCAGAATTGCTATAAAATTATTTTTACGGAGCTGTTTTGAAGTCAATGAAGTAGTTAAAAACATGGATTTAAGTTGAAGGGATTTTCGAGCCATGGTTTTGTATGAATTTCGACAAGGTTTGACACAGTAACAGTGTGTTGAACTTATGAATTCGACTTTTGCTAATGAAGGAAGAACTGTCTGGAGCAAATATTTTCAACCGGTTTAAAGAATTACATTTTAGACGCAGAAATCTCGGTGTTAAGTTTCGTGAAGGTTTACCAAACACTGCTGTGACACCACAAAACATTGATGCTGTGCGACAACTAATCACTTTAGATCGTCATGTCGCATCTGGTGAAATTGAGGCATCTTTGAACATTTTGTGGACCCGAGTGCATTTAATTTTACATGATCATTTAAATATCAAAAAGATATGTGCGCGTTGGATACCATACAATTTAAATCAAACTCAAAAGGATGCTCGTGTCAAATGATGCAAGGAAAATTTGATAAGTTTCAACTATTGTGCCTCAAAAGTTATCTTTGAAATTGCAATAGGTGATGAAACCTGGATTTATTCCTATGAACCCCCAACAAAACAACAATCTACTGTTTGGGTGTTCCAAAATGAACCGAATCCTACAAAAGTTGTTCGTGCATGAAGTGCTTCAAAGAAAATGGTTGTCTCGCTTTTTGGTAAATCCAGCCATGTTGCAACCGTTGCATATGAGGATCGTGGAACAGTAAATGCTGATTGATACACGATAATTTGTTTGCCAGAATTAGTTGCTGAAATCAGAGAAAATAATTCGAAGCGTCGCATCCTCCTTTATCAATTAATGCAATATATCAATATCAATTAATGCAAGCTCACATACTTCATTTCAAACTATCAAATATTTGAAGCATTAAAACATTTATTTGATAAGTTATTGCCCTTATTCGCCTATCTTAGTATCCAAAGATTCCCTTTTGTTCCCAACGATCAAAAGTAAAATGCATGGTTAACGATTTAGCAGCCCAGCAAAAGCAGTTGAACCTACAAAAATCACATGTTTCTGCTACACAAAACTCAGAATGGCATAACTATTTTGAAAATAGGTTTATTCGAATAAAGATTTGTACTAAGAGTAAAGGAGAATATCTTGAAGAGCGATAAAACGAATTTTTATAATGAAATATTTTGTATATTATTTTCTAAAAACTTAAATACTGGCTCTCGTATATATATTGTTCAAAAATAGAAAAACTTCATCATATTTTAATAATAACTTCACACCATACTCTCTCTTTATTTCGTAAGAAATTTCCTCTTTATTCAAAGAGAAACTCAGTTGAATTCTATAAGTGTTACACCAAATATTCAAACAAACGATAAATTAGCTTTAACATCAGTTCTTTCACTTTACTCTCTATAACAAACAAATCGACGCATCAAGGAGGAGTTGTCCGATTGCGATAAAAATTGGTGGATATGAAGAACATACATAGAAAAAGAAACGATTAAAATTTCAGAACAATTGAATGATTTATTGCAGAGTTTGACCGTTACAAAGGGAGGAAGTCAATAAGGCGTTGGTCCACCTCTGGCCTGGATGCAAGCTGTCACCCGGCGTGGCATAGACTGATAAAGATCCCGGATGGTGTCCTGCGGAATTTCTTGCCAAATTGTCTCCAACTGTCGGGCTAAATCGTCAACATTCCGGGATGGTTGCAATCGCCTTCCCATAGCGTCCCAAATGTGCTCTATGGGAGAGAGATCAGGAGACCTAGCTTGCCAAGGAAGTGTTGGGCAAGCTTGAAGACAATTCATAGCAACACGTGCCGTGTGCGGCCGGGCATTGTCTTGTTGAAACGTAAGTCCAGGGTGTCGCAAAAGGAACGGTAACACAACCGGTCGTAGAATGTCGTCTACGTACCGCTGTGCTGTAAGTGTGCCAGAAATGACCACCAAAGGGGTCCGGCTATCAAAGGAGATGGCACCCCAGACCATAACGCCCTGTTGTGGGCATGTGTGGCGTGCGATAGTAAGGGCAGGATCCCCACGCTGCCCTGGACGTCTCCAGACACGTCTGCGGTTGTCGTCAGGACACAGTTGGAAACGGGACTCGTCACTAAAGACTATACGTCCCCAGTCAGCGCAGTTCCAAGTTGATCGAGCCCGGCACCACTGTAATCGGACTTGACGGTGTAAAGGCGTGAGAGGTAAGCGGCGTAACGGTCGGCGCGAGCGTAAATTCCGCTCTCTCAGTCGTCTGCAGAGGGTCATGTTGGACACATGTGTGCGGGCCACACGTTGGATAGTTGATAACGACGAATCCGGTGCTGTGACAGCTGCTCTGACAATCGCTCTGTCTTCCCGTTCTGTTGTGGCCCTAGGTCGACCGCTGCCGTCCCGACGCTGACATCTGCCGTTGTTGACCCACTCTTGCCAGCACCGTCCAATCGCCGCATCGCTTCGACCCACATGTCCAGCGATTCTTCGATTCGTCCAACCAGCCTCTTTCAATCCGATAGCACGACCTCTTTCAAACTCTGACATATGCTCGTAATGAGCACGAATCTTTCGGCGAGGCATTGTTACAGTCGACGTAAGATATCCGCAGTCAAAATGCAACAGAAATTTTGACCACATATTGAGAATCGCTCCTTATATACACCTGCTGAATGCGCAGTTCCGATGCGCTGGAGTTCCCGCTATTCATTCATTGGACACCAAATTTTAATCATTTGCATGTTCGGTCAAAATGTCTTTGCATACGAAATTTCATTACAATCGGACAACTCTTTCTTGGTGCATCGATTTTTTTGTTATAGAGTGTATTTCATACCTTCAGAGTGGATTAGCATCCCGAATCGACAAATCAATGGTATCGATACGTGGTGGAATATGTGAAGAAATGAAATGTGCCCATGTTTCTTCAACAACACAAAGAAAACCTTTACAAAGAATAGAAATTAATTTATTTTTGCTGCGAGTTTCAATATATTGGGAATAAATGAAAAGCAATTAGCCATTTATGGTATTATTTCTAAAACTAATATACTTACAGTATCAAATAAATCCACATATTTTGAAGCGTATAAGAATAAAGCGTATTTATCTTTATTAATACCCTGAAAATAATGAAAAATGTCTAGTGAAAAGGCCATGTGATAAACAAATTTTAATACAGTGCTATTCTAAATAAAAATATCATAAGGATTTTCAATATTTTTAAATTTTTTTTTTGGTTGACTATATTTAACTCTTTTTTTTTCCGGCGGTCGGCCAAAGTTGCCGGTCACGGGAATTTTCATTGTCGCCCTTAGCACCATGGGCGTACCGCATTACGATACTATTTTTTGATAAAATCCTTATTGTATACATTGTTTTTGGAGAACGATTGAGAACGATGTTCTATGGGAACTTAAATCATAAGTTGGATTTTGTGAGTACTAGCGAAAAGCTAAGTTAGCTTCAAAAATACCTCTGAAAGAGCATACATCCCAGAAGCATTATCTAACTCACAGCTATGTCTTATTTCAGACGAACATTCTGGTTTTCAAAATCAGTGGGACAGAGAGATATGGAGGAACCGAAAAAATCACTTAAAGAAAAATTTGATTTAAAATTTATTTCCGTGCATGGACTGACCGAATGTAGTGATTCAGATATTGGACGTTAAAAAATGGACTTGCTTATCACCAATCAATCAAGGAAGGAAGAGAAATTAATTAATTAATTAATTAATTACAAAGCGACTGGACCTCGAAAATTACAGAGTTGGATATTAGAATCCATCTTCTGGTAAAATCACTGCCTTTGAAAGAGAAGACGAGTATCAGCAACAACATACAAAGAAATCATTCTTACTGATTCATGATGTCCCTGGGCGTAATGCTGAAAACTTAACAGATTGCATTAGCGACTTATTCAAAAAGAAATTGGTTGGTTGGTTGTATTTTTATGGCGTAATTTTCTTTTCTTTTTCTGGTTTTACGGCTCAAAGACTACAGTGGTCATATTTTTTTATGGCGTAAGGATAACAGAAAGAGAAATTCAATTTCTGCCTATAGATTAAAAATTTAACGAATATACACAGATTCGGAAAGACAAGGCGGGACATCAAAGCCAACCGTTATCAAATTCTTAAAAACATCTTAACGGGACTATGTCTGTAGAACCAAAAATTATTAATGGGTATGAGTCTTGTAATTTCAGGTTATTTGACTCCAGCACAAAGACAGTTTTATACTGATTTACGTGTAAAAGTTTTCCATGCTAATACGTCAGCATCTTGAGAAGCAGCCATTAAAACTACATAGAACAAGTTGAAGGCAAACATTTTGAAACTATCGCAGCTTCATCTTCAGTGCGAAAATTGTTGAAGTGCTGGAGTATTATTTGAGCGTTACATATTCTGCGGGTAGATTGTGGAATTCATTTAACGCGTTATGATGTCTATTGTTGCTAGATTGCCAACTTTCAAGGAATAAGCGGATATTATAGTTATGAATATTTTTGTGCAAGATTTTCGCATTATGCCAGCATGGGATATGGTTCTGTTCAGCGCAGTGTCTGACAAGAAATGAACTAAAATCTTGAGTTCTAAATTTGTTTTCATACTCTTAGAGTCTAGTTTTGAGGGTTATTTTAGTTTTACCATAATATTTGTTGGCGCAGTCACTTCAAGGTGTTGAATAAATAACTCCGGTGATTTGATCTGCTGAAGTTGGGGGGTTTTTAGATGGGAGAGGATGTTAGCGAGCTTAGTAATTGGTTTGTAGGAAACAGCAAAGTTTTGGTTTCAGAGAATCTTGGCGATGCGTTCAGAAATGCCTTGGTAATAAGGATGTGTCGCAGTTTCCCTTCTTTCTTTCCTACCGGTGTGAAGGGAACATAGATTGGAGGAAGGTTGGAAACTGTTAGTTTTTATGAATTTTGAGGAGGTTTTGCTGGTTTTGTCAATTAGAATTATGTCTGATCTGCTGTGTGGTGTCGTTTTGTCCCTCATAATAGCCCTATCCCAGTACAATTTGCGTGTTTTGTTCTCTAGTATTGTTTCTGGTTCGTATTTGTAGTAAGGATTCATGTTGGTTATCAGCTTGATTCTGACAGCAAGTTTTTAGTGAATTATTTTTGCCGCTTGTTCATGACTGTATTTGTAGTCTGTTTGGGCAATTATCTTACAACCTGATGTTGCAGGTTGTATTGTTTCAGACGTTAAGTCACATTGTCTACATTGCTCATTTTCTATATTCTTCTTTAGGACGTATCGCTGGTATTATTATTGTTATTTTTAACTTATCTGGTGATATGTCTACCTTAAAATTTGAAATCCTGCCATAACTCCATATTCAATCCGTTGGCATCCTTTTCTTCAATAAGTGTTTTTTCATTGACAGTATTTCATTATTATGGCTAATGTCTCAACAAAGGGATTTGCTGATTATTTCTTATTATTACAATTTTTTCGCGAAGATAAGCCGCAGTTGGTAAGTGTTTAAACGTAATGTTTTAATTATGATTTTTTGAGAAGGGAAGGGGCGGAGCAGTGACGTAGCATTTCAAAAATCATGGGGGGGATTAAGTAGCTTTATAGATCATGTGATCCATCATTGGAGATAATGTGTTTTGATATCCATTGTGGGGAGTGAGGCCCCCCATTTCCTATGCCACTTGGGGGGAGGGGTGACAAAATTGATAAATTGATAATTGGTAAATAAATTGATACATTAAAATTTAAAGTTTTTAATATTTCAGCTATTTTACAAAATGCTGATGAATAAATGATGAAATTTTTTGGTTTCATTGGGTATAACGTAGCACTCTGCAAAAGTTTATTCGTGCACGTTTCTTAAAATTAAAGGCACGATATGTGACTTTTATAATAGAAATGAAAAGTTTTTAGTTCTTATTTGTTATTTCGCAGTCTGTTACAAAATAAAATTTACACGTTGAAAGAGCAATTGGATAATCAAAAAATTATTCAGATATTTCTAAATTATCTACTTATATATCGTGACTTCGTTGGTATGTTAATTATAAATTTAATACCAACTACAAATGTCTTCAATGCCAAATATTCAAGTAAATTTTTAAACAAATACTTTCAAATATTTATTTCCGAACCTTCCGTTTTGTTTGTAAATTATTGAATATGCATAATTCACTGCTGGGAGCCCTGCTATAGCTAATAGTAATTTGTGCATAATAGTGTAAACACATACGTCATTTCAAATTTCATTTAATAATCGGCTTCTGACTTATATAATTCCGTTGACTAGTCTTGAAGTTTTCGTATTTTAATGAAATTTAGAAATTACAGGGAGTTATTTGAACTCGTGCAGTCTTCCAGTTTCAGTAAATTATCCAGCACATTAATAATTAAATCTTGATAAATAAATTAGATAATAAAATCAATAAATAAATAATAAAATTAGAGGAAATAGAATTTCGGAAAAGGTTTCAAACCTTAAAAAAAACGGAAAAAAATCCAGCCTTATTTCTAAATTTGTTAAAGAATAGAAAAAGGACAAAATTCTGTCCAGAGAACTTTTGCACAAAATTATAAACTTTCTTAATAATTTTTCAGTTGAAGCTTTCGAGCTAACGTGTTTTGTAGCTTTTCATTAAAACATTTTTATTAATTTTACATAAATTATAATTCGGTCTCATATGTCCATAATGTCCATGATAGGCAAAATAAGTAAAGGATTGCTCAAATGATAATTCTATTTTCTAGTTTAAGATGGCGCATGTGGTAACTTTTTTTGCTAAAATGGTCACTATTTTTTGCCGCATTGGTCACTAAATTAACAATTTTTGTGGAAAAAAAATTACTCAGACCCCTGCTAACTGCGAAGCCCAAACGCCGAAGACCAAAACGAAGAATGGTTTATCTATTTATTTTTTTCTTTTACAATTTTAACTAATTTCGAAATTATTTTGTAAATATGTTACCATAGTGATAATATCATATATAAACCGCGATGTTTACGTTGCCTTATGGCAGGTCATCGAACCTGCTTTGAGACGTAGGTACGTACTTTCTGTTTTAATAGAAAGCTACTGACGATAATCATTGGTATTAAAGCAGTGGAGTCCGAATAATTCCAATAAGAAATCCCATTTATTAAATTCAAGTTAAATATCCTATTTACAAGTCGTCTTAAGCACAAGGTCGATGGAGAGGTACGTGATTGTCTGCTCTTCCCCATCTCAGGCTGAACGGCCCAAGCGATCGTTTGTTGTTTGTTTGTTTGGCTTTTTTATGGCCAATAAAAAATTGGCTCCCCAATAGAGTCCAGTCGGAACTCCCAAAAGTAAAAAGACCCCCTACTCTCTGTCGTATATACACGTCGTCCCTCATCCCCATAGGCTCTATGGGCACATATATGTATCGCGCTTGTTCTGTTACAGGTCACAATAACCTATACGATATCAACTATATCATGTGTGACATATTTAAAAATATTAATTAATTTGAAAAAATTCCCCATTTCAATAAAAGGAACTAACTTTGTGAGTGCACAAGTTCCACCGAGCCATCTGCCTCAACTTGCGAAGCACGTTTCGATTCTTTCCAAACATGTAGGAGCTTCCATCAGGGTCACGCGGTTTCCATGGCAACGGCCGCCATGACATTGCGGAATGACTGAAAGTGTTTTCCCTCGGCGAGCAGCTGTCGAAAGCGTAGTTGCTACTTTTAGCTATAAACCGGCTCTATTCAGCTACTTTTGGCACGGAATAGCCGTTTCGACTATTTCATTTTTAACAATGAATTTTTGTTTAGCTAACCGATTGTTCATGAACTTGCTATTGCTAAACCTATATATTTATATAGGTTTGGCAATGCGTTTTACTTGCCTATAGAGGGCAAAATATCATTTCAGAAGCCTTCGGCCGATTTCAACTACAATGTGCATATGGCAACAATACAGCAGGACCATCTAAAATTCAAATTTATTTTCTAAGCGTCTAATACCTGTGTATACAAGTTACGGAAACTTAAAGAATATTTTAGGCTCCGAAAATTTACTGACGAAAATGTGAAATATTTTATTAATATTTCCACGCGTGTAGAAACTGAGGGCTTTCATGATGCTCAATTTCTATTATATTTAACTCAATTATTTTCATTTATTTCACAAATTCAGAAAGGCATTGCCTGAGTTCAATGATTAATACTTACATTGAAGCCGAGTTTTTGAAGAGAGGAGATGTCTTTAGGGCAATGGAAATCCCAGCCTAATCCGAAGCAATACTTCCCCAGCTAAACAAAAAAGACACACATTTCACAAACTATCTTATAATACCTAAATAACTACCGTAAATACCGAATAAATTGAAATAAATACTTTTATATTTTTAAGGATCAATGACAATGGAGTAATAATAATAGTTTATTTAAGATGTATATAATTTTAGTTTATGCAAGATAATTTCCGCAGTACTACGAGGATTTGATTT
>QLNU02014176.1:7856347-7886497 GCA_006491805.2 Dysdera silvatica
TGCTTAGGATTATTAAATTGGAACAAATTAAAATAATCTTTTCTGGCCGCACAAAAATTAGTATTTAATTGATTACGAAGACATCGAAATGTCAACTAATGCTGTGGCTCTTTTGTTTTAATAAATTTTGAATAAAGTCGGTTTTTCTTATTTATTGCTCTGTATAAAGAACGTGACATCCATGGCTTTCCTTATTCCTTAAAGGGACGCTTTGCAACTTTAGTTAAGTAATCCGAATAGATCTTAAAAAATGTATCAAAAAATAAAGTATAGGATTCAATGGGATCTTCCAAAGTTAATAATTCTGTCCAATCCGTATCAGCTAGCGTATTGGTAAACAAGTTTAGATTAGAATCTGAAAAAGATCTGGCAACAGTAATCATATTTGCTTTAAAATATTGTACAGAAAATTCCCGATTAGCTGAGGATTGAATAAAAATTGGTAGGTGATCACTTAAATAAAAATCGAGAGTACCAGAATGAAAGCATGAACCATTTGTTATCTCCTATTATATAATAATATCTATATTCCTATTATATTTATATAATATACATAAATGTCTACCATTGCTCTCCTATCGTATGGTACGCCTGCATGCTCAAATATTTTTTCCGCATTCATAAAATATTCGGGATATTTCTCGACCTCGATCGGTAAGTCTGAAAGTGTACTTCGAACCGAATTAATCTGATCCATCCTAAACCTAGGTTCTCCCGTTCCTCCTCTGTTCTCATCTGAACCAAAATTCATATTCATCTGAAGCTGAATTTCTAATTTCCTTATTTCTGCCTCAGCTTTAATTTTTTCCATCTCAGCTTTACTTTTTTCCATCTCAGCTTTATTCCTTTCCCTATCTCTTTCTATTTCTGCCATTTTTATTTTATACTGACCTTTAATTTCAAACCTTCTTAAATCCTCTTGGTTTCCTCTACTCGAACTACTTAAGACGTTGAGTGTAAATCATCGACATCGTAATATGGGTTTCTTTCCCGGCTCTCTAACGCTTCATCTGGAGCATCTAGTATTTGTCCGACCGCTACCCCTTCAATTACCCTCTCTACATTCGAAGTTTCTTCGCGTGCACGCGTATTCATTGACCTCGTATTCATTGTAACTTATTTCTTTCTATCTCCCTTCTTTCAATTCTCAAATCTAATCTTTGCTAATATTTACTACACGTTTAAATTGAATTTCCTGTTTTCCTCTTCTTACACAACTATCTCTTAATTATTCAACTACATAGCATGCAACATTCCAAATTTCCTTACTATATCGTATATATATCATTCACCATATATCAAATCACATATATCGCATTTACTATCTTATATATAATATCATATCCCATATATTATATCCCATATATCGTTTTTCATATCTCAAATTCCATATATCATATCTCAAATTTCATATATCATTTCATATTTCAAAATTCATATATTTCAAATTTCATATTTCAAAATTCACATATCATATTTCAAAATTCACATATCATTTCATATTTCACAATTCATATATCATTTCAAAAATTTCATATATCGTTTCAAAATTCATGTATTATTTCACATTTCAAAATTCATATATTTCATATTTCAAAATTCATATATTTCATAATTCACATATTTCATATTTCATCATCCCACTTTTCATATTTCACCATCCCATTTTCCATATTTCACATCCCATATTTCATATTCCACATCCCACTTCTGACACCAAAAATGTCCTATCTTCCCTTTAAAGATAGGTGGGTTCTTTCATTCCCACTTAAACAGTTCCTTGAGCGGAATATAAATGTAAAGTACTTACATTTTTGTGGGCTGTCCACCATCATAATTAACTTCATGGCGATGAGATTCATTTTATCCATTGTTAAGATGAGAGGAATACACACCTTTTAAACACCAATTCTTTATTCACACGAATTAAAGGGTTATACAGATATTTCATTTAATAACGTAAGAGGTCATTTCGAGCTATGCCCGGCCGCGCTTACAGTCAGTTCCAGACCAGATTTAAAGGCATTCTCCTTGAGTTTGTTGTATATTTCTTATTTATAGTTTCGATACATCCGAAACTTTATCCAATGGGACTATTGGAATTTTAACCAATGGGAAGAGATGTTACGGGAGCCAATGAAATCTTTTATAGATCCATCTGGATCATGACATCATACTTTCAATGCTTTGGTTATTACATATTGAGCGCGTGTACAAGACTTTCAAGCTAGCTGCTATTATATATTTAAATACATTGGAAAAACGAAATATTTAATACTATTGGATCTTAATTAATTTAATTTGGTTTAAGGGCTTTAACTTTTATTTAAAGGCACGAGTAATTCCTGGATTTGTGCTTCGACCTTTTCTTTTAACGTTTCCGGGATACGATAGCAAGGAACTTTACTCATTTGTGAATTTGGTTTTAGTTTTATAACATGTTTCACAGCAGTTACTCGTCCTAATTTTCCTGAAAAAAAATCATGGTTTTCGTATATAAACTGTTTCAATTGCCGTATCTGGTCACTCGTTAAAATATCTGTAGTTTTATTAGTTATCACTTCTTTCAGATTCTCACGTTCATCACATTGTAACGGTACAGTTTGTACATCTCCAAATTCTTTATCTTGTTCAAAAATCACTCCTAACGCATTTACCCGGTGAAAGTACTTTCTTAGCTTGTTTACATATACGTGCGTGACTGTCCGATCCGGTAGTTCTATAATATAACTATGTGGACTACGTTCCCTTATAATTGTCGCAGGTCCCATCCATCTCGATAATATTTTGTTGCTACTATCCGGCATTAAAACAACAACCTGTTCGTTTACTTCAAAACTTTTCGGACGTGTTCTCAAGTTATATCTATGTACATATGCGGATTTTTGAGGTTCGGATTTTAGTCCGGCCTGTTCCGCAGCTGCTTCTAATTTCCTTTTTAAACTTTCCAAATATTCTTGTACTGGCATAGTTAGCTTCACAAGTTCTGTCTCATCTCCGGTCCACGATTCTTTCAAAATAGATAGTGGCCCTCTCGGAATTCGACCATATCCTAGCTGATATGGACTAACCGAGGTTGTCGAGTGGGGTATTTCCCGGCTCGCCCATAACAAAAAAGGAATGTAATTGTTCCATCCTTTAGGATATTTCAAAATAATATGATGAAGCATTCGTTTTAAAACGCCATTAAATCGTTCGCATAAACCGTTAGCCTCTGGGTGGCTTGGCGTGGTAAAACGTGGTGAAGAACCAATTCGTTTCAGCATTTCTTGCGTAAGTTGAGATGTAAAATTCGTTCCTCGGTCGGTAACAATAACACGGGGAATCCCAATTCTTGTGAATATCTTTTATAAAGTATCGCACGTGGTTTTCGCTGTGAGGGATTTTATCGGCTCCGCTTCGCACCACCTACTGTGTCCGCATACCATTATTAGAATATATTTGTGTTTCCCAGTCGTTGTTGGATCTATTGGACCAACAATATCGCAAAAAACAGTATCAAAAGGCAAAGGGGGAGTTTTTATAGCAGCAATCGGAGTACGGTCTTTTACAGATGTTCCGCGCTTCATTTGACAATCATGGCAGGAATTGCAATAATCCTCAACTTCTTTCCTCATATTTGGCCAAAAGAAAGATAACTTTATTCTTTCTAATGTTTTCTTGCTCGCAAAATGTGCTCCGTAAATTGAATCATGTGCAAGTTTTAAAATGCGTTCCCTGTGTGATGAAGGAATAACGAGTTATGTATCCATTTTATATAAATCGAACACTACGCAGATTAAATCAAACAACAATGTCAATCAATCAACGTTTATTGGCGTAGTGATACCAACGCCGATGGTATGGCGTGATTAGATGGTGAAACGTTCGAAAGAAAATAAATATTTCTGCCTTCGGTGGGACCTGAACCCACGACCTTCCACTTGCCGGGCGGAGGCTCTACCCACTGAGCTACGAAGGACAATATATAATCTCTTTACGAACGTATATATATTGTTGCCAGTTATTTCGCAGAATGGTGTAGTACATGGACTACTATTTAAACCAAATTGCAAAGAGACTGGTATTAAATTGATCGAAATGCACGTTGCAGCATACAGGTATGTATTTATTTTATATAAATCGAGCACTACGCAGATTAAATCAAACAACAATGTCAATCAATCAACGTTTATTGGCGTAGTGATACCAACGCCGATGGTATGGCGTAACAAAAAATTAAATTAATAGCATTGAACCGATGACCTGATATTGCAAATACATACATTGTGTATGGTGAATGATATAAATTTTTAATATTTACCCATATGGTTTTCTTTGCCTTCCATGTTCTCCAAGGCTGCTGTATTAGAAAGTACACTGGCAAAGTGATGATACCATACAGTGCTAGAAACACTTTCACAATCAGCAATTTCAGACTTTGTGATTCATGATTTTGATGTAGGTTTTTTGTATTTTCTACGAGAAACATAAAGAGATATCTATGTATATTACATCTATATCTGTCTATCATATTTATATTTATTTTAACATACATAATTGACTTCGGGAATTGCAGCAGTTGAGATTACAGAAGTTCGGAAAGTTAGGATAACCGTTAAGGCGTATTTTCCTTCTAGATGCGAATATTCGGCGCCGCAAAAATATAAAACATGGAAAAAAGACGCAGCCAATAAAAACCAATAGAAATGTTTTTTTGTAGAGTACGCAATATGCTTCCATTAGTTTTCTATTGTCGAAATCAGTTTTTGGCGTTTCACATTGTTGCGGCGTAAAACGTGGGTCTCACGTTTGGTCCATGTAGTCCCCAACTGCATAAATTTGGCCATGGGAAGTTGTTTTGGACTATAGTAAGTAGTGAAACCTTTTCCAATATGGTTTTAGGCTAAAACGGCAAATTTTCCAAATTTTGTTACATGATTAACTAATGTGGATGCAAATAATAACATCCCTGTAGTTCCAGAACTACTCATTTTCGAACATTTGTACATTGGATCAAAGTTGTTTCTTTTGATGTCCTTCACCTATTACTCATGCTTGACAATTCCCAATTGCCTCCAGTATGGTAAAACAATCGTTTTCCATACCTTTGATGACTAAATGGCAACAGTACTCAGTGCCAGAGAAGGGAATTTCTAATTTTTTTTAATCTGCTGCATTATTAGGTCAATCACTTAAATTATGCGTCAAAAAAATTTTTTTGTTCATGTAATTGCCTACGTAGCAGCAATGTGAATTCAAATAATACTTTCACTCTACAGTTACATCGGGCCCTTTACGGACATGGGGATTTCGCCAAATATGGCTTATTTGGCGTCCTTTACCACCCCTTTCAGTTTGTTCCATTAGTTTTGAATCACCCTGTATATCTAATATAACTATATCTAACCAGATGCATTACAATAAGACTTTTGTTAAGTAAGTAAAATTGATCCTCATTGTCAGTATGATGGGTGGAATTTGTGTCTCTTGGAAAGATTAGTAACATTGGCTTCAAGATTAGCAAGTTTCAGCCTTAGATTGTTAGGCCCTTCTGCATCTAATTTCCCTGTTTTGTTAAGCTGGAATTAACTTAGCTAAAACCAGCTTCAAACATGTATGAGCTTAGAAATGCAAGTAAAATTCTATAAACATTTAGGATGTTTACACATAATTGCATAAACATTAAGTTAGTGATTTTTAATTTAATTTCTTCATCTTCCCTCGACACGAGCCGATCCCTAACAATATAATACCGATCACTTTGAGGACATCCGGACTATATTCATGTTCAAAATTATGAAAATTCTCCATGTTATTTCAATGAGAGAGGTATATATTTTGCTCTTTAACTGTCGATGCACTGTATTTATAAAAAAAAAAATTTGCAGAAAATTAATGAGCTGTAGAGACTTACCAGAATCGCAACAAGCCATACTTTCAAGGCATCTAATGAAGAAGAATCCACGATCAAAATTAGCACAAACATTGAAGATCAAAATCGAAAATTCTTAGAAAACTGATTTAGAATAACGAATTGGTTCATATAAATATGAAAAATTACTAAAGAGTAATTGTTGATGTTTGTGTGAGCAAATTTGGAAATTTGGTATTCTAAATTAATTTTCTACGAATTTTCGTTTTTGACTTCCAATTTTGGAATAATTTGACGAGGATAACACTGTGCATTATTAAATTAATTGAAAAGGGACAAAAAATTAACACAGATTAATTAATTGTTAAATCGTTTACAGACTGTTTCAATAGCCCTTGGCTATTTTCGTCAAAACGAATGACTGATATGTTTATGAAATAAAAATTTATGGCCGGATTCACCCGAGTGTCTAGCCAAAGCAGATTTGTGGAGTTCTTGTTTCCTCACATAAGCGTCATAGTCTTTTAAACGAATTCGAAGTTCTCTACGTGTTCGGCCGAATCGTGTGTACATTGGCCATGATCGTGTCTACATTGGCCAAACAAGCAGAGCCCTTCGAATTCGTTTGAAAGAACATGACGCTTATGTGCGGAAACAAGAACTCCACAGATCTGCTTTGGCTAAACACTCGTGGGAATCTGACCATACATTTTTATTTCATAAAGCACAATTTATCCAAAAAGTTTCTTCTCCACTGGACCTCAACTTTTCGAGGCCCTACATATAATCGCCAACGCAGATAATGCCGTTAATGACTAGTTACCGTCCAATTTCATTTCTCCCTTTTGGACGAATTTTCTCCCCACATCGAACAATATTTCTTCATAAAATGTTTCTTCTGTCTCACATTATGCATTTCCTCCCATATAGTATAATTTTTCTACTAGTCTGTTTCTTTTTAAACTCATGTTTTACTACAAGAGACATTTCTGTAAACTTAATATTCCATTACCAGAGGCGTTTCCCCTAACACGTGTGTTTTGAGCTTTTTACCGTTCATTTCATTATACCTGTAATCTGTAACCGCCGTTTGTAACACGTATTTGTTATTACACATTGTGTGTATATCGTTGACCGTTCTGACGAAAATAGCCCAGGGCTATTGAAACAGTCTGTAAACGATTAAACTTAATTAAACTGTGTTAATTTGTTGCCTTTTCAATTAATTCTTCAATTTTGGACCAATATTAATCGTGGATTCTCCTTTATTAGATGTTTGAAAAAAAGTAATTGTATGATTTTGATAAGCATTTATGGCTCATTAATTTTTCGCAAAATGGCGCTTTATACATAAAGCACATCGACAGTTAGAGAAAAAATTATTTTCCTCTCTCATTGAAATAACGTTGAATATTCTCTTAATTTTGAACGTGAGTGTACATTATTATGGCCAGCAGCCTGCCTACAAGGAGTTCTAACAAGTGTTCTCGTAAAATACAGTTTAGCCATCTCTTATGTAGGCAAACACCTATATTTTTAACGACTTTTCAATCCTAAAATTTGCATTTAAAAAATGCTTAAGTAAGGAGGATTAAAACATTATCAACGTTAATGTTTTTTTTTTAAATTTTGTTTGAAATTGTCATATATACATTATTAAGTTAAATTAATATAGAATGTTTTAACCTAATATCAAGTTTTTCCAAATAAATATAGGTGGATACAATTAGAAAAATGTCCTGATTCGTGCTGTGGGTGGTTAATATAAATAAACGGTTAATTATAGATTAAAATTCGAGTGTAATATATAGATGTGATTTATTGTTTGTTTGTTTTTGCGGCTCAAAGACTACAGTGGTCATGCTGCGCCGGGACCTACTGTTTTCCGAGGAATCCGAACCTCTTAAGGCCTAGGGAACCAAACCCCGGACTACAGTGAGCAGTGCGATCTTTATGAGATCTCTGAGTAAGCGTTCTTTTTGCACTGCTGGGAGTCGAACCCGGATTAGCCGCGCAATAGGAGAACGCGTTACCACACTGCGCCACCGCAGGGCGTATAGATGTGATTTAAATTCGAATTTCTTTATACACATTTTAATAAATAAAAGGTATGAAAAATTATAGAAAAAATTTAGAGCATGTCAGTTTCAATACCAATAACACTATATTTTATATATTATACATAAAAGAAAGGTGGCTACATATAAAAAGAAATTCTTCAAATTATGTTTATTGTCTACTAATCAGGTTAGTTAAATTCTTCATTTTCTGAGCTATAAAAACTATATGTTTATTATTGATTACTTGTGATTACATACAATATTCAAAATAATACCCCCACCCCCCGTGTGTGTGTTTGCATTATAGATATATTTACGAGTCCAAAAACTATATTTCATTTAGTTTTCGGACTCGGGCAGGCCCAAGCTCATTAGACGGATGTAACTGAAACTGAAAATTAACTTTTCTATATCAAGATTCTCTAAAGAATGCAACTAACTACGTGAATCGTTTTCGGGAGTTGTAGAAACACGTGTATATGAAAATATGAAGGAAATTAAATAGTGTAATTTAGCAAAATTTTTTAAAAATTTAAATCGTACTTCAAGGGTTTAAAGCTATAGTTGAATCTTCGGACACGGGCGGGTGTGGGCTCAAATTCCCATGAAATAATTCGGGCTCGGGCCTCATAAAACGAGCCGGACTTACCTTTAATGTGTGTGTGAGAGAGAGAGAGAGAGAGAGAGGGGTAGGGTTTTCCAAATTCGTTTGGTATATGATTCCCTTCACCTCCCATAAACTGCTGAAGGCTCCCAAATACACACAAATGTGCAAATCACCTGTTATGAACATTTCTATAGAACGTGTTATGTAAAGTGTCATCCAATATACATCCCAAGAGACCACGACTGTCTGAGAACTAATACTAACAACTAACTAACTAACTAATATTAACTATACTAATACTAAATACTAACGTATAATATTTTGGTGTTCTAATACATATATTTAAATTATTATAAGAATTTTTAAATAATAATTAATAAAATTATAGTTTAAATACAAAGAAACGAATATAAAAATATAGTTACCCATGGTATAATCGATTTGCTTGAAATAATGAAATCGTTTTTGAAGCGTTTTAAATAACCATTAATATAAATACAACCACGAACTTTGTGAAAACAGCATAAATGCGATAGCGTGAATTAACGTCGCAAGAAGGATAATGCAACTGAAAGGAGAAGGATTCAACCTAAGCAAAACACATGAGTCATGTGTGGGTATGTGAATATTGCTTAGTCAGAGTTGCTATTGCAATCTTATGAAAACTTACCACGCGCCTTTTACGGCACTTATCACTCAACGCCTTCGAAGATAGTGTGAGGTGAGCTTTGACGTTCTCATTGATCGGCGACGTTATCTTGGTATTTGGATAGCAATTTATCTTACATATTCGAATATCCCATGGGATTGAGATTACTGTGGTGTATTGTCCAAATGTCGAATATACATGCGCTAAAATCATTTAGTGCCATAACTAGTGGTTGCATTTGATGATGCATATAATTGTATATAGGTCCCTATATACGTCGACTCACACGTACGTTTGTAACGGTTATGTCATCTCAAATCGAAGCTTAAATTCCCTCTAACGTAACATTAAAATTCATATAAAATTCCAAATAAGGTAAATCCGGGTTACATGCCACATGCGATATAGATTGCTCACCCCCTAGTTCTGAAACAGGCTGTGGGATGACACTGCAAAAAATACCAAATGTGCGCCATTTAGTATTTGAAGCGTGTTTGGTAAAAACATCGTGTTCCTGTGCCTTTTTGTTTTTAAATTAACAAATATATAAGGTGAGTTATAGAGTTTATTATGAAATATTTTCGTGTGCTATCGTATTTTGTATATTACAGCTAAGACTTTAACGATGTCAGTGGATTCCCTGTTTGAGCGAAGCATAGTCTTAGTATAGAGAGGTTTTATTGTTATTTCGCCATGTTTGAATTCAAGATCAGGAAGGCGTGGGGTGAGGCATCTATACCTTACATAAATAAAAAAAAATATAGCAAAGGATCGTTATTTTCAAAAATACTTTAGCGATTGATTTTTGATAAATCGGTGATAACCGGCTCTACTTTAACACTTACTTTGCAGAGATATATAATTTTCTACCATAAATAACGTCGAAAATTTTCAATGCTCAGATCAGCGGTTCTTAAATTTTCCCAGAACGAGGAATCCCTTTAGAGATCACTCGCCTTCGCTGAGAATTAACTCCAAGAATTAACTCAAAGTTTAAAGCCCGGAATTTGCATCATACATATTTATTTCTAGTGTTTCATCACTAATTTTCACCATTTAAGGAAAGAATTTTTCGTCCCCTCATAATTTATTCTTAGCATTAAAGAAAAACTGCTCTTTTCTTAGTGTTTTTCCGAACTTTTGTGGATCCCCAGAAGTCCGCATACCACAGTTAAAGAACCACTGGCGTAGATTATACAGTTATCTTTCAAAATAATTGCTAACCTATTTAATAATGACTTATTCGCTATCTGTCCTGTCATATACTATTTACCCAAGTGGTGATATTTCTATAGTATTGGTTTTATCAACAATTTCAACATCTTACGTGTGTAAAAATAATCGCGTATCTCTGGAAGAGTCTTCTTATTAGGATGTGTATAAAAATAGTTCCAAAATCTTTCAAGGTTCCCGATATATTTGTCGTGACACGATAAGGAAAAGAATTGGCCTTTGTCAGAAAACAATTGTGAATCTGAACTTCTTGAAAGATATTTATTTTTCTACTTTGTTCAGTCCGGGCTTTGTTCAGTCCCTAGGCCTTAAGAGGTTCGGATTCCTCGGAAAACAGTAGGTCCCGGCGCAGCATGACCACTGTAGTCTTTGAGCCGTAAAACCAAAAAACAAACCAGCAAACTACTTTGTTCAAGTGCCCTGCCAAAGTATTATGTTGTAAAAGACAGCCCCGGTTATTTCGGTTTCGATTACTGCGGATTTCGATTTATTGCGGTTTGTTATTGGATACTAAATCCGGAATATAAAGCTAATAAATTCGATTTATTGCGGTATTTGAAGGGGCCAAACAATGGCAAAAGAAAAAATGTTTTTAGATATATTTTATAGTTTTTAATTTTTAAATTAAAATTTTAATATTATTATATCATATATTATATATATTATATAATAATATATATAGCCCAGCTATATATGCAGGATATATAGCAGATATATAGCCCAGGATAGACTTGTGTGGAAAGCATTTGGAGAGACCTTCATCCAGCAGTGGATAGATAATGGTTGAATATGATGATGATGATATATATATTTTATAATTAATTATATAATATATTACATAATTAGTAGAGTAATTAGCATCTACTTGGTAGATCGAGTTTACGTCAAAAACAAGGGAGTTAATGCCTGATGCTAGTACTATAGTGTATTTCCGATCTGTAGTCAAAAACGTCACCAATGAGGCTGTCGCAGCATTTAAATTTCAGATTTAAATGTACGATTTCGAAGGTGAAGAAGAAGTGGAAATGATAACAAAAAAATTCACTTTAAAAGAATTAGAAGAAATGTTTCATATTGAGGGAACTTTTTAAGCAAAAGATTGTGGATAGAGATCCTAACCTTGAATGTTCTTCGAAGGTGCTTAGATAAATATACAATTCAATTCGTTGTTATAAAATGATGTACGAAGGAAAGGAAAATGTACAGCAAACAAATCTTTTGAAGTATTTTTAAAAAAAATAAGCACTTAGTACGTTCAGTACAATATACATACGTATACAGTAACTGTACTGTGCATACCTAGTTTATACGTATGTGCTATCGTTTAACATTACTTATTCACTTTATAAACGTAATCTTTAAACGATGTTTTGGTATCATTACCTCTATTTTTCTCATTTAAAAACTTCATAATTTCCAAAACTTCGGCAAAAATAACTTATTTTCCATATATTACATATCTAAATTATTGCGGTGTTTTCATTGGCACAATTAAGCACAATAATCGTGGATTTTCTGTATACTAGATTTTATTGAGAAAATTTTGAATTTGCTTTTATTTGTTGGATATAATAAATATTAAATATAACGCTTTCTACGTATCGAACCGATGTGTGATAATATTGATGAAGATTAATTGAAGATAATATTGAGAAGAATTGAAATTTTGCTACATGCATTGAAAAATGCGTAGAGGAAATAAGTGCCAGTATTACATTTAGTGGTTTTCTATTTAACATTCAGTGTAGGTATTTTCGAAATTTATTTACACATGTGTAAATCTGAGAAATTTGCTGCTTTACCGCATTTCGATTTGCTTCTTGTTTCTATTCATTTTTTCCGAGAACAACTTTTTGGCCCTTTTCTCATACTCCAGTCCTATTACCATCTAAGTATTTTCATCTTAACGAAATAAGACTTAGCGCTTGTTTTCTCATCCATCCAAGTATTGCTTTTGTGTATCTTCAAATTATCCCTTTTGTGTATCTTCAAATTATTCCTTTTGTGTATCTTCAAATTATTCAAAGTATCCTCTTCCCTATTTATCTCTAGTGGAAGATTTAACCTTCTGCCGAGTGCAATATAACGAGACACACGTTTAGGAGCAATATAACGAGACACACGTTTAGGAGCAATAAGCTCATCAAACACTTTCCATCAAGAAGCTCTTGCAACCATAAAACCATTTTTTTCTTCAAATCATTACTTTATCAAGTACAAAACTTTTAAGGTGTTTTTAATAATCAAAATATAAAATTTATAGAAAAAAAATGGCAAATTCAAATAACAATTTGCTATAGCAATATATCTGAAGTTTATCTTTTTTTCCGAACACCAAAATAATGCAAAGAAATTTGAAACTAAACAATTTACAATACGAACTATTCAAGAATATCATGCTTAACTAGCAGCGGTTTACTTCGTTGTATCATAAACCATGAAGAAATTTGCATGTGACATACAAATTGCATACTTTCATTTAGATTATAACAGTTTTCTGATACGAGTTCGTATGGTGCATGTAACACACCCTCGTCTTTTTTAACGATCCGTGGGGTTGGACATTTTTCTTTTCCTTATTTCAGCGCGGACGAAACATTTTCATCTTCTGTTGGAGCTCCGAGGGCATACCAATAGTTTTCATATTTCTTCTTTTTATTTCTCCAATCATCGTTTTTCAGAACGATTGTTAGGTAAATAATTTGGACATTATACCACTCATATTAAGTATCGTAAACGCCAATACTGATATATTCTTACATTATTTACTCGTTCAGTGAATAAAGTAATTTAGTTTACTGAATGGGTTTTAAAACTACGTACCTTACAAAAAGTTAGGAAATCGGGGGCAATGTGCCCAGCAGATACCTTTGTTACCATTTATTCAAGAAGATTTGAAGCGAACTAAAAAGTGCGTATGCAAATATCACCAGATACGAGAGATAATGAATAATACAAAGGGTTCTGCCATGTAGGAAGGGAGAAGGGGGATCAAATGTAAGAGTCGGGTCCATTATATCAGCTGCGCCCGATCAAAGGTTAAGAAATTACCACGCCTTCTGTTACAAAGAAAGGAAGTGAATACTTTTAAAGGAAAATTTGGCATATCGCGCTCTTGGCTTTCATATGTTAAGATGGTTTTTCACATAATTAATCAGACGAACATTTTAATTAATAATTTATCAGGGTCATTAATAATGTTTGGATTTCGAATTGACGTCTCTCAAGATTTTCTGACAGAATTGCAAGACACACCACGTATAAAGCGTTTAGAACTTAATATTGTGCAAGTTTACGTTAGCCAATCCGCAAACAATTTATGTCAAGACAGATATTCAACTTGCGTTCATCTTGCATTATATATTTGTAATACAGAACATCTTTTTCAATGCTGCAGAAGTTGGAAAATTTTAGTTTTCGAGCTCTTTGCAGTTAACCCTAGGCACGTGCCTCTCGTGCCTTGTGTGTACTAGTGTACGCAGGGTATGTCGATTGCATAATGACTCCCCCAATGCTATACAATTTTGTATATATATATATATATATATATATATACAGGTACATATATGGAATTGTAGCTCTCTATATGCCCACCCCAAACAAGATCTATCCGGAAAATAATGTCATTTTATTGTGAAGCGACTGTACGTTGCAGCGCGCTCTTTCATCCGCTGGGATCGATGGTGGTGTAAAGTCAACCACCAAGCGAGTGTTTGCTTAGTTGTCTCCGAGCTTTCGGAGTTGAAGGACGGACGATTTTGTAAACCTCTGTGTCGTTTCTTGCACAAATCGCGATGCAGCGCTCACTGGAACGAAGATACGCGATCAAGTTTTGTGTGAAAGTCGGTAAGTTTGCAACGGAAACTTTTCCAATGGTTCAACAAGTCTTCGGGGATGAGTGTTTATAACAAAGGCAAGTCTATAGGTTGCACAAGGCGTTTTTGGAAGTGCCGTGAAGTGGTCGACGACGAAGCCTGCGCTGGACGCCCGTCAATCTCCTCAAACGACGAAAATGTGAATCGTGTGAAAGAACTTTTGCAAACAGACCATCGAATGAGTGTTCGTTTAATGGCCGACATGTTAAATAAATGTTTTTTTCATACTTGTATAGACTTGGTGAGATTGCGTTCCTGACAAAACTTGTAAATTTACAACCACCCTCATGAACTTTTTGCGTACTATAATGCTGTTGGAGCATTCAGCTGTGATTTCCCTTCTGATTATTTTCAAATTATATATTGCTGTTTTTGTTAGACCTTTTATTTCGAATCTACACATAAAACTACCATGGGCGCCCTTATGGGGAGCAGAGGGGGCTCGAGCCCCCCCCTCTTCCTATGAAAATTTGATTTGCCCGAATCTGCTATGCATTTACTTTCCAAAGTTTTACAGTCACATTTTAAAATAAGGTACTTTTAGCTCATTACTAATTGTCAAGCAGTATCAATTATTTTTGTAGAGTTTTGGGATCTTGTACATTCACTAAAATTCTCGACAGCTTTGAAAAGAAGGTAATAATTTTCTCTTTCCCTCTCTAGAAATGCTCGTATGGGCGCCCATGAAATCTAGTGATATATACACTAATTAATACCGTTATTTCCAATTATAAAAATAATTTTCTATTCAGGAGATAATTGTTTCTTCTAAATGCGCTTTTGTAAACTTTAAATTTTCTGTGCAACTCCTTCATAAAGTTTACTTCTTTTTATTCACATTAGTTCATCGAAATTAATATGGGAATCTGTGATATATTCTTTTACCAAGTTGCTGAATAAGCTATGAAGCTAGAAATGACAAATGGTTTATTCAGCAACTTAGTAAAAAAATATATCATAGATTCCTACCTCGATTTCGATGAACCAATATGATTAGAAAAAAGTAATCGTTGTCTATGTCTAGCCTAGATGCTGTTACCCTGAGTGGCATTGACCCATAAAGTTGGAGGATGAGACTTCTTGCCAAATTGTCTCCAGTTGTCGGGTTAATTCGCCGACATTTTAGGATAGCCGAAGGCGCCTTTCCACAACCTTCAAACTTTGCTCTATGGGGGAGAGATCTGATGACATAGCTTGCCAAGGAAGTGTTTGGCAAGTACAAAGCCAATGAATAGCAAGATGTGCCGTGTGCAGCCAGGTATTATCATGTGTGCAAAAGTAAGCCCGGCAGCTTTAGTTGGCCCGAAAAAACGGCAGCACAATGGGTTGATTGGTTGTATTTTTGTGGAGCAAGGAGAGCCAGTGTCATTCGGCGCCAAAGAAGGTCAGACCGTACATACGGTTTGCGGATTGTATGGTTGGTCGTACAATTGTACGGTTATTGAATGTACGGTATTGAATTGTACGGTATTGAACGTACGGTTGGTCGTATAATTTCACCACCGCACCTCTGTACCGTAAGTGTGTCAAGGATGACCCTAGGGCTGCGGCTACGAAAAGAAATGGCACCCAAGGCCATAATTCCAAAATTGTTGAAAGATTGTGTAGCGTGAGGCACAAAAAGTAGGATACCAAAGCTTCTAGGACGCCTTCAGACACGTCTGCGCTGGCCATGGGACTCAGTGCCAAACGGGACTCGTCACTGAAGACAAGTCATCCATAGTCAGTACAGTTCCAGGTCGACCGAGACTCGCAGCACTTTAATTGTACTCGATGATGTGTACTGGTGAGAGGCGAATTTAGTTCCTGAGCTCTGCGCTGCCATCAATGGTTCTGTTATTTATTTCTGTGATTGTGACACGTCGTATGGTTAATAGTGACGAATATGATGCTTTTAAGAGGCGTCTAACAATTATTTTGTCTTCCCATTCTGTTGTCGATCTACTTCGACCGCTGTCTTTTTGGAGCTGAAATCTGCCATTCTGTACCTATTCCTGCAATATTTTCTAATTACCGTATCGTTTCGTCTCAAATGACGAGCGATTCTTTGATTTTCCCATCCAGCCTCTTTCAGTTCGCTGGCAAGGCTTCTTTAAAACTGTAAAATATGCTCTCTGAAGAGCGAACTCTTCGAAAAGACTTTATTAAGGCGATTGTTACAATCAAAATAAGCAACCGCAATTAAAATCCAATGGAAGTTTTGATCTTGAAATCGAATTTCACTCGTTACATGGACTTTCAGGATGCTTAGTTTCGATGCGCAGGAACTCCGGCAATTCATTTATTGGATGCAAAATTTTAATTATTCCTATTTTAGGTCAAAAGTTATTTTTATACGAAATTTCATTACATTCTAACTGTTTCTTCTGGGGTTGCCGTTTTTTTTTATATCTTAGAGCAGGGGTCTCTACCCTTTCGGACCTCACGGACCACTAAATTCATAATTTTAAATCCCGCGGACCACATTTCGTGAATTTAGTGCAATATAAAGGCAAAAATTGTCATTCAGAATATGAGAATTTCTTAGAATATTATTTTTGTTTTATTACTGATCAAACATTAAAAATGGCGTATGTCCAAATTTTTCTGCAGACCACCAAAATTTTCTCGCGGACCACCGGTTGGCGACCGCTGTCTTAGAATGTGTGTTAATCTCATATATACACTCTATGCACATGGAAATTAAAATAAAGCTGAGAAAAACTTATTAAGAAGAGTAGAAACATTAATCCAGTGTAGTAATGATGATGGTTGCAGGAAAGATGTGGCAAAAATAAATACATGTTCATAAATCAATTTTATTGTGGAACATAGGAGCCCTAATTCAAACATTTTGAAATTCTTGTTGATTGGATAGAAAAAATAAAATATACGAGTATATGCTACAAAGAAAGAGTCTGGGTGAAATACATTATGAAAATAATTTAGATGAAAAATTCACAGATAATCATATTTGTAACTAAGATGAATTATTAACAATTATTTCGACCGAAAAATGGTTCAAAACCTACAATTTTCCCGTCGAAATAATTGCTAAAAGCTCACTTTAGCTTCAACTGTGGATTCTTTATCAAAATATCTGCTGCGAGTTCTGAAAAAATTATAAAGCTTACAAAAATATATAATCTATGCATATGGAACCTTATAAAAAGTTCGCAAACATTCAACGGTGAAGTTTGCATTCCTGTATAAATTTGAAGTATTCTAGGTACAACTATCCCATATTAAGAATCTCAATCTGTTCTTTCTTAGTAAACAGAGGGCAAGTACAATGCGAATTCGCAGCATACATTTCAGCAATTGAATCTTTATAAAACTCTTCTATCGCCTTTCTTTTTAGTTTTAAAGCAGCTGTTACCAACCCCGATTCAGGAAGCCACTCTTCGTAGCAAAGTTTAAACCTTTGTGGAATTTCAAAGCTGAGCAGTCCCTCTGAAAAGCAAAAAATATTTGTGCTTTAAAGACGCCAAATGAAAATTGGTAACATGTTTAGAATGAATGTATTATATACTGTAAAAATCTATTAATATGCATATTTTTTAAAAGATATTCTATATAATTTTAAAATACTATTCTAAGGACTATCGGTTATAACGGTCGATGTCCAACTTACGTGTTCTCTTGGGGTCATTATAAAAGAAATTAATTAGTAACGTGAAACACTGCGCTAAAACTATAATAAACTATTTAAACACGACTACCACAGTTAAAATTATTTAATTAGGTGGATGACGATCGTTTCGGCAGTGAATGACTGCCTTTGTCGAATCCAGTTACAAAAGTGAAGGTAAACTATCAACTCCACTGCACTTGGCATATAAATACGTGTTGCCATATTTATTTATAGAGAACCTATGGAATGGAGGTGAAGAGACTTTTTTACGCACATGAACCCGTGCTGCCATCTATATTTACGGAGAACATTAGAAATGGAGGTGAACAGCTTTTTATACACATCAGGTAAAAAATTATTGAAGCAAGGGTCATTAACCACAAAGTCACTATTGATAAAAATGTGGTAAGGCTCGAGAAAGGTTTCCACTATATTTGAATTTAGTTAACCAGAATTGTAGGAAATGGTCGTTTATGGAGGGTTGCACTTGTGAGGATTCCAAATCGTTTAACCGAAATTTGCGTCGAATAAAATTAGTTTTGCAGTAAATTGATGGAACCTTTTCAAAGCGTTATTAATGGAGATGAACATGATCAAATGTTCCAAGATCAGTTATACACTTCATACTAAAATTATTTTAAATTTTATATATTTAACTCTCGAGCTTCATCTGCCCAAATATTTAGGCATATTTTCGATTTTTTAAAAATTATATACCCGACTGTTGTCATGCCTAAAACCCAAACACAAATTAATTATAGTCATGCGAACATGATTTTTAAAATATGTAATACTTTTTTATTTATTTTCTCTGCGTGTTTTATTACCTGTGTTATACAAATGTTAGATATAATTTTATATGCATACGAGTAATGTAGAAATGGCGGTCAGTGTTTAGAGAAAGAAAATAGGCAGACGAAGAACATCCTTCGAGAATTTTCGAGTAGATGCTTGTCCCCCTTGTTGAACTGATCAATGAAAATTCATTGGCGGGATGGAAAGTTCGCGAACGAGGCGAGAAAGCATAAATACGGAGAAGACAAAGGTCTTAGCGCAGTTTTTGGTGTCAAACGGAACGAGGTCAATCTATGCCCGGAGTTTTCGAGTTTCTTTTGTAAGGGAAAAGCTAGGCTGAGAGCCATCAGGGGAGATGCTGAAAGACCCGACGTTGAATCCGTCCCCTGTTTTTCTCCAATTGAATAAAAGGGATCTATAGATCTCTTAGCCTGACGCTCGCTGGTCGAAACTGATAAATTGATGCATCCTTGAGTTTGTTTAATGATATGCATTTCTCTGAAGCTAATAGAGGGAGTATGTCTAGCCGTGGAGCACCGATGCATGATGGGACTGTATAGTTCATCACGTCATCGTTACGGTTCTTGAAGAGACTGGACCGCAAACAGGAAGAGAATTCACTAGTAGTAGTAATTCCTGGCAGTAGATAGATTGACTGCCACGACGCAAAATCGGGGTAATACTTCGAATGGATAACGCCGATGAGTTCATCGACTTCTTCAGCTTGGCGTCGATGATCTTCTAGACAGCTTGTGATTGTTACTGACATAAGGCCATCGATAAGAAGTCGGGATCTCTTTTGAGGGTATCGACGAGGACCAATTAATGTAAGTGTCTTGGATGATTTTTATTTGAACTGTTGTAGAACTTTCTACCAGTATGAATCTACGGACATAACTGTAAATTGATTATTACCCCAAAGGGATTATTGTTCTATTGCCGAACTTTCTTTCATAAATCTCTGGTTTAATAATTAGTTTAATATTAGTAGTCTTTGAAATTCTTTTGAACAGTGGATTATTATTTGTATGCAGAATTGAATTGCTCATGGGCTGTTTAGAGTGAATTAAAATTATTTGAATAAGAACCTGTGTCCTCCTTGTTGATAGTTACGCAACACAATCAGCATTAACTGAATTGCTCAACATGCTAAAACCATTATACAAACGAATTGCAAATATATGATACAGCTCATAGAATGGACTTTATGTGCTTACTTGTTTTACCATGTAATTTCAGCTGGTTCATCACGTAATCTATGATTTCATTATCCTGACATAATTCAGAAAACGTCAAGCACTCGCTACCTAGAGTAGACGCCAACTTCTGAAGCTGTCGTTCGTTTGGTTGGACAAGAGCAACTAGATGATCATGGCTGCCACTTCCAACGACGCAGATGTTGTCAACCAGTAGAGATGTTTTCATCTCTGCTTCGATTTTACCCAGAGATACATATTCCCCACGCTGCAATTTGTGTAAATCCTTTTTGCGATCTGTAAATACAAGGATATATTCTGCATTTATAGTCAAGCACAAATACATTCTGCAACCAGGATCATCTCAACTCATCCGGAGGTCCTGCGCTTCAGCAACTTTTGGGGTCCCTTTTCATACTAACGTTTAAATTCCCAATTTTCTTCAAATAACAGAAATATGTAATGAACAAACTTTGTCAATTTTGCCCCCATCCCCGTTTGTGCCGGGACCCTGTGTCCGAATCCAGTATCTCATCCGTTAAGAACCTATTGTACCTGTGGCATTTTTGGCTTAAATTAAGGAATAACGCCTGAAAGACAAAATAGTATAATTACTGATGTGATGAGAATGCTTATATACTTGTTGTAAATATATACGCAGTAGCTACTATTATAAAGATAGGGCGATCAGTGTATTTTTCTCTTCAGCATCTTTGTTGCAACTTCTGAAAGAACCTTTCACTATAGAGTTTACTATTTTAACCACAATACATAAACGCATAATCGTAAAAAATCCGGTCATTGTCAGAATTTAGGTACGCTGTGATTTTTTGAAATTGTAAATTGTACTTCGATTTAAAAGACAGGTTAAATCAGTAAGGTTTCGATGCTGGTATAAACAGCCTTGCAAAACAAAACTATAACATTACCAACCAATAGGTTGGTAATGTTATACCAACCAATAGGTTCTTAGAAATGGTAATCATGAACAATATCCTGTAATATAGCTATATAACTGTGAGATATTTTTCAATCATTGTACAAATATTTGAGACATTCTTCGTAAGAAAGAAGATGTCTATTATTCGGTGACGTTTCAAGTTTAAAAAACTTCGAGAACCAGTTACTGATGTATTAAAAGCAAACGATGGTGGATACAAGCATAATAAAGTAGCGTTTAATTTGTTCTTTATCAAGCAAACGTCATTTAATGTACATCTCAATATGTTTTATCAAGCGAACGTCATTTAATGTGTATTTCAAAGTGCTTTTATCAAGCAACCGTCATTTAATGTGCATAGCAAAGTGTTTTATCAAGCAAACGTCATTTATTGTGCATCTCAAAGCGTTTTATCAAGAAAAAACGTCATTTAACATGCATCTCAAATTGTCGAAAGAAAGAATTGAAGCTTCCAGGCAAGGACGGATTTAGAGGTCATTCAAGGTGAGGGGAGGGCGATTATTAATCAAGTAATAGTAATTACACAACTAAGTGAGTAACAGTAATTACATAACTGGTATGTAATAATAATTGTTTATCTGAGTTACAGTAATTTGCCTAACTAAGTAATTGTAAGCACATAACTGAGTAATAGCAATTACGTAACTGGGCAGGTAATAGTACATAGCTAAGTAAGAAATAGTAAGTACATAACTAAGTAACTAATAGTAAGTACATAGATAAATAAGTAATAGTAAGTGCATAACTAAGTAAGTAATAGTAATTATGCAACTAAGTAATTTCTCTTTTGCATCAACTAGATTATCTTATTATCGATTTCTGTGGAGTATGTAAAGAGTAATTCAAGTCTCTGTATTATAAGTAGTTTACATTCTTCCCTTAATTAAGGAACTAATGAAACTTTCAACTAATCTCATTAAAAATTCGTCTCAAACATCAAAATTCAGGTCGCTTAGTATGGAAATCCTCATTTCATCTTTCGTAATAGTTTAGAAATAAATTATTAAATAACAAATGTGCTTTTAAAATCGGTTTGTCTACATTTTCCTAGCTAGTATTCCTCCCAGCATAAAATATTCTTTTTTGTGCCAGTTTCTTTATTACTGTTGAACTCATCGTTTCCGTCCCCCCTCCAACCCCGAATTTAACAATAAAGTGCTTTCGGCATGCAAACTCCCCTACTAATTTAATGAGAGCCTATATTCCCCAGCCGTTCCTTTGAAAATTTTATCTACCAGGAAACAAAAACGAGATTTTGTGGACATGTCTGATAATATTTATGAACTACCAGGCAGACTGTGGTTTTTCTGGAAACGAGTGTTCTCGATAAACTGGCTCCTTGGACTTCTATGTAATAAGTTAAGGAGTGTAATAGTTACTCTCCAAATGTTTACTACAAGTTTGTGTCTGGTCACTCAGTATACAATAGTAGGAAAAAGGATAAGAGGCAAGAGGTAAAGTAAAAAGACGTGAAACGATTTAGTCCTTAAAGTAAACTCTCCCATTTATGTCCTTTAAAATAAATTATTTTCTCATCTACAGAGTAAATTGGTCCCTGGATGCCCCTCTTTGGCTATATGTTCTTCCATGTATCCCTTTGCGGCATTCCAAAAACTAACTCTCTCTCCCCTTAACAAAAAGAGCGAGTACTCGAGAAACCCCCCTTTCATTCAAAACTTCTCCTTCGGGGAAAACAAAATCATATGTCACACATATGGTGAGTCGGAGACTCTATTGTATTTTTTTTCTAGTTCTTTGTCAGAACGCTGTTACTTCCGAATGCCCGCCATTTTCAGGTAGACCGTCATCGTTAAAGTCGGATGCTATTTAGCATATTCACCTGCTGCATCGAGCTTCAGAGGACAGCTGCAAACTACGCTCAGGGGACTGCAATCAACTTTGCCCGAAGAATGTGCATTGGACATTTGTATTCTCGCCCACCCCTGTCAAAACAAGGTGAAATGACTTCTCGGAAGATAACACAAAAACGGTACAAACCTATTTCTGAAACTGATCTGGATCAATCGTGTCATAATACGCCAAATTTCTCTGCTATTCTTTGAACGTTGTTCAATGACCATTCAACGACACTCCAAAAAACAGTACTAACATACGGTAGCATCTTCAGTAAATATGGCTGTCTGGGTTTTTTCCCCACTCAGCTCAAAATTTCGCCAAACACATAACTATATTGAATCACCAAAAAGTTTAAACCAGCTGTCAATGTGTTTTTTCCCCAGACAAAATTGAGATATAGGCTGAATGGACAACCCTGTTCTACCTCCGCGATGGTCCCTCTCTTTATGCTAACGTTAGCTGAAACTTTGATCCTGATTCTGTAAAGTGCTAACGTAAAATAATGCACTTGAAAATTATTTCACAAAAACAATATAATTTTTTCCAGCACTCAAACTCTATCGGACAAAATTAGACGCTTGTGTCAACTCAACGCTTCATCCTGCTCTATATCGCAGTTTCTCAAATGAGGCTACATAAAATAAAGCTTTGTTTTATAATGAATTCAGATAAATGTACACACTAAAAATTATTGTACTACACATTGATTCTATATAAATAATGCCCATGAAGCAACCCCAAACTTGTAAGACTACCATTTTTAAAATACGTTATTTAACTGGTGGAGAGTCTCGTAACAAGCTTTTGCTTTCTGCTCTCCTCCATTTCTAGCCTATTATTTTCTATATTCTCTAAAGTTAACCAAATGTCAAATGTATCGTCAAATTGATATCATAACAGGTGTATGAACAACCACTGTATATAGGTTGAATAAAATTATTTCTATTGTATTTTATTCGAAATGATACCTCACTGGACTTTTACCTTGTATCTTTTTAATGTTAAATTTTCATTTAAGGGGGAGATTGCCCCCTAAATCCGCGCCTGCTTCCAGGCTTTTAACTCTTTGAATTCAGCGGTGAAAATGGAGGAAGTGACGTAATTGAGACATGCCCATATCCAAGGTGAATCTCAGTAACCGTATAATAAAAGTACCGCATGGCGACGTTGATGTTATTATATCGATGATATTCTTTAAATCAACGGTAGATACAGGCCTGCACAAAAGTTTAGACACAGAGGCAAATTATAAATAAAAGCGAGAATTTGCATTGAACTTCGCCGATATTGTATCTAAATAATCCTAGAACCAATAATAAATTGTGCAACTTAAAAGATTACCAAAAGTACTGAAACAAAATATCCCAACACCGTAATATTGGAATCTGCATGCCACAAATGTTTAGGCACATATGTCAGATTTATGCAAATTAACGGCGCGAAGTTCCCAAGTGATCGAAGGGGCGTTTCCCAGAGTTGTTATATAAGGCCTGAAATAATTTAGAATGCTTAGAACGATGCCGAAGTCAAAGCAATTTACGAATGACGAGATTTTGAAGATTTGGAGGCTGAAAACTAAAGGTAAATCTGTTACTCAAATTTCTGTTGCATTGAACCGTTCAAAGCGAGGCATTTATCGAGTGTTATCCCGGGGTGATCAGTATCAACCAAAATCACGATCTGGGAGGCCTCGAGTGACCAGCATTCGGGATGATAGACAAATACGAAGATTGGCTTCAAATGAAAGCCTGTCTGCAAATCAAATAAAAAACACGTTAGCAATGCGAGTGTCAAGAGAAACCATACGTAGAAGGATTGTAGAATGCAGGCATTTGAGATATGCAAAAATGCGCCGCAAGCCCTGCTTGCAATTACATCATAAACAAGCACGACTACAATGGGCAAGGCAGCACATATCATACAGTGACGAATGGCTGCAGGTGTTATTTAGTGATGAAAAAAAGTGGAACTTAGATGGTCCCGATGGCCTTTCGCACTACTGGCACGATCTTCGAAAACGCCCCTTAAGTCGGTTCAGCAGACGTCAAGGAGGAGGTTCAGTCATGGTTTGGGGAGCCTTTAGCTTCAATGGACAGACTTCTTTGGCGTTTTTGAATGGAAAACAAGATTCCAAGGCATACCAGGCAACTCTTGAAAGTCACCTATTACCTTTTGGCGAACTTTTATGTGGACGAAACTGGGTTTTCCAACAAGATAATGCGTCCATCCACACATCCAGGTCAACAAAAGAATGGATGAGCGCTAAAAATATTACAGTTCTCGATTGGCCTGCTCTTAGTCCTGACTGTAATCCCATCGAAAATGTATGGGGCATACTAACGAATGTTGTGTATGCCAATGGAAAGCAATATCCGTCCGTTTTAGAACTTAAAAAGGCTATAGAAGAAGCGTGGTTTAATTTTGAACCAGAAACCTTTCAAAATCTTGTGCTTTCAATGAACGACCGCGTATTTAATCTAATACGAAGTAATGGTGGCTACATTGATTATTAAAATTGTTCATTTCCTTATGCAAGTGCTAAAATTTATGTTTGTGCCTAAACTTTTGTGCCACATATTTTACTTATTTTAAGTTATATATTGCAGCAAGTTCGCTACTGATGTGATTTCTGTTCTCAAATTTTTAATTTGCATATTACATGTGTTCATACTTCGTAATATTAAAGTTCCTACTTCTTCAGTTTTAATAGTATTTTGTTATACTCAAATTTGTGTTGTGTCTAAACTTTTGTGCAGGCCTGTACATACTGTGTTTGTATCACTGTATGCCGTAAAAATTTTATTCCCTTTCCGCTGTTCCAAAAACCCTATCTACGGCCTATTATTCTGTGATTGTATGGAGACATCCACGACCCTGAGTCGAAAGTCGTGCAAAACTACTGAACATGTTAATACCAACATTGCATAAGTTTGAGTTTATTTAAAATCATAGTATGAAAGACGATGATATGAATTTAGAAGCTTATTAGCAAATGAAAGAAAAATGGCCCCAGATAATTAAATCACTTTATCATTTGGACAAGAATTAAAATAAACCCCATATTTTTAATTCACCTGCACAGTTTTGTACGCTGCATTGATAAACATACTGTCATAATTCTAGATGCTTACCAATTATCTTAAAAGTACCATCAGGGAACATCTCTCCAATATCCCCTGTATAGAACCATCTAATTCCGTCTTCTTCTTTGTACACTTCGTTGGTAAGTTCTTCATTTTTGTAATATCCCAAGGTGACGCAAGGACCACCGAACACGAGTTCGCCCCTAGGGTTGGGTTTATCAGTTGCTCTGTATCCACCTGCAGGAAAAAGATTTTGATATCAACAAAAATATCTTAAAAACAGGTTTTCGCGAACCAGTGGGAACCGGTTCAGCCAGCGCCCTCTAGACACCATCTAGGTGTCGCTGAGCCAGCTCACCACTGATTCTCACCATATAGTATTTCAAACTGTATGTGTTGGTGTGAGATATGGAATACCTCATTTGGATAATGTTTTGACACCCAAGTTTACCAGTTCAAGCTGGAGTTTTTTTATGTATAGAAAAAAAATAGACATTTATTGAGACAAGTCACCGCTTTTTCTTCTATACACAAAAAACTCTAGTTTGATCTAGCAAATATGAATAACAAAAGTATTATCTATCAATTCCCCACCGAAAAATTATAAAATTATGCTAAATGATTTCGTCTGTTGATTATTGGGCAATTATATTAAATCTAAGGGTAGTAACATCTCTTACAATAACTCATGTCTTTTAATATTTTATCGCCATTTATTTATAAATTAAGAAAATTCAATTGTTCCAAATAAAATTGGTAAGCACCGCCCTTAATATTTTGGCCACTGGAATGGCGTATGTGTTCACCGTAATTATATCCTCCCTTAAAATTGCTCTTAGCTGATACAATCTTTCTTCAATATATTTACGTAAGATCACTTCTGATCAGTCCCGGATTTAGGATGTGAACGCCTTGGGTATAGGTATTTTCAGGCCCCTCTAGAATGTCTGCTCCCTTAAATGTGAAGGAAAATCAGAGAATATGTGAAGGAAGGGGAGCCTTTATGATTATCTTATGTGCATTATTATAAGATAAAACAAGGTTTTTATGAATAAATTTATTTTGCCTCACGAAAAATGGCGTTTACTTCTTTTTCCGATGTTAGGTGGAAGGAAGATAAAGAGTGTTTCACGGAATTTTTACGAATTTTAAATTAAGACAAAAAAAAAAAGGATAGACTCTCGTGAAGAACGGATCGACAGAATTCTAGGGTAAACAAATTACAGTTAAAGAAAAAAAAAATCGCTGCCTTTTCAAATTCTGGTCCTTTAAAAATTTGATGCCTTGGGTACTTCCCCAATGTGCCCTTTTATAAATCAGGGTTTACCTATAGTCCGAGGTTTGGGGCCAAATACCCCCGAACTTTGGTTTTTGCAAATTTTGGAATATGGTTTGATAGAGTTAAAGACAATGTTTGCTGGCTTACACAAAAACATGGTAACAAAATTCAAAAGGTGGTAAAGAGGCAGGGTCTACTCAAAGTCAAGGTTAGAGTACAAAAATGCCTAAGAAAGTAGGTCACATAATTCATTAACTGCCTTAAATAGCGAGTTTTAAATAATACAACAGTAAAACAACGTTTTTATTGCGTATAATGAGCATCATTATACACAAAAAACGTTGTTTTACTGTTTTATTATCTAATTCAGCGCATGCTGTCTACAATTCGTTATTTAGTGAGTATGGTTGTATTCCAAAGGGCTACCTGCTGTGCAAGCAAAGTTACAGTTTTCGAATTGGAAATATTCAATCTGTGTTAACAATTAGCTTGTTCGATTTCAAGTGTATTTTATTTCTCTATTTGAAAGTATATTGATATTATAGATACGGATCAACATCCCTTTCCCTTTAAAGCAGGGTTCTTCAACCTTTTCCAATCTAATGGCCAATGTGGCTTATCCTTTTTGGCCCGCGAACCGCAGTACTGTACCAGCAATATTAATACCGAACAAAGTCGAATTCATGGGAGCGCCTAACCCCCGATCAGCTTATGTTTCCGTTTTCTTTAAGTTCTCTTCATTGGTTTTGCGGACACACAAGAAAATATTTTCTGGATCCGCCTCTGGGACGAAATATACGTATAACGATGTAAACTACGTAGAGAAGAAAACACATTTACAATGCTTTTGATCATTAATCCATAGAAAACGAAATAGAACCTTTTAGTGAGATTTTTGGTACTCATTATTTTTAATAAGCCCATCGATATCGGGTCTTATTTTTGACGTTGCAACCCTAAGAGTGTTTTCAAGGTGAACGTCAGTTATTTCTGGTCCTAATTTTTGATTTTACCACCTTCATTCATGAAAAAACAGCTATTCGCAGAAGTACTGGGATACGTGGAGAGGAGTTGATGGTAGTTGAAATTTCCCTGCGATGAAATTTTGCATATACAGGTATGCGTGAGAATATATGGAGTTGTAGCTCTGTAACCCCTCTTACGCGACTTTCTACGCACACCTACGCGAAGATTTAAGTGCTTCCGAATAGTAGCGCTTTCAGAGCATGCAGTCAGATAGTGGGGAAGATGTTCATATCAGCATATTTAAAATTTAACGAGTTCTAAGTCGAATTTTTTTAGATCACTATTACACTGCAAGTCATTAAAACTGCCCCTAATGCTCATACATGCTAGGAAACTAAACTAAAACACGATTGCGGGAAGATTGCATATAACTTCAGTTCTCTAGACTTTTAGGGTATTTATAAAATGTAAAAATGTGAACGGAATAAAATACATAGATTAAGATTTAAAAAGGAGCAAGGGGCGGTTTTGTTTTGTTTCGTATGAAGCAATTTGTATTTTTTCATGAGCTGGCGGACTGCGAGTGGTCAACAGGTCACGAGTTGAAGACCCCTGCTTTAAAACAACCGGAAAGTTGATTGTACTTGGCTTTACAGAAAGACAAAATATAAAAAAGGTAAATTTAGTAGAACACTACGAGGGAAATAATTTAAATCTTTGATTATGTATGCAAGGGGGGACAAATACACAATCTACCTGCTACCCCTTCAGTTTAAAGAAATAACATCTTTGCTGATTTCTACCGACCATTGTAGCAACCTAGGACGGATACAGGAGAAGGGTGACGGGGTGCTAACCTCCAAAAATATTTTGTAAGTTTGCGAACTGCCAAAAATATTTCCTGGATCCGCCCTTAGTACAAACGAGGATATTGAAATGCATTTTGTAATTATAAATATTCTGTAAATTTCTATAGCAATTTATTTTTCTTTTCGTACCTTCCTCCCAGTCTACAAATTTGATGGTACATGGAAAGTATGGAGCTCCGATTCGCCCGGTACTATAGTCGTTTGCTGTAAACATAAGAATTTTAATCAGAGAAGTATACTAAATACATATTTATAACATAACCTGTTTGCTATATATTACTAATTACACTTTCATATTAATGTACATATTTACTTCTATGTGATTAAATATAGTAAGTGGGCGCCGCGTTGAAATACACGCATGACTTTTCAATGCAAATGTACTTTTGTTTTAAAACATATAAAATATTTTATGCACTATAAACGCTCATGTGACAAATCAAGAACTTTGATGCAAAATTAAATGTTAGTCAAAGATTATTTTATCAGGAACCTAGGTTTATTACTGTCTGACGTAACGTTTCTGTCTGACATATGTTTATATCAAAAAGATCTATACTTTTTTTTTAATTTTTACGCACAGATCAATGCTTATTAATTTGTAATTAATGGTTAGAATAAATATCAATGAATTTTTACAGTTTAGATTATTATATTTATGTATTTACACTTATTTTACTAAACTTCGTTCTGGGCAATTAGTATTTTAACAGTATAATAATCGCTTTGATAGCTTTAATATTAACTTTTGCAAACAATAGTCTTTAATAAATTTTTCTAAGAGAAACTAGAGAAATATAGCGTTGTTTCAACCGAAATGGATGATTTATATGAATATATTTTTAGAAAATCATGAAAAACAATTCATCATGAAAAAACAATCATTTTGGAAAATATTATTAGAAAAAAATTCATTTTGAAAAAAATTATGTGAAAAAATTCATTTGGAGAAAATTATGAGAAAAAAAATATTCATTTTGAAAAATTACTTTCCGTCTAACGTAAGTTTAACTCGTAGTTGGGGACGTGTACTCAGACAGGCCGCTAAAGATAGGATTCACCAGCACCATCTTTTATTATTAGATATTATCTGATTTAATGGATTAAAACGTCTTCGTGGTGTTATTATATCTTGTAAATTAAACAAGCTGTATTTTTATTTCAGGGAGAATGTCCAGAAAAGTAAGTTAAATTCCATGCTGATATTTTGGGTGGGAAATTTTATTTGAATCGAAACAAAATGTGGTCTCAGA
>QLNU02014176.1:7886597-7898531 GCA_006491805.2 Dysdera silvatica
TTAAATATATTAGTCTACTTATATATTTAGTATTATTAAATATATTAATAAAATACATCAAAACATTCACGAATTTTAAGCCGCCCCCCCACCCCGTAGCTCTCTGAGCCCCTTTTAATTTTCAAAGGATCCCCGGTAACAAGTGTCCGCTACGGGCCTGTGTTCAACGCTGAGAAGTTGATCCCCAGAAGTTGTTAAACTAATTTCACTTGGAACAGTTAACTAACCAAAATGGGGTACGGGTAGTAATCCTGGGACCTTCGATTATTAAGTTTGTACAGAATCTGCCATTGTATTTGGCTAGCAATCGCCAAAAAACTGGTGATCATTGCGTAGCCTCCCTAACTCCCCGGGGGGAAAAAAAAAAAAAGAAAGAAAGAATCTGCTTTGATTGACAGGTTCATTAAAGTTCACCTTCTCAGCGTTGAATTATAGGGAATGTATTGTGGTTCTAGACCAAGGGTAGTCAACCTGGTCCCTAACGCCCACTAGTGGGCTATTCAAGCTTTCATGGTGGGCGGTAATGGTTTTTGTCACATGCTGAAGCTGATGGGCAAACCTGACGAAAATTGAACCAGATACCAAATATTTAGTTTCGCGGCATCAGCCAGCCTCAAGGATCTCATTAATAATTAAAGATAATTTCAATAGACTTCATAGATTTTACATTTAATTTTCTTGTTCTTCAATTTAAGCAGCTTCCGCACTAGTAGGCACTGTATCGATCGAGATGCAGAAATGCAGCATCAAATTAAATTTTCTGTGTATTATAAACATATAAAATATATAAATAAAAGAAATAAAATTAACTACATGTTTTTATGAAGCCTCCACTTAAAAATAACGAGAACTTTGTAGTTACGCTAAATTGAGTTACTGCGGAGTTGATAAGAAAAGTTGGTAAGAAAAGTGTACTACTACCAACGAAGATACAAAAGTGGGCGGTAGGTATAAAAAGCTTGACTACCCTTGTTCTAGACGGAGGTTTATGAATAGAGTCCAAATTATATGCAAATGCAATATAAAAATGGTGAATTTTCAGAATAAATTCATATTCTAAGGGTTTCAATAATTTTAACAATTTTATAATTTTTTCAACGAAAAATTTTCTAACAACGATAAAATTAAATTTTTGTTTTACTTCCATATGAGCAGAAATAAAAATGGACTCGTAAATGTACATACTTAATTATGTGCTGAGACATAAAAAAATTAAGTCACATTCGTAGCTCAATTAGCCACTATCTTCAGTAGGGAGAAGGAAAGGTTTAGTTCCATTGTGTATATAGATAGTTAACTTAAAGTCAGATTAAACACAACAAACACTTATATAGGGTAAAATTCCGCAATATTATGTATTAGTAATAGATGTAGTTGACAGTCTATTACAGAAGAACTATCCATTAAAATTACCAGCAGGATTTTATAAATACAATTCAATAACCTCAGTAGATCTCGAAAGGACCTGTTTGTCCATAAATGCTGTTGATTAATAGAAGACGATGGTTAATCGTTAAGAACATCGATGGAAAACTTGTGATATGATAAAATAAAAATTATGCTGTACATAAAATATTTCCACTCACTCAGCTAGTTAGTAATAAAATCAATTGTTCGCTATAAAATGTAGGACTTGTTTTTAAATAAGTCAAAAAATATTTGTGCATATTTTTTATTTTAATTTTAAATGTATATATTTTTTTTTTGAGTGCTTATAAATGCATATTTTGAGAATTTTCATGCATATTTTGTATTTTGCTAGATTTTAGTGCATACAATCCGTGCTCTATTTATGTGTTAGAATTAAAAAATATAGTGATTAATTTTTAAAATAGCGAATGTCGTAAATTAAACTAGTATTTTCTATGGGGGTGCCATTTTACATCTTTGTTTCAAATATCTTAAATATGAAAATTTCTTGGCACGGTCCCCTCTCAGGGAAGATTTGAGAGAAAAAAGACCGAGGTAGTGTAGAAATAGAGATACCTTATACACGGCCACGAGAAACAGCTACTCGGTACAAAGGTAGGAAGAACGAAACGTAGAATTTGAAGCATAACTTAAAAGTTTGACAAAACAATTTCTTAATAGGAGAAGATATGTAAATGGCATTATAAAACAGAGAATTTAGGTATATAGAGTCAAAAATAGTTATAAAAACAATCCCAATATCATAATTTCAATGCAGTTCCAAAAAAAAAAAAAGGGATTACGGCTATATACCGAACGATTATTTGCGAGAATTAAATAAATTGATTTCAATGAGTATTTAGACTTCGTATTTGTGAACTCGCAATTGCTCAATCGACTTCAATTACTAGTGTCAGAATCTAAACGACGAAAGAAAGCAATATAGGCATAATTTTTTGGGGTGTGTCATCGCCTAAGTTTTTTTTTTTTTTGCTAACCCTCATCATTTGATTTAAATCTACGAAAAAATATGTTCAAGATAAGGAAAGAAATGTAAACCCTTTTTACTCTTGATTTAAAAACATTTTTCTGTATACTCGATTACAAAATGGGTAATACTTTAGTAATGTGTTTACCTTAGTAATATGCCACCTGCTTAATTATTATGACTTCCATAATTACATCTAAGTTCAGCACAAAGCTTTAAGGGTTAACAAAAAATTATTGAGCCGACGTGTCTAGTAAAATTTTGTTTATATTAAAGCAAGGTCATCCCGAAAATTCTCGTAAAAGAATAAAAGCTATTGAAATAGAATACAAAATACCAGGGAAGAAATTAATATATAAAAGGTTAAACACTGGTAGAATAGCAAATAATTCAAGCTTTCAGCAGTAGTCCTTCAGCAGAAACAATATCGATGTTGCGTTCCTGCCTCTTTTTATACCTGAAACTTCTGGAAAAATCCTTTCTTAGAACAATCCCATCTCGCAGTTAGCATATCACGTCCACTTTCATCAATGTACAGACGGTTCTTACTATGAAATGTATTGTAGGATTTTCATTGGTTCCCATTGGTTTCTATTGGCTTCTATGGGGATTTTCATTTTGCGGAAGTGCTTTGAGAAAGGGTTTTTCCAGGTGTTTGGTATAAAAAGAAGCATGAACATAACATCGTCATTACTCCTGATGAAGGACTGCTGCTGATGCGTCCGAAAGCTTGAGTGATCTTTTTCATTGCTATTTTACCAGTGTTTAACCTTTTGTATGTAATAAAACCTATTATTGCTTGTCAAAATAAACATTTTAGTATATAGAATTAATTTTATTATTCTTGTAAACAGGTGTGATGATTTCCCATGAAAATATCATAGCTATGCTGACTGGATCAACTGACATGGCACCAGAATTGAAGTAAAGTACATCATCGATCTCTCTTAGAATGAGAATATCTGCACTTTAAAAAAATTATCGAATTAAACAAAGTCAAATGAAGACGAGAATTAATTTTCAAATATTAAATATACTTTTAAAATCTCTTCATAGTACTTTGCTAAGCAATATATAAGCTATTCTCTTTACAGAATATTATAATTTATCAGTTTATAAGTTCAGGGATTATTGATTTATGACAAACGTTAATGAACGTGTGAAATTTTATATTAAAAGTGCACACCTTTTTTTTCAGAGTATCGGGAACTGCTATGTCATTTTTACCACTAGCCCACATTTACGGCTTGATTATGGGTAAGTTAATCTTTGATATTGTCTTTGTTAATTCAAATTAGTCATTACTAATTTTACTTGAATTCTGAGGGAAAAATCAAATAAAGAAAAACTATAGGGGTAACTAGGGGGTAGGGAAGCTTAGACCCTTCTCCATGAAAAACGAAAATTACAAATGAATGTAACGTTCAGAGCATTATAGGCGGGCTTATAAATCCCGATGTTAGCTATGAAAAAAAATTTACTAATAATATAAATCCATGTGGGAGTTTTTCAACAAATTATAAACCAGTGGTATTAAATTGTCACAGCACTGGATTGTTTTTAATTGAACTTAAATTGCCACTTCAAATTTGTGTTTATTGGATTAAGTTTGTTATATTTGATAACAGTATAACTGTTGTTATGTAATAATTAAATTTTATTGTTCAACATATTTAGGCTTTTAATTTGCCACGAATATTACCGAAGTCCGTAGAAGGTCAAGGAACGTGCAATATATAAAATATTTACGTTTGTATATTATGTTCAGTATATTGATTTTTTGAAAATTTGGGAGAATGAATGTAAAAGGATAGAAATAAGGCAAAAATGCTTTAAATAGCTTGGACATGTACAAAGAATGGGAAGAGTTACGATAGTTAAGAAGATTACGAGAATCGACGTAGGAAAAAAAGATGCATGGTAGGATGCTCAGGAAAAGATGTTTGAATGCAGTGAAGGAAGACTTCATACTCTTCTTACTCCTATTCTTCTGAGGTCTTCCTCCACTACATCCAAGCAGGAGGAAGACCTCATAAGAATAGGTGTAAGCGAATGATGAAGAAAAAATTTAAACAAGTGGAGCATGAATGACAATCGTAAAGATGATCCAGGTCCTCCAAGCGTTGTAACGCCAGAGAATGAGAAGAAAATAGTTGCAAAAGGAGCTGCAGTGAACACTATGAAGACTAGTATGTTTATTGAAATGCATTTAAGCGTAGAATATATAACTAAATATTTAAATGCTTAAGAAGAACGAAAATATATTAAAATACATTATAAATTTGGTTAATTTCGACTTCTAAGTAGTATTGTGACTTCATTACGTTGATGGATTTACTTACTATCAATGGATATTGAGCGATAATGTTTTTATGAATGGAATTTTTTTTAAATTTTTTTCAGAATATGGTTACATCCGTTTTGGGGTCAAATATGGTTATGCATCCCCTTACACGTTATTGGATAATGTGAGTTATTTTTTTATACAAAGCAAACACCTTTAAAGAAACTTTTGCGTTTAAATATTATATTTGCATGAAACTAAGCATTATATTTTTTCCTAATATTTAACTTGCATGTTATCTTATAGTGCAGAAGTCTTTTCGAACTTTTTCACTCATAGCTCCCTTCACTTCTTATAAATTGGCGACGGCGCAAGGGACGCAACAGTCATACTGCGCCAGTATCTATAGTTTCCAAAGGAATTCAAACAAAATGTTGCCCAGAAAACCAAAGCTCTTGCGCCATAAAAAAGCCAAACAATCAATCAATCAATCAATCAAAGCCAAGACTACGGTGGATAGCGCGTTCTACAATACCATTAAAAGTCGAACTAGGGACAGTAATAGGCAACTACCTTCCGACTACTCCACCTCAGGAGATATTCAATTTAACCGTTTCCGATTACTCCGAACAGCTTAAGACCCAAGCAGCTAATCACGGGTTTGCTGCTTGCTTTCTTGCCTGTTTTTCTACCTTTTTTTTTTTTTTGGCATCTTTAGGAGTCCGGGTTAATGGCTAGCTTAACGTTACCACGGGGCAGCGGCGTAGCTTTGGTTGCATGCGCCCGGGGCAAGTTAAGTTTTGCTCCCCGCCAAAACCGTTAGTACTTCCTTCCACTAGTTCAATATTGAAATTGGGTAATAGTATTGAAAAAAGTAGTATTGGGGTCGTTTAGTAGTATTGTTGATGGCGGGCATGATATATTATAATACATCTATATTTAGTATTCTTTGGTGCAGTCATATTTTGACCATATTGATCATATTTTTTTTCGCATATTATATCTCAGATCATATTATGATCCAAGAAACTGATTTTTAAATTTTTGCAACGCATATAATTGGTTTAAAGTAAACTAAATAAACTTTACTTTCTCGTTCCAGTCATTGGGTTTAGTGGAAGGATGCAAAGGTGATATGTCCATATTGAAGCCAGCAATTTTTACAACTGTTCCGGTATGTTAAATTTTATATGCACCATATTTTATGATTCCGTACATGCACCACATTTCTGCTATTTGCCACATTATATAACATTATATAACATTAACTAACTTACATATCAATATAAAACTTTAAAGCGGTAAGAAATGTCATAATATAATATAATCGTTTTGTACATAATTATATTGTTACTAATAAAAGAATTCAATGACAGAATAGGGAATGCCATAACTACCAAATAGACCTGAGAAGGGTAATAAGATCGTTAAATTTTCGTTTAATTCGCCTTTCGTTAAATCGTCGTTTCTGTTGGGGTGCCAAAAAACGTTAACTCTCATAGACATCAATTCTATGTATTAACAACCATCTGCTTTGATATAAATGCAGTGGCGGCTGGTGGATTATTAAAATGGGGGTTCATTAGTGGCGCAGTTAGTACCTTTTTTCCCCGGGAAAACTAAGATTCGGGCGCCCATGCACGCTCCGAGTAGGGGGTGCAAGGGGGTGCCCTTACACCACCTTGGCTTATGAAAAAAGGGGGAAAAGAGGACTGAATCCACAAGAAACTACAGTCCAACAACATTATTCAATTGGAATTTTACTAGATACACCCCTTGCACGTAATTCTGAGGGTGCCCGCCTCTAAAATGGTCTCCCTACAAATATTCTAGGTCATGTGCCCAGCCTGCCCCCTCTATTTGCCGCCCTGGATTTACCATACATAAATCACGAAAAGAAATTTTCACAGGTCAACAAAACGTACAGATTAAAATATATTGTGTTTTCTTGGCATAAGATTGAACGAACTTGTAATGCAACTTAAAAAATGCACTGTCAAGCTGTTGAAGAATACCAAGCAAACAGAATTCTAATGTGGAGTTTAAATGTGACTGCGAGTATTCATGCTAATTTAGTTTTGGAGTTATATGTGACAAATCAGCCACACTGTACTTCACCCAACTGAAATCACCACTTCGTTTTGCAAACAGGAGACAGTAAAAACAAAATAGCCTGTTTGTTAATTCACATCCACAAATCCATAAATTTTTCTCATATAATTAACATAGTGTTTGATTTTATCACCTGAATAAGATCAAGCCTAGTGTTTGCCTAAGCAGTTTTATTTCTATTTTGATTTCCAGCCGTAACGTTGAAATATGTAGTTGTTTCAGCTCCGAGACACCTATTTTGCTAAATGCCATCTTAACTATTAACCTATTATAATAATATTCGATGATAAATTGTTTTGTATATAGGAGATATGATTACCCTTCACAGGGTTAACACAATTGCCAAATCGTCGGCACAAAGGGCCACAGGAGTGCATTTTCTGTAAATTGCTCGCAAAAGAAAGAATGATTTCACTGTGCCCAGTGCCGTGGTGCATGGCCCATAATATGTTTTAAAATAATGTTTGTACACATAATAATGAAACTAAACACAATATTTACTTACAAATATTAAGCTAACCGAGTGTAGCGAACAAGGTGAGAGCCAGGGCGAAAAAGAAACTCAATAAAGTCAATTGCGTTCTATTTCCCGCACACTGAAAATGTGCGAACGGTAGCGCCGTAAGCGGCAAGTATCCCACACTCACACCTTCCAATGACTTCAGTGCTAAACTGCTTTTTGAGGTCAGTTTTCCCGATCGCACATGCGACGACGCTTAATACTCTGCTCCTTACATCCCGGTTAATAAAGTCACCAACCAAATAAAGATCGATTTAATACGTAATAACTTTCATATTTTCTACTATTACAGTTTCGCATTATGTGTTTGATATTTTATTTTACTTGACTTGTTATATCTTATTTGTTTTCTTGATTTTCCTTATACAATAATTTCTGCCACCCACGTTTTAATTACAGCTCAAACTAGAGCTTATGTAATTTTGGAGAAAAAGAGACGCTTTCCCCATCCTGGATTCGAACCAGGGTCCCTCCGTTTAGCCCGGAGTGTCTTGGACCGCTAGACGAATGAGGACAGGAAACAACGCTCTCTTTCTCCGTATGTAAAGGTGTTAAGGTATTATTACCCTCCGCAGGGATAACACAATTGCCAAATATGGTCAACACAAGAAAGCCTCCGGGGCGAGATTATCCTTCGGGGTTTCACGTGTTCGTGTGCACCAATGGACAAGCCGTCACTGTATAAATGAGTACTTCTTTAGATTGAAAGAAGGAAACGTTTCTTTAGAAATTATATTTTACTATATCAAAATTGAAAGAAGCCAAAACCGAAAACAAGAAGGTAATACAAACACTAAACTAATAACAAACTTTTTCTAATTAAAATCTTATTCGAATATACTTTCGTAACGCCCGATCTCGTTAAGATGAGAATATTAAATAAAAAAATACGATGACGCGCATGCGGGGTATCAAAACATCGCTACACTTTTCACCTAGGGTGGAGGAAAAGGAATGCCACTTAACAGAGACCTTACAACCTACATATACGGAGAAAAAGAGAATTTCGTTCCGATCCTCGATGGCCTAGCGGTTAAGGCACTTCGAGGTCAACGGAGAGACCCTAGTTTGAATCCAGGTAGGTGACGATGCCACTTTTCCCTCTTATAACAAAAACGCTCTAGCTTGAGCTAATAAACGTGGGTGTCGGAATTTTCTCGTATAATTATTCCGCAAGAAAAAAACACAAAAATTCTCCCTCTAGGTTTTTCTGTGTTGACCATTATTTGGCAATTGTGTTATCCCTGTGAAGGGTAATAATATCTTACATAACTAGCAAAATTTTGCCAGTAGTTCAATGCATAAGAAAAGATTCTGCAACGTTTCTAGAAGTACTGTTCCCATTATCAAGCGAAGTGTCGCAAGAGTGTCAAGGGCCTGATTGCTTAATCGGGCCACTAGCATCGAAAGACAGAACAAAGAAAATATCCCAAGGCTCTCAAGAAAAAGGCCATGCGGACTTTTCCTTGAGTCTTGAGAGATTTTCCATTAAGAAATCAGGACATTAACATCGCAAAAGCTATGTTTGAACGATACAAGATTTGCATGAGAACAAGAGGAAAAGTGGGATAAGGTTTCGGGGAAAACCTAGCTGCTCTAGAAAAATCCAGAACCGGGGATGTAAATATAGATAGAATGGTCTTAGTTTCTCGACACTTTGCCTGATAAAGGAAACGGTAGTTCTTGAAACGTCGTGAAATCTTTTCTGATACGATGGACCAGTAAAATTTTACTACTTATTTCTATTAATACAAATAAAAATTTTCTGTGATGCCCACGAGTAATGAAATATGCCTCCAGTTAAAATTCGACAAAATAGGAAAGAGTAGGGGTGACACAAAAACTGTAAACGTAACAATCTATGAAGAACAAGGACAAAAAATAAAAAAGCAAATTAAGAAGAGGAAATAGTAACACATGAAAAGGAAGAGAGAGAGTAGGAGAGCAAAAAAAGCAGAGGGAGGAGAATAGCGAAGGAATGTTTAAGTACACATAAAAAAAAAGCTGATACGAAAGAATGTACTAAAAATTATAATAAAATTTTGAAAATTTTCCTATTATTCTTGCTTCTTTTAATTAAAAAAAATATTCAAGGTAAAATGAAAGACATAAGGAGAGAAGTCTGGTAACTTTGGTTTTTATAAGTTGTTTTCTCACATACGTTCCTCGTCAACACTCTAGCAACTATTTTTGGTAAAAGAAGATAGAAACCTTAAAATAATGAGAACAGGTTGTTTTTATAGCTGATGAGGGTCGCTCTAATTTGTTTGTAAGCAGGACCTGGGACAAGATTTACGGGAACTTGGCAGGCCTGTAGCTAGGATGAAAGGGCAATTGAGGAAAAGCAAAGGGACATATTGGACATAAGGGATTGTTCTATACATACATAAATAACTCAATGGGGCAACTGGGGTCATGCCCCTTCTGGCCCCGGCTCGGCTACAAACCTGGCCCTTGGACAGTTTAGTACATTACGGCCCCCAAACCATACCTACGCTTTTCCATAACTCCAGCCATTTTTTAAGACCTAAAAATTAACCGAGTGTCAAGCTTGTAAGTCTTTAATCATTCTTATAAATAATTTAAAAAGAGGAAAAACGAAATTGTTCGGTGGCGAGCTCCTAGGCGTTTGACTCCTTTGTGTCGGTGGACGGGCGGTCAAGCAGGGAGAGAGAGGGCATTATGGACGGAAGGAAACTTAAATACTTTTTCTGTTCGTTGTCCACAATCTTCGACATTTTTCATGTGTTGGGTTCCTTAAAGAGAACTGTGGTACAACTTCGATAGCACATTGATGAACAAGTCAAGTGTTGTATATTTGTGCTAAATAACAAATAATTGTAATGCAAGATATTATTACCCTTCTCAGGGATAACACAATTGCCAAATAATGGTCAACACACAAAATCCTCCGGGGCGAGATTTTTGTGAGTTTTCGTGGGGGAATTTATCATGCTTTATAATTTTTGACACCCGCGTATGAACAAGCTCAAATTAAAGCTCTTTTTGTTTAGGGGAAAGGAGTTCCTATCCTCGTTCGTCTAGCGGTCAAGACACGCTGGGCAAAACGGGGGACTCTAGTTCGACTCCAGGATGAGGACGGCGTCTCTTTTTCTCCTAAACAAAAAACAGCTCTAGTTTGAGCTTCTTTCTACTTGGGTGTCGAAAATTATTAGGAATAATAAATATTGATGAAGCTATATGTGTGAAAGAATACTTTTGCGAAGAATTCTGATATGCGTAATATATCTGCGTTCATTACCGTTATCTATCTCAAAATGTCTTGCGATAAGTGTAAAGAAATTTTTTTGAGAATGTTTGAAATTGTTAGTGAGATAATATATTGGTAGGCTGCGTTAAACAGGTTACTTCTTAGAGATTTTTAAAATTTTTTACAATATTATAATAAAATTTTGCTTGTGATTCTATTGTAATTAATTGTTGCGAGAATATTTGAAAGAAATGGTGGGATAAGGAAATTGCAGATTCTCAAGAATTTATATTCTGGTAAATTTTTCTCTGTGACATAATTGTGATTATCCGCAACTAATCAACTTCTAAAGTTCTATGGATGATTATGTACTTGTTAATTTCGTTAATTTTTAATTTAGTACACTTTTTCTGGTTTTCAGAGGAATAAGGGCAATTTGCATTCATTAAAATTAACTAATCGTATTTTTGATCTTATAGCTTTTGTTGAATAGGTTGACTAAAGGCATCAATGAAGTACTTACCGAAAAAGGACCATTTGCGAAAGAATTTTTCACATATGCTGTGGAATATAAAGAGTTTTGGTGGAAAAGAGGATTCGATTCTCCTATATTAAACAGGTAAATTAATGTCTTTTGAATATCATTAATATCAGTTTTCACACACACACACACATATATACACACACACACACACAAATCGAATGTCATTTATATCCTTGTTTCCAATGGCCACCACAGCCTCAGTGCAATAGAATTCACATCCTCATTTCCAATGCCATTCATTTTCTCATTTCGAAAATGTCATTCATATTTTTATTTCGAATATCACTCATATTCTAATTTCTAATGTCACATATTCTAATTTCCACGTCATTCATATTTCCATTTCTAATAGTATTCATATTCTTATTTTTTCCAATATTATTCACATTCCCATTTCTAATGGCATTCAATTTATAATTTCCAATGTCATTCATATTCTAATTTCAAAAATGTCATTCATATTCTAATTTCGAAAATATCATTCATATTTTTATTTCGAATATCTCTCATACTCTAATTTCCATTGTCACATTTTTATTTCCACTGTCATTCACGTATTTATTTTTAATGTCATTAATATTTCCAATTCTAATAGTATTCATATTCTTATTTCCAATGTTATTCATATTCCCATTTCTAATGGCATTAATATTCTCATTTCCAATGTCATTCATATTTTCATTTCAAATAGCGTTTTCATTCAAATTTAGCAACTGAGTGAATAACTCAAACAATAAACGACTTCTAAAGTGTATGTGTTCCAAAAACTGCATCACGTGTAAATAATGGAAATACGTCCAAAGCATTTGAATGAGAATGACGAAATGCATTTTCACATACATGATTCTACACATATACATATACA
>QLNU02014176.1:7898631-7923252 GCA_006491805.2 Dysdera silvatica
CAACTCACATATTCCTATGTTAAATATACAAAATTTCATTGCAATGGGGGGTTACAACCCCCATCAACACCCCCTGCACACGCTAGTCCACATACTGCACTTTTATTGTTCACTATCACTGTAATAGTAGCTTAATAATAGGTAATTGAACGTGTTTTGGGGTAAAGGCTCCAGTTTGTGTAACCTTCATATTAAAGATGGAATATCCGAATTACCTGAAATTCCACTCATCATAAGGGGGGGGGCCGACCCCTTATATTTTAGATAATCGGGATTATACTGTATATTTGACATCTTATAAATTAGGTAAAATGATAAAAAGCCGTACTAAAAAGTAAGTTTATGTTTAATTTTACTTGGCCATTAATAAAAAATAATTTATAGGTAATATTAAATAACATTTTTGGTTAGCGTACACAATAATTTACCATTTAAAACTCAAAATCATTTTCCAGCTCCATAGTCTACTTTTATCGAATAGTCATCCCCTGCCTACCCAAAAACGAAACGGTGATTATTCTTTATATAAAGAAAACACGCCCTTCTCAATTAGCTTAAAGTGCTTATTAAAAAAATGTGAATACAGTTGTTTATATTTTATAATGAATGATTGATTGAACAATTATAGGAATGATGATGGCGAGCATGATAGATAGTGAAACGTTCGAAAGAAAATAAATATTTCTACGAACGTTTCACCATCTAATCACGCCATACCATCGGCGTTGGTATCACTACGCCAATAAACGTTGATGGATTGACATTGTTGTTTGATTTAATCTGCGTAGTGTTCGATTTATATAAAATAAATACATATGCTGCAACGGGCATTTCGATCAATTTAATACCAGTTTCTTTGCAATTTGGTTTAAATAGTAGTCTATGTACTACACCATTCTGCGAAATAACTGGCAACAATATATATACGTTCGTAAAGAGATTATATATTGTCCTTCGTAGCTCAGTGGGTAGAGCCTCCGCCCGGCAAGTGGAAGGTCGTGGGTTCAGGTCCCACCGAAGACAGAAATATTTATTTTCTTTCGAACGTTTCACCATCTAATCACGCCATACCATAGGCGTCGGTATCACTACGCCAATAAACGTTGATTGTTTGACATTGTTGTTTGAGCTAAAGGTTTTATAAAAATCACACTTCAATATATTCATATGCATAATATTTATACTATATATTATTTTATATATGTGTATTACAATTTTAGCCATGTGTAAAACAATGTGCAAAATTTGGACTTAACCTTTAGGCGTTCCTGTTGAACCACTTGTATACATGATGAGAGCAAGGTCATCAGCACATGGAGACTGAATATCAGCAACTGCAATACAAAAACATAATTAATTCATCTATAAAATAAAAGATATTATGTTTACTTTTTGTCTTTGATAGGCTACAAGCTTTCTAGTGTTACGTATGAAGACTGAAATTTGTAGGAAACGAACAAAAAATAATGCACTTAAAAATAGAATTACAGCACTATGCAATTACAGGGCGTTTCACAAAGGACTCTCTAACTTTTAAATTAAATAAATCGGAAACGGTGATCGGCAGAAGAATGAAATAGTTGTGGGTTTATTCGGAAAGCTGTAAAAAACTAATACATAAATTTCAAAAAAATCAATTTCAAATGTTACCGACAGATGGCACTGTGCGCTGTAGTTGTAGTACGGAGTCCGAGAAATAGGTTATAAATAATGATGACACTCCCCTTTTCAAGCAGGTGTTGCAATCACAGCAAAATCGATTCAAAATGTGCACCTTGAACAGCACAGAGATGGCGCAAACGAAGAATGAAATTGGCAGTAACCTTCTATAGTAGGTCAACGGAAATGGATGCACATGCCTGACAGATCAAATCTTCAAGCTCTTCCAGTGCCCTTCATCGTATCCTACAGAAAACAGTCGCAGAGTGTAAGGTTGGGTGAATATGGAGGCCAATCCATACCTGTTCTAGTAAATGTGGAATAGTTCAAAGAAATGATTTATTACGGAAGTATTTTTCAAGAAAGGCAAAAACGGCTGGTGTACGGTTTGCTCGGACTTTATCTTGCATGAACAATAATGTGCCTGGTTGATCCTCCAACGATTGCAGAGTGACTGGTATTGAAAACTGGACCTTGTTGCTGTAGGACTGCAATTTTAACCAGTGGTACTCGGGTACCAGATAAACACGTTACTCCACAGAATAGATGGCTTCTTTCAGTACGCTAACCTCCTTCCATACTTCAACAGTGAAACCATCCGAACACTGATCGCTCTGTGCTTCAGAGCAATTTTTATAGGGGTCTATACTGCGATTACAGTGTATAGCGCCATCTGCTGGTAACGTTTATAACTATCTTTTTTTAACTTTCTGTATCAGCTTTTTACAGCTTTCCCAATAAACACACCACTTATTTCATTCTTCTATCGATCACCGTCTCCGAGTTAATTTTAAAATTAGGGTGTCCTTTGTAGAACACCGTGTATCTAAATCCTCCAATCATATAATCTGATCTTGATTCACTATCTAGGTAGAAAGTTACTTTACTTGAGATGTATGCTAACTCGCAGAGGCAGAATTGCGATTTTGTCGCCTACAGGCTGATATACCTTACCGCCATGTCTTACTAACTACACTCTGTTGCAATAAATATATCCACTCAGAAAGAATTGAGCCACAACTACAAAACTTGGCATGTGTATAGTGTTCGAGTAGTCGAACAAATGTTCAAAACATCAAAGCAAAACAAAACACCGTTTTATTGACGTGTAGCAGTACAAAGAATGTGCTTTTCAATAGGTGGTAAAACCACCCTTTTGTAGCCATACAAGCCGATACTCGGTGGAACATGGGGTCAATTAAGTGGCTGATGTCCCGCTGAGATAGATCCTGCCACAAGCAGCAACTTCTGAAAGAGCTCGGAGATACTCCGAGACTGCTGAAGTTGCCTACCAAACATATCCAAAGCATGATCGATAGGCGAAAGATCGGGAGACCTAGCAGGCCACTCGATGACATTAACACCTCGAAGACATCGTTGCGACAGCTGAGCCATATGTGGTCGAGCGTTGTCCTACTGGTAAACAGTACCTGGGCGGCCAGATACAATAGGCAGTACCACCGGCTGCAAAATATCGTTGACGTATCTGCTAGCGGTGAGAGTACTTTGTAGCACTGCTAAAAGTGACCGTCCCAGGAGATCGCTCTCCAGACTGTCACACCAGGTGTAATGGCTGTGTACCGCTTAGTAACGAATATTGGATTCTACCGTTGACCTCCTTGTCTCCACACACGTGTACGGCGGTCATCAGCATCGAGTAAAATGAGGGATTCGTCACTAAATATAACATTCCTCCAATCTTACACTGTGCAGCTTGACCGTGAGCGCACAATATTCCAGACGACACCGCCTATGGCGGGGTGTCAGAGGTAAGCGCCATAATGGTCGTCGAGACCTGAGCCCAGCGTCAGCTAGTCGTCGCCGAATGGTATCCCTTGATATCACTGAATCCCTACGAGTTGGCAAATGGCGTTGGCTTGTTGATAGCGTCACTTTTGTGGCGACGTGGCTGCTTTCCTGATTACGCGATCCTCTCGAGCATTGATGACCCGGTGATGTCTAGTGCCACTGCGACGGCTTACAGTGCTTCTCTGAGCTACTGGTTCCAACACCAGGTAACTACCATATGGCTTCTTCCAATATGCCGACCGGTCTATCTGTTCGTCCAACTGGTCTCTCTGAGGCCTATGATCCCCCTCCCCCTCCCCACCTCTCAAAGTCGGATAACTGTTTGTAATGCCATCGGATACGTCTGTAAGCTATCTTTCGTGTTAGTGTGGTGTATCGGAGCTGCCAATCCAGTTGCAAATGCAAATCCATCACCGAACGCACCGGCCCTTTTAAATTCTACTGGCATCACAGTTCATACACGCGTTACATACCTCCACAATGCTCATTGGTGCTGTACGTTTGATCATTTGCATAACTCGCCGAACCAAATTTGCATGCCTAGTTTCATAGTCGTGGCTTAATTCTTTTTGGGTGGATATATTTTATTGCAATAGAGTGTATATTCTGAGGCATAATTACGATTTTAGAGCTCCTGGCAGTTATTCCAAATTTGTCTTTTTGCAAGCAGTCTAGCCCTGCGGTGGCGCAGTGTGGTAACGCGTTCGCCTAGTACGCCGTTAATCCGGGTTCGACTCCCAACAGTGCAAAGAACGCTTACTCAGAGATCTCATAAAGATCGCACTGCTCACTGTAGTCCGGGGTTTGGTTCCCTAGGCCATAAGAGGTTCGGATTCCTCGGAAAACAGTAGGTCCCGGCGCAGCATGACCATTGTAGTCTTTGAGCCGTAAAACCAAAAAACAAACAAACAAGCAGTCTAGAATTTGGTATCTTTTAAGCCTCTTTAGATGCAGAGCTTTTAGCAGTGCTCCTTTTATCAACGCCCCTGAACGTAACTAAATACCCAACCGACACTGGGTAAAAAGCTAAGTAAATGGAAAAAGGTTATCTTTATAAAAAGTATAAAAGGAGCATAACAACCCTTAAAAGTAAAAGAACTTTATAAAATAACAAAATATCACTTACTACATTTTAACAGTATAATCGAAACATTAATTAAAACAAAACTAGTGACCACCAATAAAAAAAATTACGTTTATTATTAGAAAAGTATATCAACACATATCTTAATGTCACAAGTAAGTGGGAAAAATCAGCCGCACTTTATTGTAAACGCTAGGTATTCAAAAATATTGCTATATGCATATTTGTTTTCTAAAAACGTCTTTGACAACAACGTTAAATGAAATTTATTCTAGGTAATATATCCGATTCAATTGATAAAACTACTAGGTTACTCAATATGAATTCTGATACGTTAATCTCAAACAATATTTTATCCATTTGAAACAAAACGGGATTAAAGAAAGCGGATTGGTTATTGGTACTAATTTTATCCCGGCGCAAATTTCTTAAATGTTTTTCGCGAATTTTACTGTTTTTCAGCGATTTCGCGAATTTTATGAAAACAAAATGTTTCGCTGCTATCCGCGGTTGGCCTTGAGATGTATGCCCTCCGGATAGGGCAGTCCTATTACTAGTGCCTAATTAAGGACCTTCGGACTCCAAGCCCGAAGGAAAGAATGGGCTCCTAAAGAATATGGTCCTTTGCGATATTTAGTTAATAAATCGTGAGATTTTTTTGAAGTTTATTAGCTTATCAATAACGAAATTGAATATTTGTAAATAAACAAGATTAAAATAACGCTTAAAATTAAGTAGTATAAAGTCCACCAAGGGCCCCCAAAATCGCGGAGTCCTAGGCCCAGGTCACCTCGGCCTACACGTAAATCCGACACTGCCTATTATATAATGACTATTTAGTAACTTTATAGTTATTTGAATTACTGCTTCAAAATTAGGACTATTTTAATGTTAGTGTAACACTCGTTTCGCGATTTTTCTTCTTTTAAATTTTCGGAAAATTTAAAATTTTTGTCCCGTCCGTTGAATTTTGTATTTTTTTTTCAGGAAAACATTACTACTCTAGTTGTTGTCATAGTGCAGAAGTTCCTAAATTTTTTGAGCCACGGAGCACTTTTTAAAGCAAAAATTCATGACGGAGCACTGTTGTCTTCCTTATGCCAAAAGCATGTATTTTGGGGTGTTTTTACTTAACAACATATTTCAAGTCGTTGCTTGATATTCTGATCATTAAGAAAGGCAAGAATTATTTTTCGATTTCTAAATAACATACATTTTATCAAACCTTAATTTTTTCGGCTGAAAAAACAATTGAAATTTTAAATATTATCTTTTCGAAACATCAGATTCACACATACGTGTCTTTGGAGTAAGATTGACAGCATGTTCACCTCTCGCTCCCACATAAGTACTAAACTGAATGACAGTAGTACTGACGATGCAAGGTTTCTTTAAGCGTATTTTCGCCTGGTTCCAAGGTTCTACTACTACTTACTATTGGGCAGGAGGGGACTTGGGAAAGGTAGCCACTGAAGGCGGCTCTGTAATCCCAGAGGCTCCAAGGTGCGAGTTGGCAAAGCTGACTGAGGTAACGTATGACATGTATCTTGGTGTGTACACAATAATTGCTATGTAAGATATTATTACCTATCTCAGGGCTGACGCAATTACCAAATAACTGTCAATAAGCAAAGCTACCGTGGCGAATGTTTTGTGAGATTTTCGTGGAGAATTTTTATTACAATATATTTGACACCCACGTTTTTTTTTAACTCATGCTAGAGCTTTTTTTGGTATAGGAGAAAAAGAGTCATTGTCTCCGTCCTTGAGTCGTAATAGAGTAAGAGTGGAGAGGAATAATATCTTATATCTTTATATACGGAGAAAGAGAACGTTGCTCCTGTCCTCGTGAGTCCAGGGGTCAAGGCATTCCGCGTTCAATGGATAGACCTTGGTTCGACTCCAGAAAGAGGACGATATCTCTTTTTCTCCTATATAAAAAAAACACTAACATGGGCTAAAAAACGTGAGTGTCAACTTCATTCATTGTAATAATTGCTATCTACGCTGATTCCCAGATCACTGCAGAAGATAATTAATTTTTACCCAATATTTACTCATACACAGATCATGGCCGCAAAATTTTACGATTCTGAGGTATTGGCATATTTATTTCAGTTTTCTTTCCCATAACTTTCCGAAGCAAATTAAGAGTTTCCACTGCTCTGGCAGAAATGAAATCAATATACAAATGATGGATGTCTAAATCTAAAAACAGCAATTTAATTCCAAAAAGGACAAATACTCTCCCACGTATACTGTATTAAAGTACAATTTTTGAAAGGATTTAAATCTGTTACTCAACTTGCGCATCAGAACAACTACTTCTTAATATGCTTAAATAAGTTAAGTATTTGATATTGAGAAACAAAAATTACTTCTTAATATGCTTAAATAAGTTAAGTATTTTATATTGTTTTACCGTAAACAATTTTGTATTTCATGCAATTTTATGAGAAGTTAAAAGAAGATGATGACGTACCGTTTGAACAATTTCTTCCCATTCTTTCAATTTCGGATAATCTAAAAATAGATATGCGGGAAGGAAATCCGTTTGTATCTGCTGACTTCAAATTCTTCATATAAATCACTTTCGAAAGGGTCGGTACTTTATCAGAAATTTTCTGCAAATGAGGAAAATTGTGTTAAATAATCTGTAAATAAACTACTAGCGAAGTTAGTTAAGGAAGTTACATTTTCTAACGTGCACAAAGAAAACTATATTACGCAGTATATAATCAACACAATGCCAATACATGGATACCAGTCATAACGCAATCTATGCATTGGCGACCATATGCAGGGGGTGGGGTTGAGTCCCCCCCCCCCATTAGCTGTTGTATAAAAATTTGATTTGTCCGATTCTGCAATGTGTTTATTTTCAAAAATTGTACAATCGCATTTTAAAATAAGGTACTTTTTAGCTCATTACAAAACATCGAATAGCATCAATAATTTTATACAATAATTTTTGCCACCCACGTTCATATAGCTCAAACTAGAGCTTTTTTATATTTGGAGAAAAAGTGGCGCCGTCCTCATTCCGGATTCGAACCAGGGTCCCCGCGTTTAGCAAGCGGTGTCTTGACCTACTAGACGAATGAGAACAAGAACAAACGCATTTTTCTCCGGATATGAGGATGTAAGATATTATTACCCTTCACAGGGATAACACAATTGCCAAATAATGGTCAACACAGAAAAGCCTCCGGGGCGAGATTTTTGTGAGTTTTTCGTGGGGAATTTATTATACAATAATATTTGTCATCTTAAAAGCTCTAGTTTGAGCTACTTACATCTGGGTTAAAAAAATTATTGTATAATAAATTCCCCCACGAAAACTCACAAAAACTTGCCCCAGTGACTTTGCATGTTGACCATTATTTGGCAATTGTGTTATCCCTGTGAAGGGTAATAATATCTTACATCCTCATATACGGAGAAAAATGCGTTTGTTCTTGTTCTCATTCGTCTAGTAGGTTAAGACACCGCGGGCTAATTGCGGGGATCCTGGTTCGAATCCAGGATGAGGACGGCGTCTCTTTTTCTCCAACTATAAATAAAAAGCTCTAGTTTGAGCTACTTAAACGTGGGTGGCAAAAATTATTGTATAATAAATTCCCCCACGAAAAACTCACAAAAATCTCGCCCCGGAGGCTTTTCTGTGTTGACCATTATTTGGCAATTGTGTTATCCCTGTGAAGGGTAATAATATCTTACATCAATAATTTTTGTAATATTTTAGTATCCTGTACATTTACTAAAATGTTTAGCAGAGTTGAAAGAGGTAATGCTTTCCTTAGGCCCTCCCCACAAAGTACTCATAAGGGCGCCACTGAATCTATTGCTTGTGGAGCAAGGACATCAAAAGTGATGTTGCCCGGAAACCTACAGTTTTCCGAGAAACCTGAAATCCTGCTGTCCCGGAAAGTAAAACCCGGACTCCAATGAATATAAAAATAACATGTATTCTATACCACCATTAAGAGTTGAAACCAAGTTAATGGTAGGACAGACGAAAAAGTTACCATTACCTTACGATAAAGCAGTGAACTCCCTGCGTTTACTGTTCATATTCCTCAGAACACGGTAAGTTCACCACAGAACAGTGAACTCACATTGTTTTGAGGAATCCGAACCTCTTAAATCCTAAGGAACCAATCCCCGGCTGCGGTGAGCAATTACTCATTAATGGTTTTTATTTATTTATTTATTTATTTATTTATTTTAGGCGCCTTGGAGATTTAGCCTTGGATTAACAGTATGCTAGGAAGAGTCCTGCACGGGTCGGGTCGGGTCGGCTCTGCCTGGTGAGGGGCCTAATTTGCGTCGCACCTGCCGGAGCCCCTAGTATGTGAGCAGCGTATAAATATGTATAATTTGCATTGTAAAAGATAACTATTTGCTTTGTTTCCCTATAAAATGTGATAAATGCAAGTATTTTTATAGAAATTTTTTTACAACATAGCAATAATTGGCAGTTGGTAATTATAACGTCTAAATACCTTGAGTTTTAATAGAAGATCTTGCGAAGTAACGATCGTCGACACTTCCGTTTCGTTAATAACGTCTATGATCCCCTCTTCACCCAAATTTGCATACAGTGTCGCAACTGAAATCAAATTACATATGAAATAAGTTCGCAGAATCTAAAAATACTATATGTAGGATGATTGTAGTCAATCTTTCCCCATCCAGGGCCTTTTCCAGGTCTATAGAGCAGCATACATGTCGCCAAATTTGGCTTATGTACTATTTGAGGCATGGGAAAAAATATTCCGTAAAAACAAAATTAATTCAAGAAATCACCAATAAGGGAATAATAGCGCTGTGCAATGTAAAAAAAGAACACCAGAATATGTGAACACAGGAATATACTTTCGTTTTACCCTCATGATAATACAGAAATAAAACGTTTAATATCAAAATTGCTTATTACAATAACTATTTCATTTATCGTAGTAAAACACTTTTCAAAAAATGGATTCACAATTCAAAAGAGTGAACTCACTCATCATGGACAATATAAAAGGAGATGGTTCATTGCTGTCGCCATTTTAATGCACTAAACATTACACCTGACCTACGGTATTCTGATTAGCAGAACGTTTAACATGTCTAGAGGATTATTTTGTGTATTTTGCGGTATGTCTTCGATTTAGATTCCTAAAACGAGCCATGTCTACGATAGTCTTTGGCCTTGAAGTAAGTCCACAACCAAAAATTTCATAAGGTAAGGTCAGGGGAGTGAGGTGGCCACTCAACTGGAAAAAAAAACCCGGCTAAACACTATTTCACCTTTATATAGTGCCATCGTAGAAACTGCTGTATCGGTCGTGGAATAAGAGGAGGTGTGCTAGCTTTCATAAAAAATACCTCTTCCAAACAACTTCATCGTTAAAATTAAGGGATGAGAAAATTCTAACATCCTTATTTCTAAAAGTACCATTATCCTTTATTAGTAATATTTTGAACCATTTTATTTTCACCAAATTATGTAGTGTGCCTGCCAAATTTGGCGACATTCCGCTGTTGGATCGAGTCACAGAAAGCTCTGGATAGGGGAATTATAATTATGACTATTCTACAAAAGAATGTATTTATTTTAAGAAAATATGTAAACTTAAATTGTTAGATTATATAAGTATAAAGCAGTTTTTAAATTTGTGTAAAAACAGGGTTTGAAGAAGATGAACTTATAATGCTACAACACTATTGTAAAATGGTAAAATTTAAAAATTTAATAATCTTTACTCATTAATATAGTTATGCCAATTATACAATAACAAATATGCCTGCAAAAGGGTTGCTGGTATCTAACTGGAAGGAGACCCAAACGCTAAAGATATGCGACGACCTTTTGTACTAGCCGGGTCGGTAACCTATTGTTCTACACCGCCTTAGTAGTATCACATTTGGCATGGACTTTCTATGTGTGAAAACATTGATATTTGCATTATGAAAAAAAAAGGCGAAAGAGGAGGGCTAATTCACCAACCAGTCTAGCCAGCGTGGTGAAATGATGGCTAATTCCTCCAATATGCTAATACACCAAAAACCATGGCCCCTAGTCTCCAGGTGCTGGAGTGCTCCTGATCAAGGCAGCGGTCAGTGTGGCATGAAAGCAGGGGATTCTAAGAATCACTGGAATGACCCAGGCTGCCGTTTGTTATTGACCTTGGCAACGTATAATGGACGATCCCTTGCTTCTGAAGCAAAACTTCAGGAATTGGATGAAAACTTGAGATGAGATGTTTATGAAGAAAGGCAGTTTTTACTCTGCAAGGACGCGAAACTTATTCTGCGCGGGGATTCAAAGTTTACCGAGTAATTAGAAATTCCGCTATCAAGAGGTTCAAACCCTGGTTAATGACACTCTTTTCCAGGAAGAAAAACCAATGAGACACGAGTATATGCAGAGTATCTTACCTATGCACAGCACGAAAATAAGAGTGTTATACGAAGAAAAGCAAATAATATGGGATTTTTATAATAACCGTGGAACATATTTATGCGGACTCAAAACGCTTATATGCTTATTTAAAAAATATTAACTCCTTTCGATGGAAATTTATAGGGAAGGCCTGTTGAATCTCTGAGATGCGAAGAGGTGAAATAATGGGTTTGAGAACGGGGACGTGCGTAACTTTAAATAATGAGAAACATTGCTTAGAAATAATTGAACAAAGTGGAGGAATAAGTGTCATGCTCCTAATATGACAACATGATAACAAGACACGTGTCTTGGCTCCTCTATAATTATACAATAATGTTTGCCACCCACGTATATTTAGCTCAAGCTAGAGCTTTTTTGTTTTTGGAGAAAAAGAGGCGCCGTCCTCATCCTGGACTCGAACCAGGGTCTCCGCGTTTTATAATCTTCGGCGCAGTAGACCCCAGATGCTCTTGCTCCATAAAAATCCAAACAAAAGAACACGAACATCCTCTATAATCCACTGGTAATTAACTTATTACTAAACTGTGTTAATTTGTTGACTTCTCAATTATTTTACCGGTAATTAGCTATATTCCAGATTTTAATATAACTAAGTTCGCTTCACATTGTCCACTGTTGCAGTAATTTATTGCAAAGCAGTTTTTTTTAAATGATTTTAGCAAACTCACCAGGAATATTATTTTGAACGCAAGCCTGAAGTGTAAGAAACCATTCTCTCCTGGTTTCGGCAAAAATTGCTATGGGTTGTCTGGGCTTTAACCCCAGAGCAAGGAAACCCTTCGATAGAGAATTGACACGTTCGGCTACCTCTTTATAAGAAAGCCATTGATAGTCACCCAACTTTAGCTACAATATAAAAAGGAATTACTTTGTGCGGCTTTATGCAATTATTAATAAGTTAATTAAAAGTGGTAGAGAAAAGTACCATTAAATACAAAATAATTCAAGCAATTTTATAAAGCTATGTTTTTTATTGTCTTTTACAGCATTTTTTATTCGTTGTATATATTTAACTTTATTTCATATTTTTAATATGTATGTACTAGTATTTTCAATTTGTCTTGATTGAAATTTTAAATCACAATTTTCTGTTTGTAACTTTTTTAATTTAAATTTTGTGAACTCTATTTACATTCACACATACAAGTTACCACGTTACAAATCGCCCATACAAATAGACAGGATTTGGCCAATGGACTTTGACGATTATAGGTAGTCTTCTAAATTTTAAATTTTATCCCCCATTTATTTTTTCATCGAACTCTGAACATCAGTTTTACCACCCCATTATTTTTCAACTTTTACCACTCCAGGCCTAATTTCATCAACTTTTCCTTCAATTAACTACCTTCTTCGCAACTTGAATCTTCTTCGCAACAAGAATGTTTTGCTCTACTAAAAGAACTTTTTGCAGCTTCAGAATATTTTGCTCTACTAAAAGAACTTTTGTAGCTTCAGAATGTTTTGCTCTACTAAAGGAACTTTTTGCAGCTTCAGAATGTTTTGCTCTACTAAAGGAACTTTTTGCAGCTTCAGAATGTTTTGCTCTACTAAAGAAACTTTTTGCACTACTCAACTCTAGGTTTCAAAACGCATGGAGGTGTGACGCGGACTGCGTTGGTACTCCAAAACTCAAGGATATTTTTTTTTGGTTGTGTTTTCACAGATCAAAAACTGTGAAGGTCGTAGTGCACGAGGGATTACAGATTTCGATCTGTCCGAACCTCTATTTCCAAGAGGATCAAAATCCAATGCACAGAAAAAACGGTAGGCGTTCTACGATAAATTTGGGCGTTAAACCTTGGTTAACTGCACGTAAGATGAATGTATTACAACTACGCCATCTTAAAGCAATGGGTCTGGATTTTCCAGAAGAATCCGAACTTCTTAATGTCTGAAGAACCAACCTCTGGAATACAGGGAATACTTAGTCAGGGCAAATATTCTCTCTCTCCTCCCTCTCTCTCTCTCTCTCTCTCTCTCTCTCTCTTTTTCACTATTAGGAATCGAATCCGAATTAATGTCAAACTAGATGAAACGAAGCTACCACTTCATCACCGCAGCATCTCATAATATGACATTGAAACGTCTTTAGTATTCACCAGATTAAAAGTTTGAAGAAAAACAAAATGGTAATAATTTATAGAACAAGCAATTCCAGGTAGTAAAATTAGCACGATTAGAGAATTTTGTTAACAAATTTAAAAATTCAGAAAATGTAGATTTTAGCAATGTAAGGCGAAAACAATATCAAGAAATAATATTATTATTATAAGGATATATATATGGTAATTGCGGTGGTAAACATCAGGGAAGGCTACGTTTACATTAAATCTCTCTAATACCTGGCATTTCATTGTAAAAATTGAAAACATTTAAACTAAGAAAAGCATTACAATGAAAAGGGCCAAATGTAGAGAGAGGGAGGGAGAAAATCGAAGAATAAAATATAGTTTATTGTAATTTTTCCAATATTTTTCGCTTTGTTAGCTAAAGCACAAATTTTATCATATAAAGATTAAATTAAGAAGCATGGAGAATAAATAAAGACGTATAAAGGATAAATTAAGAAGCATAGAAGATAAATTAAGAAATCAAATATAAAATAAAAACACAGTATGAATTAAGAAACAAGTATGAAAACAATTAAATTTCTTTCTGTTTAAACAACGAAACTCAAGAGCAGAAAATGGCTGAACAAAAAACAAAAAAAAGTTCACGTGGTGTTTGACACGTCTACCTTTTTGAATATCTTGCCTGATTTATCCTTCTCCTCTATTTCGTCCAGTACTTCCCGCGCACCAAAACTTTTCATGTTACCATATTCAAAAACAGACATTCGAAACAATTCATCCAGTGTAAAAACACCTTCAAAAGTAGTATCATATTTTCTCACAATGCGTTCCACAGGACTATAGGGGTCTTCTTCTCTTCTATGCTTTGCCTGGTAATTATTAAATAAAATGAGATATCGACAACAAGGTTATTCAATTCGGCAATTTTTAAAAATACAGTAGTTTTATGTATATCTTATGTTAACAGTATTATGAACGCTAACCAATAAAAACATAAAACGAAAGTCGTTACTAGTAAGTTTTATGATTAAGATGCAATAATATTATAACTCGTTTATTAATTTTAAATTACTAAGTTGTACAATAAATGTCCGATATAAAGTTTAACACATAACAACTAGAAACTTAAGACTTCAACACTTTTCCAAGGTAATGATGATGCAATCTTACGCATTAGTACACTTCATGGTATTTACAACATACATACACACATATATTATATATATATATATATATATATATATATAATAACTCAGATCGGTGGTGATGATGAAAAGTATTGTAGAGGCTTATGGTGTTACAAAGAATCACGATGACGCCAACTGCGTACATCATGATTCTTTGTAACACCATATGCTTCTACAATACTCCTGATAGAGTATTGCGAATACTATAGAAAACATTATAGAGAGTATTTTTAACAAGGAAGCTCAAATTCTACCGTCTTCAATAATGCGTCTCTGACAACGTGGTTTCTCGTTATATGGCTTTACGAAGGTTAAGTCTCGCAGTGGTTTAGACGCTGGAGACGATATGACGAGTCCAGCTCTACTCCATTCAGCCCATCGTTGAATTACCAGTTGCTGAAACCGGTTTTACACATCCCATATGTGAATATCACTCACCAGTTGCTGAAAGCGATTTTATACATACCATATGTGAATGCCATCATAAATTATTATAAATTTAGCACAAATTAGGTTTACACACCGAAAGTAATGCTTAACATTCAAGGCCTCAGAAGCAGTGTTTTTATAAATTTTGTGGTAGGGATTAATAACTAGTGATATATGATGAACATGTGGATCTTGGTTGTGAGCTAGCCAATGGCAATATTCTCCGATTTAGTGGTTATACAATTTCTGGGGGGGGGCTGATAATATCCTGAAGAATTTCACATTCTTATTTACAGGTCTTGATTCTATTGAAAATTATGTTACTTCTATGCACAGATTCGCCAGCATACCTTAGTATAAGTTTCACACTAATAACGTAATTATGTGAAGTAAATTGAAACGTAATGTGTCGAATATTCTATAGTTCAAACGTTGAAAAAAATTCTCTAATTTTTTTAAAACGTTAGTGGCATATACGTGGTTCAGTTCAAAAATTTAAAATCATTACTTTTAAAAGTGTCATTTCAGAAAGTAAAACCAAACTTTTCAACTAGACAATATTGCAAATCATGGTGCTACGAACTAAACATTATATTTCAAAATTTCCAATCATGCAATCCAATCAGTAAATGTTCTTAAATATATGCAAAATACTTAAGAATAATAAATCAATTCTAACATGATTTTATATTTATTAAACTTCAAAATTTGTTTCTTGATCACACTAACTCTGAACATTTAAGATAACGGGCCACTCGAAAATTTTCACGGAACTCGAAAGCCGTAAAAAATTTTCGTAAAAAAAAAACAAAAAACACCTTTCTAAATGTCTTCTTAAAACTTACTAAATTTGGAGTTTTTCCAGGTTATTTATTTGTTCACTTGCGATATGGAAGGGGGTCACCCATGCTGTTCCCGCAAATTTTCCTTATTTCTGAAAGAAATCTAAAATTTTTGTTTTGGAATTTTTTTATCCCAAACCGTTGAGGGCGGGCAAGATTGTGGCCTGCGGACCTTATGTTGAATAATCTTGTTGTAGACGAATCGAAGAGCTTGGAACGAAGGTGGATCAGTCCAATCGGATTTACAATTGAGAAAAAACACCATTAAAAGTTTGAAAACTGAAAACTAAATTGCAATTTGACACACTGAGTAGTAGCTACATCTCTTAAAAAATTCGGTAATTGCTATTGTACGTAGATCCACAGGGAGTGAAATTTTCTTTGTTTGACAAGTTGAAGCTCGTTTTTCAAAAGCAGTTGAGTGGCTAAACCTGAACTCTTCATTTGTGAAGTGGATGATAAATATTTCTTTTTTGTCATTATATTCGATTTCTGTATTTCAATAGTTTCTAAGAGCAAGTTGGTTAATTTTACTGCTTTTGTTCATATACATCCACCTATCAACATCTGCCACGATATGCGTATACATCTCGTTCAAAATAGCCTCTCAGCTTAGTATCCTAACAATTTAAATAAAAAGTTGTCAATTTATTGGTTCCAGTTAACCTTGATATCTGGCAAACTTCATTACAGTAGTTTCTCGTCACAAAACCAAATACCGATACACGAATTTGAGACCAATACACTTTTCAAATACCGTGAAGACACCATGCACTAAAACTTCCGATTTAACTAAATACATCTTCGAAAAATCCGTTATAACGGAAAATTTGTTCGAGTACAAAAATTCTTTTTGTTTCTTTGAATCATAGAAATCATTTTTCATGTAGAAAATTTAAAATGAATGAATAAAGTATAGCATTTTAGTTTCAGCAATGATACTTAAGGAAAAATTGCTATTTTAACAAATTTTTTCGACCCTTTCTCACATTCATTTTCTGCTCTCTGTTTAGCCAGTTCCAGCTTTTCGGCCACTCCCCCTTTGTCTTAATTTATGGAAGAAACGTCGCACCCAGCATAAACGCTGCACCCGTGATATGAAGCCTGAATCAAAAAGTTGCCATCGTAAACGCCGCACATTGCGTAATGGCCGCACTCGTTGTGAAGAGCTTAACTACGCGTGAAAACTCGTAAACGCAGCACCGACACATCGTAAATGAGGCTTATAACATTAATTTAAAACTTGATACCGTTTAAAAAGTGTTTGTAAAATTTAAAACGTTTACACATTGGCGTAACTATCCTGGGGGATAGACTTCTTTCATGGCGTGCTTAGCTTCCACTGGACAAAAATGTTCAATACTTTATACGTGTTAAATTTTTGTTCCATGGGGCTAAACCTTTCCTAGGGGGGATGAGCCTCCCTAGCCACCCTCCCTAATTGAGTTAAATGTGCATTTTCGTTCCGTCTCAATATCCTTTGTGTGTAACATCGTATTACTAACACCGTATTAACCTACTTAACACCGCATTACTTCGGTGTAAAGGAAACCGAAAAAAAAATTCGTAAACGCCGCACCCACGAAATGTTTGCTTTCAAACTCATAAACGTCGCGGCACAACTTCTATAAATTACAGTAATTAAGTTTTGTCTTAATTTTCGAATTTTGTTGTCCAAAATAATTTTAGGTCAAGCTGATTATTCTTCCATCAAAATCATATCTGATGAAGGTGAGGAATGCTTTAAATCCTATATGTTACGTACGATGTATATATTAGGTGTAAAATTAATAAATAAATAGGAATTTCGTTCTGGAAAAATCTCTTTACAACCAAATATTTTATGGTCATGTGGTCATCGTAATAAGAATTTCTCCATATTTCTATATTATGAAATTGGCAGTTCGTGTCACATAGAGTTTAATACACTCACCCATATAATTCTTTGGTCTCTCCACACAGTCCAAGGCCTCTGTATCAAAAAGTATACAGGCAAAGTTATAATTCCATACAACGCCATAAGCGCTTTTAAAATTTGAAGTCGCAAGTCTCTTGAATGGTTAACCCGTTCAATTCGTTGAACAGAGTTTCCTTTAAAGATACAAACAAAACCAGCAAAAATGATTGTGAATATTTTTCTTCAAAAGCTTAGTTTATAAATTAAGAAAACTTCATTAATACAAGGAGAGCAGTTGCAATTTCGTCGTATATTTTGCAATGATTTCTGTTCTATATATACAGAGAAAGGTTGATCCACAATAATTTCACTTAAAGTTAAAATTTATATCCAAAGAACCGGTTGAGATAATAAGCCCATATTTTGGAATTAACCCCAGCCACTTTCTGGAAACTTTTCATTAGAATCACATCATTAGTTTCTTGTTCATTAAGGAAATTCTCCTGCTTTACCAGAATATATACCAAAAGTCGCCTCTACGTGTTACTTCCTCTCTATATAGTAATGTATACGGGTGAGATATCGCCCCTACGTGCTACTCCCCATGTATACAGACATGCGTAACAGGGAAGTGTAGTGTAGGCGCAACTTTGAGCCTAATCTAAACTCATGTTTGTAAAAATTGCAACACCATGAAGGAATCACTTGATTGACCTGAAACTTTCAGGAAATGCAAATTAGGGTATGCTATTCAAATGATTAGAATTTCAGAGTCATCGCGGATACATGGGCTGAGCAGCGCCCTCTGAACTGCTGATGGATCCGTATAAATAGAGGGCTGTAGCGGGGCGTGTATGGCTATCTGCTAGTGGTAAACGTTACATGAGACGTCACTATACCTATATCATGAAAGAAGGCGACAATTCAGAAAGTTATGAAGTTTGAACGGGGACGAATGTTCGGTCTTCATGCAGGGGGGGGGTTATTATCCTGCAATAGCAGCTCGTATGGGGCGTAACAGCAGCACAGTGATGCGAGTGTGGAAGCAGTGGGTTCAAGAAAACCAGACAACTCGGAAATCCGGGAGTGGACGCCGAAAGGTGACGTCAGCACGGGATGATAGACACCTGGTCCGCATGGCGGTGACGGACCGTTTTGCTTCATCTGGACAGTTGGCAGAACGTTGTTGCACTGCTACAGGTGTATCATTGTGTGCTTCATCAATTCGTCGGCGTCTACTGCACCGTGGACTGCGTGCAAGAGTTCCTTTATACAGGATCCTCCTGACGCAAAACCATCCGCACCTGCGGCTACAATGGGCTCATGGATATAGAGACTGGCATGCTGATTGGCAACAAGTGGTGTTTTCTGATGAATCCCACTTTAATTTGGGGTACAGTGATGGCCGCATCCGTGTTAGACGCTATACCGGTGAACGACACCTTCCGGAGTGCATTATCCAACGTCATAGTGGACGAACATATCAAATGTTGAGAGTATGGTATATGTTCAAACAAATATTCCTTTCTTTGTAAAGGAGGGAGGGGGCGGCAGTACAGGCTGTGCCTAAGGGCGGCAATTTTATAAATCCGCCACTGCATGCGACCCCATTCGCATTGGAGGGATTATAATGTTCTGGCTCTTTAGTGTATACGTTTTCCTGTATGTTGAAGAGGGTAAAAGGGCTGTCAGTGAACCCGGTTGTGAACTTTTTGTAATTCAATGAGTCAGTTGCTAAAATTTTGGCAACTAACCACTAACCCCAAGTCACAGGATTCAAACGGGGATATCTGCTAAATCAAAACAAGGCATTTAATTTATTATTCTAAGTAGGTCGGCGTTGAACAGTCGCGCTTTAAGCTATTAGTTCCTTAGCAGACGATTAAAAGCCATCTTAGAATTAGAACGTTTAGTGCTATTTGACAATAATTCCAACTATAAGTGCAACAAGAAATTAGATCTTGCATAAAAACACATAATTTACTTCAAGCCATCAATAATAGTCCATCTATTATTGAAAAGTTAAAACATATACCACATGATATTTCATTAAATTACTTTCTACCCACTTCTGGATGAAGACTTTTCCAAGTTCCCTGCATTTTGTGAGAAGATAGTATCCATATTACACCAACTTATTTTCTTTCTCTGATTTCTGGTATGAGGAATGTTCCTAGGTGTAATAATTGTTGATAAGTAGTTAATAATTTTGATCGGTATTTATGTATTAACGGGTCGTCAACGCCATTGTACTAGAACTGGCAATTGTTTCACGGACAAAAATCGTAACTTGGAAACACTGTTTTGGATTTTATCATAAAAATGCCTTTAAAATCGTTACGGTTCCGCCATTTTTTTTTTGTTGTGAAATAAAAGACCGAAAAAGAGTTTCGAGAAGAAAAAAGAACAATAAAAAGTTGTTACTGTCGTATTGGATTGAGGGTGGAAAATTTCTAGCAATTGTAGAAACGATTTCAGTAAACAGGTTCATCCGTTTTCTTAAATTGGTTTGTCGCCATACAAATTCGGCCAAGTGATATTGCGAAGTCCCTCGTTATTGTTTATCTCGCCATTTTGCATTTCCCCCAATTCGTTCAATTTGTTGCGTGTAGACGCCAGTGTGTGGATCTACACAATTGTATTTATGATCGACTGTAAAATGGGAGGAAGCTGCTTCGTGCAGTTTGTTATTTTTATAGCCTTTCGTGAAATTACTTTTAAGGAGTCCTCAAGTAAGCAACTTTGGGTTGGGGGAGTTGCCGTTGTACTTATTTTCCTATGTTAGCCAATGTTAATTTTTGCTTATTGGGGGGGGGGGTTGAAATGGCCAAAATATTGCTTACGTAATACTTGAACGTTCCCATATAGCCTTTCCCCCCCACTTGGTTCCTGAAGGAAGGCAATTGCATCCGATTCATTACTCGGCAGTTCAAATAAACCCGTTGAAACAGTAATTTAAGCGTCCACTCTCACTTAAAAGTCCAAACCGGAAAATCAATGCCACAAATTCACACTTTCAAAGACGACAAAGCATCCAAAGACGTACGATTTTTTACGAACAATTACGATGAAAACTGCGATCACTTACGATATTTTCCAATTCTTACCTTCCTAGGGGAGAAACAGTTGTCGCTGACGGCCCATTAATGCGTAAGTACCTTTTGATCTTCTATTAATTGTATACACCCCTTGGCATATATTAAATGGAAACGGACTAGACAATTACCATTTGATTTAACAATAGTGTCTTTAAAAGCTCTGTTTGCTTCCTCACCCAAGTATTCTATTTTCTATCTCTCCTAGTTTTTGCAGGAGCATAGTCGTATGTGAACCTTCGTGATGTTTGCAATTTTTCTACACTAGTTCTCTTTCTTTCGCCTTCATATTTCTGATACTTAAGAAGAAGAATACATATTAGCTGAAAACATTTCTTTTTAGGTACAGAAGTAATTTATCCTTCAGAATAGAGCTATTTCTTCTAAATGCACTCTAGCTGAGTCTAATACATCTGTAGTTTGCTTTCATAATGGTTTTCCCAATATTTTCGGTGGGTTTTAATATATATACAACTAAGATTTTCAACTGGATTCCAAGATGCTATCGAAGACCTAAAAAAACGTACCTAAACCAGATAGGTGGACGAAATAAAAAAACAGGTTGGGGTGACATAGAAGCGAATTGATCAGGATAGACTTGTGTGAAAAACATTTGGAGAAACCTTCATCCAACGGTTGATAGATAACGGTTGAATGTGATGATGACGATGATGATATATCTATATATAGTGAAGCCTAGTAAAGTGGCCACCTGTCCATGGTGACCAATGAAGTCCAGTCCCAAAGGGGATCATTTTAGATAGGTTCTATTGTGCATATATCATAGAAATGGTAAGTTGATATATCTCTTCACAACATTTTTGACATATTAAGTTCTATCGTCAAGGATAGGAAAGTATTTTAGAGAATTTAGCAAGAAATACAATTGCAATTTTTTTTATAAAAATAATACAACCGAAAATTAAAAAATATGTAAAAATAAACGAGTTAATTGAAAAATACTTGGCAATGAACTGAAGAATATTTCCTTACTTTCATATGCTTCTGGCTCATTTTTTATTCCTTGATAGGCCCCTTGTCTTTTTTCCTTCTTTTTCTTTAAAGCTGAAAAATAAATTATAAAAATTAATGTCCATTTATGTTTTTTTCGATCCATTCGTACACTATCATCTCTGCAAGCGCATACATGAAACTAGCATACCATTCCCTTCATGTAGTACAGAAATTGCAATTGAAATGCCTACTGAAAGCTATCTGCAGAATATTAAAATTATATAAAGTGAAATTATTATTAGTTACACAAACTAAATTATATAAAACACTTTATTATTATTATTATGAAACTATTAACTTATTATTAACCTGCGCTATTCACGGGAGTATTTATACAGTGTAGGAAATTTTTATTCATTTTTTATTCACATTTTTGTTATCAATTTTTATTCAGATGTGTGCGAGGTATAAAAAATTCTATTCATTATTACGCACACATTATTCATTATTTCTTATAAAATTGATTAGTTATTTAGTGATTTCAACCTTTGGGAACCCAAATATGAGGCCTGAGACGGAGATCGGAAAAAAGCATTGCCAACTTGAGGAGCCCCGGGCCCCTCCTCATTAAAATTTAAAAGCCAGAACGAACCGCTTCAGTCATCTGATATGAATCATTTTTCAATGTTTAGAAGCAAAACGTGAAAGAAATTAGAATATTCCTAATAATTACATACCCCTTGATGAACTCATATCGATGGTTAATGATGTATAAAGTACTTTCAGTATCTAAACACTATTTCGAAGAACTAAAGCGAACATGTATTTGTAATATATTGTTAATGATTTGCGTCATATTGCCTATATTATGATTTCTGGCTTACAAAATTCAAACCTGTACCATTATTAGGATATCAGCTTCAATGTATTATTAAGGAAAAATGGCAAACGCGTCTGTTTAAATACTGATAGCTGTTTTGGGAATCAGCAAATATTATAGAAATGGAACATCCTTCTCACCGATGAATTTCATTCTGAAGATAAAGCTATAAATTGCATTCGATTAAATCAAATAGTCATTAAAAAATGTGAAGGACAACGCTCAGAGAAAATCAGACAACATGACAAAGATAATCTAAAACAAACCATCGTCTTACTCAAGAATCGGGGGCTAATTGTGAATCTTCTGAACTCATATTTTTAAAGGTAAATTTTCGCTCTTTGCCAACCTATATAGAAAGAAATTGCCTATTTCAGAGAAACCTGTACGGAAAGATCCTTCCAAAGAAATGTTGGGAAAGTTTTTACAAATATGTTTATGATCACATAGAAGCAAAAATTACACAACCTCTATAGGTGCAGTTAATTTATAAAAATGTTAAAAAATGTTTCTGGTAGCTATTTCGATAGAGCGCGCCTATCATCGTCAGAGAATGGTGGCTTCGTATATGCGCCTGATGGTGGTTGGTATTACCATCTTGTCGGTTGAAAACTTGATTGAGTTGACGAGGAAACAAGTGTATTTATTGGTGGAGTCGTTTCTAGCTATGAGATACAACAGGATTTTCCAGGGGACGATGTAGAGATACCCTGGAGTTGGTCATTGGCTATAATGTTGATGTTTGATAAGATATGAACTGCTTCAAGGAAGTTGAGACCAAGTGTTGAGTTATCTTTCTCAACATTTTATTATTAACAACAATTATTATTTTAAAATAATAATTCTGTTCATTGGAAAATAAACATTTGCGTACGAATTCACGCGTATGAGAACACGTATGAGTATTTGGCTAAAACCGATTTATGAAATTCCTGTTTTCTGACGTGATTCGTGTTCTCTTAATCTAAGACGCAGTGCTCTTAATGTTTGGCCAATATAAATTTGGCCACATTGGCATGGAATAGAGTATATGCCTCAGCTATGCGAGTCCGGGATGGTATCTTTAAAATGAGGAAAACTTATTTTGTTAGTTGGTGGGAAGGTAACACGGAAGTTTAATATATGAAGAACAGAGCGGCACTAGTAGAAATTTTCGGAACATAAGGAATGCAAGTTATGTATTTAGGTGTTGAAGGAACACTGGAGAGAGAAAAAACAGGTTTGGGTTTACTGAGTTTCCTAAAGACATGATCAATGGTTGTTAGATACCAGCCGCGGTATGCGGCAATTTTCCGAATGCAGCGAAGTTTATTAGTCAACGCATCGCTTGTGGATGAGAATTTAATGGCACGACAGTCGAGGGAAACTGACAGTTCTGCATAACTGGCGCCTGGGAGGTAACACGCCTGGTGCAGACAGGTTGCACGGATGTGGTTGCACGAATGTTTGGCACGTTTTTTCCCACCCAAAGATATTTGGCACTTTTTTTGTCTTTATTCTCCTTTTTTTAATTAGCATTTTTTCCTTTTTTTTAACACTTTATAATATTCTTTAATTTTTTAATTTCCAATTTTCCCCATCTTTCTTAAATACGAAATTTCCTTTTCTGATTTCTTACATTTTCTTTTTTGTATTTATAAGGTTTATTTTTTTTTGTATGTTTGTGAACGTTCCTAAATTCCCACTCTTAATTACCATTTATTTAAATGGTCAAAAAGTAAATGTATTTCTATATATAGATATTGAGGGAATTATCAGCTTTCATTCCTCAGACGAATAAATCGCTAGATGTATATTTTAGTCAAATAGGCGTGTGTCATCGTCGGAGGTAGGCTATGCTAGCTGGTTCTATTACCGAATTTCACGTTCTCGATGCAATCTACACTTACAAACCTTCTAATTTGGTAAATCTTCTTTATTTATTCCCACCGTTAGCATTATTTTCATTTTTTCCATCTATTTATTACTATTTGCTACCATAAATTTCACGATTTACCCATATTCATTTTTTCCCTCAGTCTTTCCACATTTTCCAAGTTTTGCAATGAGTTGCAAACGATCAAGCGGTTGTACAGATTCTCCACAACTGAAGCGTCTCTACGATCCATCACCATCCATTGCGGTAAATCTTAAAGATCTTTTTTGTCTCATGATCGTTTGGCGCAGTATAGCCCAGATGCTCTTGCGCCATAAAAAAAGCCAAACAATCAATCAATCTCATGATCGTTACCATCCCTCCTAATGTATGCTTCG
>QLNU02014176.1:7930823-7953686 GCA_006491805.2 Dysdera silvatica
ATCATTCATATATAATTAGCTAGCTACTTTTATCTCCAGCTTTCCAATCACAAAAACAATTTATATGCCATGTCAGTGTATGTTACAATTCATGAAGTTCCCTAGTTTTATAATAAATTTGCATTATTTTAAAGTAGATATTATTTATAGTTTAATTTTTCCAAAATTTTCCTGGTTTACGATGAACTTCTGCAGTGAACATCATACCACCAAAAGAAATTTTGGCATTTTTTCTTAGAATTATATTATTTTATGGTTTGTTTACATTTACATACCTACACAATAACTACTTAAAAATTTTACATAACTTTTTTTTTGTTTTTGCCAGCTATTTTTAAGCCTAATTTTTGAAACTCGTGAAATTGTGAAGATTTTTTATATAGTACTGTAGTAAGGACAAGTAAAAACTTATATTACTTTTACATACGTTTTCCCATATTCCCTCTTCAGTTTTTCATTTGTTTCTAATTAAACATTGTTTTTAGTGAGCAGAAAGTAAATTTGTAATTACAAAATGCATAGTTTGTTAGGTTCAGGGCCAAACTTTCATTCTCGAACATTGTTTTACTAAGTCTCCCTTATTTTGCTTCAATTTTTATACCTTACTCTTCCCAGAGTTTAGTTACTGACAATTTGTCAAAGCTTGGAGTCGGGGTTTATTTCTTCCAGAGCAATCCAACTAGCAAATGTCATAACTTTATTCTCATTCTTCAACAACATATAATGTCTGAGAGGAAACTTTTACTTCTCTCGACAAAACCAAATACATACCATCTTTCTTCATACCATTCTTCTTATTTTGAAACAAATTTTTCATATGCATACACAACATATGAGACTAATACCTTTTTCAAAACTTATCTCGAAGCATTATATTTTTATAAACAACCCTGAATTACTAAGCAAAACTTTTATGCATCTTATTTATTCAAAATGTCTCCACTTCCCAAAGTATATTAATCCTTAATATATCTGTTTTAAAATATTTCTTTGCAAACACTAAATCAGGAGTGAGATTTATCGATTTTTTTCTTTCGCAAACATATAATTTTCAACTTTATTACAAGCCTACCCTTTGCAATGGTTAAAATTGCACATCATTTTTAGTTACTTTAACCATGTGTAAACTTTTTTTTTTTAATTTTCAGTATACAAATATATAATTCTAATATAGTGTTACTTATACACACTTCAATTTATGTATATGTTTGTGACATGTTGTGTACTGACAAGAAATTTGTGAGATAACTTTCCCTAAAAAGTCAGGATTTAAAGAAAAAAAATAGTTGTCATGTGTGAAATAAACTAAATGTACATAATTTGTAAATGCAATTTTTTTTTTTATATAACTTAGTTATTCAAGCTGAATATAATCTTTGAAAACACAATTATGACAATTGAAAGGCAATAATTAATAAACAATTTATATCAATATATTATAATTTTTAAACCAGAATAATGTTTCATGCCTGTTTTTGTCCCTACAGCTTTAAACTGTATGGTCGCGGCAACCACTTGTTATATGGTGGTTTTTTAATCTGTTTTTTTTTATTTTTTCAATAATTACTTATGCTCATGGGTGTTTAAATTTAATTAATAATTTAAAAGAGAATTTGAATATTCACCCATCATCAGTTCATTGGCGAACTTAGTAAAGTGATTGTTTGTTTGTTTGGATTTTTATGGCGCAAGAGCATCTGGGCTATACTACGCCAAGACAAAGTGAAATTCAACGTAATGATTTACAATCTGTAAACCCAACGCATCTAATGATATTCTGTGTTATACGTACATGGACTCAGTTGAGACTGAGTGTTCGTAACAAATGTAATTACGGTATCTACGGTACGCCAAAATCTTGATTAATCGAAACAAAGGAAGTGGGCCCGACTTCGAATAAGCGAAATTCTTGTATAATCCAGATATAATATTTTTTTAAAAGTGCAAAGACACTAAAACATTTATCCAAAAGATATATTTAATTACATATTGTTGGGAATATTAGCAGAGTAATTAGCATCATAGAATAAGCTTTATTTAACAACTTGAATGAAAAGTAAATGAAACATTACAATTAACAAATCGCTCAGCACATCGGCTTGCGTCTATTTAGTTTCACAGCCCGTCGAACTTTTGCGAAATACCAGAGCGTCTCTCCAGGGGAGACTACGGTGCTAGCGTAGCACTAATATTCTTAATTGCGGATATCTTTAAACATGGTAAATATACAGGATAGCTCTCAAACACATACTATTAAACTGCTATATAGCCGTATCACTATATTCTGACGATTTGCCCCTGCGGACATCTTAATTGATACATAGTTGTACATACTGTGGTCGTTACAGCGGCACCGTTCGATCGAAACAAACCCATTAGCTTAGGCTAAATGACCTATCCTTTATAACGAATCCTTGTCGATGTCAGATGGGTCGTTACTGATCGTTTTTTTTTAAGGTATGTCGTTCAACAATTGGGTAGTTTACACTTAAGTTTTCATTGGTAAAAGGAAATGATTGTCTTTGGCGGAGATCGCTTATCGTATAATTATTGTAAACTTCGTTTTGTTGAGTACAGCTATAGGACAAAGGATGTTTTTAGTTAATACAGATGTATCAGCTGGTCACCCATATGTAAAATTAGAACCCCACTGACGTCGTTAACGTGTCTAATTCTTAGAAGTAGGGTGGGAGCAAATAAGGGTCTTTTCCTGCCGTTTCGCTGATTGGCTTTTTGTCCCAACGTAATAAGTTCAGCCAATCAGAGGCGTAGCTTAAAAGAAAATTCTAGAAATTCATATGAGAGATGGAAGGAGGATGAAATTTTTGTTTTTTAGCCTGAAAAGATGAAGTTAGAATTCAAAATGTAAAAGTCTATAGGAGAAGACCCTATGGGATCCATTTCGGGCCGTTTTGGTGAGATGTGTTCTGAACAAGTTCCGTGTATGAGAAAGTTAATAAAAATGTATTAGGTCCCCTTTACACGTTTAAGTGATAAAGATGTTCGAGAAGGATGGTCCAGACGCCCATTTAAGCTTTATTACGTTTACAACTCCTCTCAGAGACTGGTAGGAAGTTAAGGATTATGATTTTAAATAACTGGCAATTAATAACATGCTATAATTTATTGATAAGCCGTCGATAATATTAAAAAAAAGGGGAGTTTAAAGGTTGAATATATGAAGTATAAACTTATTGTATTTTTAATGAAGAGAATCATGTCATCATTTGCTAGTGGGGTGTATTTTTACAGATAGTTTCACAAATATTTTATGCTAATAAATAATAGGAAATTTACAATGTATTAAATATTTATTACTATTATTAGATTTTGAAAATTTTTAAGTAAAAATAACAAATAGAAAATGTGCAAAGCATCACTGTTCTAATAAGTTATAAAATAATAACACACCGTGCTGGGGATCTCCCTTGAAAAAGTCTTCTCCATAATACAATTTTTATTGTTTTTCTTGTTCGAAAACTGAAGGTCTTTTGTGATTGGCATTTTATCTTTATCATCATTGCTAATTGTATTTTTCATTGACCTTGCATCATTATGGTTTGGACAATAGCTTTAGTAGTAAAAATTAAATTAGAAATTATTAAAAACTATAAAACTATAAATAAATATAAAAATATTCATATAAATTGTTAATTATTCAATAATTTTTATCATTATTTTATAACTTATTGGAATAGTGATGCGTTGCACCTTTTCTATTTGTTATTTTTATTAAAAAATTTACAAAATCCAGTAATAGAAGTAGGTATTTAATAAAATTTAAAAATTCTTTTTATTTAAATTAAATTGTTAATTTTTATCATTAATAATTAATAATTAATATTTGATTTTTATTTAGATACTCCCACGTGAATGGCGATTAGTGAAATTAATCGCTATCTCAACTCTAATCACCTGTAGCGGAATCAAGACCCTTTATCATGGTGGAGAAGCCGCTCTTTAATCTACACAAATCTAACCAAGTTAATAAAAATAAAATTTAACTTTATGGCAACATCAATATCTTGCGAAAGTGTTTCCTTAAAGGTTGTTAGCATTTTATCGGATCGAAGAAGCTGGTTGGAACCTCTTTACGTGGACAGATTGCTGGTCGTAAATGCAAATTCATATATGATGAAGTGAATTTTTTATACATGTATATTAGTATAAATATTAATATTTATTTAATTACTGAGTTTTATACATGAAATATCCCGAATAAATATCTGTATATAACTACGTCATCTGAGTATGCACGTTTTCTATCATTATTCTGTTTAACCAGTTCAATATTTTTACCCTTCAGTATGCTTAATCAATTAATTTGAAACAGTCTCAATTATTTTTACATTCCATTACATTGAGTAGGTTGTTTTATATTTTTCTATAATTTATTGTATCATTCACATTTTCTGACATCTAAAATTCAATATTCTGAAGTCCCATTTTTTCTTTAAGTTTGCATTTCGTGTGTGGGCACTTTTTTGTTTCAAATGCTTTATTATTCTTATGGAGCTGGTGCTATGTACTGTTGCCGATTCCTTGTTGGACTGCGTTGTCATCAAGTTACTCGATTCCCATAACATATCAAGTAACTTCTCAGATAGCAAAGGTCGTCCTAGTGACGTCTTGAGGATGTCCAGAATGTCCGCAGGATGCATGGAATCAAAAAGACGTTGAATGTGTGCCTGAGGAAGAGCATTCCAGATTGCTTGTATGCGACCCCAAAGTTCATCTGTAGTAGCTATGGGACGAGGATCACGAGCGAGACGCCGACCAACGAAATCCCACACATGTTCAATCGGCGACATATCCGGCGAATAGGCAGGCCAAGGAAGAAGCTGTATCTGTTGTGATGAAAAGAAGTCTTGAACATTCCTGGCAATATGTGGGCGGGCATTGTCCTGTTGAAATACAGCTCCGGGAATGCCTTGAAGGAAGGGAACAACTTCGGGCTCCAGAACTTCATTGATGTACCGGTTGCTGTTAAGATTACCCACAATTCGTAGCAGCTGAGATCGTCCATGATACGCAATCGCACCCCAGACCATAACGCTGGGGGTTCGTCCACTATGACGTTGGATAAAGCACTCCGGAAGGTGGCGTTCACCGGTATAGCGTCTAACACGGATGCGGCCATCACTGTACCCCAAATTAAAGCGGGATTCATCAGAAAACACCACTTGTTGCCAATCAGCACGCCAGTCTCTATGTCCATGAGCCCATTGTAGCCGCAGGCGCCGATGGTTTTGCGTCAGGAGGATCCTGTATAAAGGAACTCTTGCACGCAGTCCACAGTGCAGTAGATGCCGACGAATTGATAAAGCACACAATGATACACCTGTAGCAGTGCACCAACGTTCTGCCAACTGTCCAGATGAAGCAAAACGGTCCGTCACCGCCATGCGGACCAGGTGTCTATCATTCTATGCTGGTCACCTATAGGCGCCCACTCCCGGACATTCGAGTTGTCTGGTTCTCTTGAACCCACTGCTTCCACACTCGCATCACTGTGCTGCTGTTACGCCCCATACGAGCTGCTATTGCACGATAAGAAAACCCTCCTTCACGAAGGCCGATCATTCGTCCCCGTTCAAACTCCGTAACTTGCTGAAATGTCGCCCTCTTTCGTCGTAGAGGCATAGTGACGTCTCATGTAACGTTTACCACTAGCAGATAGCCATACACGCCCCGCTACAGCCCTCTATTTATACTGATCTATCAGCGGTTCAGAGGGCGCCGCTCAGCCCACGCATGCGTGATGACTCTGAAATTCTAATCATTTGATAGCCATTTGAATTTGCATTTCCTGAAAGTTTCAGCTCAATCACGTGATTCCTTCATCGTGTTGCAATTTTTACAAACATGAGTTATGACAGAAAATAAATTTCCGTTGAAGTAAATCGACGTATTCTTTACTGGCATTGTTGTTCTTGAGCTTAAGTATCTACCTAAACTAGGAAAGGTATTGATACATTCGTCTGGCCTTTACTGTAGCATACTTTTCAATTTCAACACAGGTATAAAATGCGTCTCAAATAAGTGATTTATATTGTTAAGATTCAGCCTATAATATGCTATATAGATTCCTTTTTCTTTCCCTCTCTCTGTCTCTCTCTCTCTCTCCAAATGTAGGAGTTATTAAAGGCCATATTTTGCCAAAGGATTATTCCAATGATAATAAAATGAATTTTGGAAAAATCATGGAAATTTGTATCGAAAGCGAAAATCAAAAGAAATGATTATGTTAGCATATACCCAAATTTCTTGATCGGCCACTAAAATTTGATTAGGCAGCTTTATGTGATTTCACACTAAGATATATATCATGTAGTTTCACGTATACCCGGAAAAAAAGTTAATCCTGAAATGGCAAAATTCTAAAGCTCTAAATCTCCTGAAGATATTCGTGACCGATGAATCAATAACCTGTGAGTATTGGATAAAATATGGAAAATCAGCAAAACAAGAATAAAAACCTTTTTAAATGATTGCTTGGTTGGGTGTATTTATACGGGGAAAGGACATCGAGGATCATTCTGTGTCAATCAAGGTGAAGCCGTACACACACGGTTTTAAGGTGAAAGAAAATTAAAACCATAATTGTAAAAAATGTATTAAAAGTAGATTGAAACCAAACGATGTGTTAAAATCAGGTGAAACTGAGAAAACGATATCACAAAAAAATGGTTAAAAGAAGCATATCAAATATTTTGAAGATTAAAATCATTTCTATTATAAAAAAGCAAAATGACGGCTTTTTGTTAAAATTTGTGTAAATGGATAAACTATGCAGAACATTCAATGGTTAGTTACATATAGCACACATCAGGACGTCTTTTCCCTTTAACAGATGTCGATGGAAAAAGCGGGTGTGGCCAACGTGAAGTCTAGTGAAAAGTTCTCTTTTCGATGGTCGCACCTGTAGCTAGACTGACACATTTCAATTCCTGGTTTGATGGGGTGAAGTATATAAAAAAATCGCTCGTTCCATACCAACTACTATTTTTTGTATAGCTGAGATGAAACATGAGTTTTAAAATCCTGGAACAGATTGATCGTATTATCAGGTTCTGCAGTTTCTGTTTCGACCTTTTAAATGATTGCATATATACGCGCATGAGAGAAAATGCTAAACCACAGGAAAGTATGCAAAAAGCATTCACTGTCGCTACAATTATAGATAAAGCTACAGAAATTAATAGTTGTTAATTCCATTCAGATAAACATGCAGAAATGTTATCTAAATCAATTTAATTACTTGGAGAAAGTCTTTTTCTGGTGCTAGTTACAAAATGATATCTTCTAACCGCGATAGGTAAGTGAAGAATATACTGAAATAGGTTTTGCAAAACGGACAAACAAGGGCTTATATTTTTTTATGATTAGATCTAAAACAAGTCGTGTTCTCTATACGAAATATTTTAGATGCATGACTAGAAAAAACATGTCATTGTTATTTTCTAATAGAGTTAGTTCTAAAAGTATTCCATCACGTTCATGATGCGTGGTTAATTTATTTTTTATGACGAAATTTTGAAGTTTAAATTTATTTGTTTATGCATTGAAGTTTCACTTTGATTAAATTTGAACTCTTGTACATGCATCGTGTCTTGATGACTATGCATTTAACCAAATTAACTCGAACACGCTTAGGATGAACTACTTCTTGAATTCCCGCCAAATTTTGCAGGAATTTCTGTATCTTCAGTCCTTTTAACCCGAACACGGTTAACACGAAATAGAGTTGAACATGAACCGATAATCAATAGCCCTGGGAAAATTTCATCGCTTAACAAGAACAAAACGCGCTTTTTCAAATCCCTCCATGCAATTTTTTCGAGTTCTGTTCTTTCTTCGAAATAGAGAGTTTCAAAGAAAACCAAAATAAAGTCAGTTTATAAAGGGTGTGGCATTTGGTCTAGAAGTCGTAGAGAGTTGTGGAGACCATTAGAGATGAGACTGACTCTATATTTCATATTAATTTCGGGCGGGCTCGGGCTTATCGGACGGATACAACTGAACTCGAGAGCTAACTTTTCAATAGTAAAATTTTCCAAAGAATACAACTATATGATTCGGTTTTGAGGATTGGACAAATACATGTATACGAAAATTCAAAGGAAATTAAACAGTGTAGTTTAGTAATTTTTTAAAAAATTTAAATCGTACATTAAGGGGTTAAAGTTATATTTGAAGTTTCGGGCTGGGGTCAAATTTCCACAAAGCATTTTGGGAACGGATGGGTCCAACTTGCAAATCTTCGGGCTTGAGCAGGATCGGACCTCGAAAAATGAATAAATGCAGTTTGTTTAGCTGTGCAACGATCGTTTTTGAGCGATTTACAATTTTACCTTCAGCAGTGACTGTTTTGTGGACCGATTAACCATAATTCGACTTTCCCATCATATGATAACATAAATAACTTCCCACTATTTTATAATTCCTTTTCCTTCCAAAAGACGTGATTAAAATAAGCAATTCGTGACTCAAGGATGTACACAATTATAATCTCTGCGTATCGATCTCAAACACGGTACGAGGAAAAAAGAAACCGTTAAGAAAATTTCTTCTTTAAAAAATTCAAACGAAAGTACAAATCTCACTGCGGATGACTTCAGTATGAAAACCATATATATATATACAACTCAAGAACTTTATAGTTTCGTCATTCATTAATGCAAAATTTCTGCAAAAAAGGTAGTTGTGTATATTTTCTGCGTAAAATAATATTATTTTTATTCATTAGTGCTTATAATTATTTAATTACCTCATTGTTGCAGGTTCCTGTAGCTTTAACTAATAGCATTTTAATAACTCGATAAATGTCCTATATTTTACGTACTCCAACATTACATTAATTTCAAATCTAAAACTGAGAAATCAATTTCCCTTTACTTTCCAAATCTTAGTTTATTATTACTAGACTGAGAAGTAATAGTTAAGATGTATCCAACGTAAATGACCCTCATTTAGAATGTGAATTTTTTTTAATATTTCGCAAAGTTGATCCAATTTTTTCATGTTAAACTCAGTATTTTTTTTACGATTATAAGGATGATACATTCTAGAAAAAATGTTGTCTTCCTTAATTTTGTCTATATATGAAATAAAATGCCTTTTTTTTCGGAAATGAGAAATATAAGGTGGATATTTTTCTAAATGTTAACATGATAACATTTTTTTTGGAAAAAGGAATTTAAAGGAAAATTTTTAAGAAAAAATATTTTAAGGAAATTTTTTCCTTAATATAAGATTTATTAAGGATATAAGGATTAATATTAAGGAGATTATTACTTTCTCAGTGATAACATATTTGCCAAATAGCAGTCGATATATATATATATATATATACCATTGAAACGGGTTTTGATACCTTTTTTGGGGGAAATTAACGACGTGTAACGTGTTAGAGTTCACTTTACAAACTACAGCTGTTTTGTAAAGAAGAAAAAGAGAATAGTTTAGTCACACTATATCTAGTCACTATAGTTACTATAGTTTCGGCACCATTACTCTTATGGAGGGATTTCTGGTTCGATTCTGGCTCGGAATGCTGTCTTGTTTTCTTCTTTACAAAACACATCTAATTTGAGATTCGTGAACGTGGATTATAAATCAATATTTATAATATTTTGCTCAAATTAAAAAATAAGTTTCTACCGAATTTATGTAAAAGTATGTTCATTTGCAAGTATATAATTGTTAATCTATAAACAACCAATTTATAATTAAATATTAAGAAATTAGAGGACCTGAAAACGATAGCACTTCAACAGCCTTTTGTTCACGGGTGTTATGAAGTACATGCACAACGTTACTTATTTGTACCTCGCCTCTTCAAATTTTTTATCTAAATAGACAACATGATGTTCAAAAATTGTAATTTATTAATATGGTGATTTTCGCACTGATGACGAAAAATTTTAATGAGATTTAACGTTGCCATTGAATTAAAAAAAATCGTAGTGTTTTTATTAATGTATAAAGAACAGTTTTGCCAATTTTGGTTATGAATATTTACTAGAAAGCGAAGACGAACAAAATTAATATAGATAATTGTTGCACATTATTCATATCCTCATATATTTTTTTAAATTGACAACAGTTGAACGCCCACGTTTTAGATCAAACTAGTGCTTTTTTCATAAAGAAGGAACGGAGACACAGCCCCAAACCGGAGTCAAACCAGGGTGTCTTAACTTGCTTGGCAACCGGGACACAAGAACAATGCTTTTTTTTCTTCGTATGTAAAGTTTGTAATATATTATTGGTGGTGGTGGTTTGTGCAAGGAGATTATTGGGAAAGGTGGCCGCCGAAGGGGGCAGCGCTGTATTCCCAGACAGGCTTTTGTCACATAAAATGACGACCAGTGGACCGAGAAGGGACACTGGGAGGAGGGGGCATTGCGGATGATTGTCGATCGAAACAGGCGTACAGAGACGCACAGCTCACATGATTGTCGTCATTCAACGTCGACCGGAGACCACCCACGATCAGTCCGCCCCGAAGAGCGGCCGAAATAGATGGGTGGCGCGGAAGAACACCCCGGGCCAGCCGGTATTCCTACGGGAAACCACCGGACACCGTTGAGTGGGTGAGGTGCCGCGAGCGGCAGAGAACAGGCGTAAATCATTCCCCGCAACCAGGGCGCACGAGACCAGCATAGTCCGGACAGGCATCACATGCCAAAGTATCATCCACTGTTTGCGAAAGCTGGCCCCCAAGCGATCGCAGCGGACGAAGACAATGACGAACGCCCGTCATGGACAGAAGGCCAAGCACGGCCCCAGCGACGAAGTCCGAATTACGAGGGAGGGCGGAGTCCGGTCCCAGAATAGCAGAAGCAGACATCGATCCACCGCCGCCCGGCGGCCATAGTGAATGTCCCAGACACCCGCCAGCCCGGAGAGCAGAGAAAAGACATCCGCACGCCACCAGCGCTGGGACCGAACTCCTGTAATATATTATTACCCCACTCAGCGTTTACACAATTGCCAATAAGCCAACACATGAAACCACCAGGGTATGTTTATTTTAATTAAATATGCCTTGTTGCTTTACGGGCTGATCTATTGTCAATAGTGTTAACCTTGAGAAGGGTAATAATATCTTACAAACTTTATGCACGAATGTAAAAAGTTACGTTCTCATGTCGTGGTTGTCGAGGAGGTTATGTCATTCTGGTTCATATGGAGGGTTCCCGATTTGAGTTCGGATGAAGACAGCCTCTTTTTTTCCTTTATAAAAAAAAGGCTCTAGTTTGAGCTGAAACATGGATGTCAAAACTTTTATCTATTTTAACCCCCCCCCCCTTCCCGAAAAATACAAAAGATATACCTCACTTAATTAAATAAAATAAAACACATTAATAGAGTTTTAAATACATACAATGGTTTATAGCTATTTCGGAAGCGTGTTTAGGCTTCCTTCTTCAGAACCCTAGTTACACTAACATGGTCCACGTGCTAGAATGTCTGTCGATGCCAAATTTCTAGTTGAAAATTAGTTCGGGTAAACCAGTTGTGGGTCCGTTTCCGTGTCTTTTGCTATGGGACGAATGAAGTTTCTCCAAATAAAGGACAGAGTATTGAATGGAAGCTGATCGTTAACAGTAGAAGAGGAATGTGAAAGAATATGGAAGACTTCAAAGAAATTGAGGTCTGTTATGTTGGCAATAAATTTTTTTCCACAAGGCCCATCTAATAGAGAAAGTTTTTTCACCAGCCGACCTCAATTTCTTTGAAGCCTTCCATATTCTTTCACATTTCTCTTCTACTGTTAATGATCAGCTTCCGTTCAATTATATGTCCTCTATTTGGAGAAACTTCATTCGTCCCATGGCAGAAGACGCGGCTACGCACCCACAACTGGTTTACTCGAACTAATTTTGGACTAGCAATTTGGCATCGACAGACTTTCTAGTACGTGAACCACTTTAGTGTAACTAGAGGTTCTGAAGAAGGAAGACTAAACGCGCTTCCGAAATAGCTATAAACCATCGTATTTATTTAAACTGTGTTAATGTGTTTTATTTTATTTAATATTTTGCGCAGTGTGTCGTTTCATCTTTACTATCACTTGTTTCATGTGTTGATCTGTTGGCAACTGTATTAAACCTGAAAAGGGTAATAATAGCTGCCATATTTTTAACTATTTCTAACAAACGCTCTGTAGTCACTAAAAAGTATGGTTAACTGTTCACTGTCTAGTTTATTTACCCCATGTGGCGGTGAAAAAATATTTCCATTTCACTTCGAAAGTACGTTTCTATTTAATTTTGATATTTAAATTTTTCTATTTATTTTTTTCTATTTAATTTAATGTAAAGTTTTCTATGGGATAAACGTGCCCAGGTTATATGAAAGTTGCTTTTAACGGTACAAGCGCTAAATGAAATAGGAAAGTTTATTATACGCTAGATTTTTGTTATAACGAACTCAACGGGACCGATAAATTATTTCGTTATAAAAAGAATTTCGTTACAACGGAATTTCTATGAATTTATTAATATTACTTCATTCATTCACGTAAATATAACATGTAAAATGCTTATCATTTTATTCAAATATGAATTTGATGGGAAAAAGATTAAATTAGTTTAGAGTTATTTAGTGACTTAAAATTTGAAATTAAACACTAACCCTCATTTACGCTACTGCAGAAAATCCGTAATTTTTGTTTGTAAAAATGAATTCATAGTTGAATTTAATAAAAATGTTTGCAATGAATCCGTATGAGAAAATACATTGTCCGAAACATTTTTTTGGAGAAGAGACAACGAGCTATTTCCATTTCCAATATAAAATCCCCTCTTCCACAAATATATTAATATATGATATATATATATATATTATAATATTATATTAATATATATATATATATTATAATATTATTATATATATATATATATATATATTATTATATATATATATATATTATATTAGTATATATATATATATATTATATTATTATATATATATATATATATTATATTAGTATATATATTATATTATTATATATATTATTATATATATATATATTATATATATATTATTATTATATTATATGATATATAATTATGTTAATAATTTATATAATAATAGGTTCTCCCCTGTGAATTCTTGCAGCCAATTTTACATCCTTCTTCAATTGCGTCCCTGGTGCGGGCTTCCCACGTATTCCCTAGCTACAGTACTGTTTATACCATTGATTGTTCAATCAGGTTCACGGCACCACTGCAGAGCCTCCCGTAATTAGTTATAAGTATAATGCGATATATTAGGTGTCGAACTCTAAACATTTTCTATTAAAAGTGTTCTACGACAAATACAATATTGCTTCCCCCCATTGGATGCATTTTGATCTGTGTGTACGTCCATTATTTTCCATCACATTTTTCTATTTCTCGCTGACTTATTATTGACAATTCACCTTTAAATATATTTTAGGATAATTAACAACATTTTTCAGAGTATAAACATCATTTTTACCTACTTTAGCTTAATTAAGTTCCTTGGCATCATTATATTTTAATGCAAGATAAGAAAAAGTTTACAAGTTTATATATAATAAGACAATAAGGCAACTAGGATGATGGCAAGGTAGTGATGGGAATAAAGTCACGAATATGTGCTGAGAAAGTTTTCGTTAATTACCACGAATGAAAATACCAAACTGGTACATAGAGATAAACATAAAAATAAAAAGTCAATAAAATATTTATGGCTCTGACTTTGAGTCTCAAAATGATAAAAATGCTTTTTGTAGTGCTTTGCAGTAAATACAGCAATTGGACATTCCTTTTCTTCTAGCTTGGAAGTTATTGCTTTAGCCTGAAATGGGAATTTTATTGCCCGAAACAATTTTCCTCTCCTGCAACAACTCTTGGTTTCAAAGTAAATGCTTTATTTATTATAGTTTAATAGTATTTTTCTCAATTCTCTATAAACTATAAATATTCGGATTTGCAATATAGTAGACTCTCGCTATTTCCACCCTCTATAATCCGTCTGTGGCATAAAAAAAGGCGGAGTAATGATTTCACGTGACATCACCAGAAAAAGTTTTAAAAAATCATTAAATTAATTTGATGTTCTGCCAGTAACCCGAATCTCTCGCGAACTGTCACACTTCTGTGTAAGGAATGAATGAATGCATTATCGAGAATCTACTGTATCAGAAGTTTGATATGGAATATGGGATTTGATATTTGAAATTTGCATAAAGAAAATTTTATAGAATTTCCATATAAATATGTCTGTCTTGTATAAAGAGAATATTAATAAATTGTTTTCATTATTTTTCTCAGAGAGTGAATTTCGGAACCAAAACTTAGTTTTACGTTAAAGTTTCGAATGTGTATTTTTGTCACAAATTTGAAGGGAGTTTTCCAAAAAAAGTTAGCTGTGAAGACCATTTAATGTTTACGTTGCTTTGTGATTCTAGTACAAACAAAAAAATTTCAAACATACGAGCCAATTATTTCATTATATTCTCTTTTTGACAAGACTAACCTTGCCCTCTTAAATATGTGCGCTCGATAAAGGAGATCGTGAGTGGCTAAGGTCAGTAGTTTAGTGATCAGATCATTAGAATGAAAGCAAAAGGCGATCACGAGTTCGATTCTAACCTCCTGCAAAATAATAATTTTTTCTTGACTTAGTCTTCTTTTCTTCACTGTTATTTATGAGGAAAAATAAATTATAGTTTAATTTATAGACACATATAGATTATTTAATTATAGACACATATAAATTATTAATTTATAGACACATATAGATTACCCAACCACAGTTATTATTTCTTTCAAGGCCTCTATTATCTCAAAAAGCGAAAGTAAAATCTGTGTGTATCGACTGTTTCACGGAGATTTTCACAGTATATTTTAAATTGAAATTTTAATATATAATTTTAATATATATATTTAAATAAAATATATATATCATCATCATCATCATATTCAACCATTATCTATCCACTGCTGGATGAAGGTCTCTCCAAATGCTTTCCACACAAGTCTATCCTGAGCAATTCGCTTCCACGTCACCCCAACCTGTTTTCTTATTTCATCCACCCATCTAGTTTGAGGACGTTTTCTAGGTCATATATATATATATAGGTATATATACATATATATATATATTAAACATTTATATTTTAAACAATTTTGGAGTTCATATCTGTGTGATATAATTATTAAATAAGTTTAAATAATAAAAAACTCGACGTTTCAGTTCGTTCTTACGAACCTTTCTTTGAATGATTTCCAGTCAATAACGATCGTCGACTGGACGACTATTGACTGAGAACGCTCCAGGAAGGTTTGCAAAGAAGAACCGAAATATCAAGTTTTTTTAGTATTTAAACTTATATAATAATTATATCACACAGTTTTGAACTCGAAGATTGTTTACAATTAAGAATATATCAAGCATTTTAAGAAAAAATAGTCTTCGTTGTATAATACATTCCTATGTGTAAGAACAACCAGAGTGTATGTAGTAGTCATACCTATGTAGCTCGAAAAATCGTCAGAGATTACGCGAGTTTGTATGCTCAAATTTTTAAATTTTATGCATTTTTGATTTAGTTTAGGAAAAAATTGTTTACGTTACTTTAATTTTAGCTCCTTCGTTTAATTAGTTGTAATTTTCCCTAACACATCTCTTACGCATAAACGCTAAGTAGAGTAGTAGAGATCGCTAAGTAGAGTAGTAGAGCTATAATTGGCGCAGGCTATGAAAGGGAACGCTCTACAAAATTTTTTTGTAATCATATGTTGATCAGGCATATTCAAAAATAATATTAAATTCTGTCACATTTTATGTTACTTTTTGTGTTATGTTTCATTTAATATATAAAATTATAATTGCACAGAAAATCTATTAATAATTCCCGCTTACTTTATCACGTTTGCGTAAAAACAATGGATATTAATACCTTCTAGGGGCCGTTAACTTCACAGGCAGCGGACTAACAGTTTAATCAGAAATCGAAACCTGTGCTATCTTATTCCGCCACGAGCATCGAACCCGGAGATACAAGTCGGTAAAATAGCTTCGAGTGCCTTGCGATATATTAATAATTTAACTTTTTTTTGCATATCAGGAAAACGCATTACTCCCATACTAACTGTTCTGAGAACACTACGCAAAGCCATTATAGTTTCTATGCAGTCGTCCCCCTCCCCTCCCCCCCCCATCTTTGCAGCTGCCAATACTACTTATACTTCTGTGTTCTAACGGACATTGATATTTCCATTATAGCACGGACGTTGTCGTGTATCATATGCCAGTCTTAAATTGCACCGTTCTCTATTTTCAGGGTCTTAATAAAGATAAATATATGCTATATGTGTATACTTCAAAATTTATAGATTTATTTGATACCGTAAGTATATTTATTTATTTATTCTGGTTTTTAATATATACATATATATAAACGTCAAAATAAGTATATATTCGTTTATTTTAAAGGTATTTTTTGTACTGTCGAAGAAACATGGGAATATTTCATTTCTTCATATATCTGATCACGTTATCACACCGCTTGTATTTCGATTCATAATGGTGACGAGTCCAAAAGGTATGAAATAATTTTGTGGGAAATCTACATTTTAGTTATCCACTGTTCATTGATTTTTTTTAAATTTAGACGACGCACTTTAGAATTGAATTTTAATTTAAAACTATTTTTTTTTTCACTTTATATAGATAAAAGAAATGTATGCTATAAATTGAGACATTCCAAATTTGAGAACTGAGAGAGAGAGAGAGAGAGAGAGACTTGATTATATAAATCTAGTTAAATTTATCGCACGCTAGCGATTTTTTTTGCGAGTATTGGATATTAGCATGTTTGATTATATTTAATTCGCTCATATTTATATTTCTAGGTCCTTATTTTGTTCTGCCGAAAGTATTGAACTGCTTCATTCATATAATGATGTATAGTTATTATGGACTCATCGCCATTGGGTTGAAGTCAATACCCGGTTTTAAGAAATATTTAACAAGTGCTCAAATTGTAAGACATTCCTACATGCTTATCTTTCGTTATATATATATAATTTCTGATTTTGACGTATCTTTTTAGTGCAGGAATACAGATAATCAGTTCATAATCTTTATAAAATGTGGCTAGCAGGGCCCGACTAAGGTAAGTTGGGGCTTAGGAAGCTCAAAAATTTTAGGGGACCTCCGGCCTTTTTAACTTACGCACGCAGACATATATATATATATATATATATATAGACTCAGTTATCCTGGAACAAGCAAGAAAACAAAAGCGAAAACTCAACACCGCATACATAGACTACAAGAAGGCTTTCGACTCTGTTCCGCACTCGTGGCTCCTTGAAATACTCAGCATATACAAAGTGCATCCCTCAATCATCCGATTCCTACAGAGCAGCATGAAACAATGGAGAACCCGGTTACAGCTAAACACGCCAGACAGTAAAATAGAAACGGCCGAGATCCCCATCCGCCGCGGAATCTTTCAAGGAGACGCACTAAGCCCCCAGTGGTTCTGCTTGGCGTTAAACCCCTTGTCAAGGATGCTGAACACAAGTAAATACGGATACATGCTGAAGAAAGACAAGAGAAACCTACATAAAGTCTCCCACCTCATGTACGTAGATGACATCAAGCTATACGCGCCAACAATCACCCAACTCCGACAACTCATCAGTATAACAGAGACATTCTCCAAGGACATAGGAATGGAATTCGGCCTCGATAAGTGCAAAATACAGAAGAATAGCAAAGAAGATTTACCAGGCATCGAACTCGAAGACGGGAGACTACTGAAGACCTTGGACGAGGGCGAAACCTACAAATACCTAGGGATAATGCAAAAACGGCAGCAGGAGCACAAGAAAGTCAAAGTCCAGCTCACGCAAGCATTCCAAGAAAGACTTAGAAGCATTGTGAAGACGAAACTGAGCGGGAAGAACACCACGCAAGCAATTAACGCATATGCGGTACCAGTGCTCACCTACTCCTTCGGGATCATCAAATGGTCCAACACTGAACTAGAACAACTCCAGCGGAAAATGAGAACCATCCAGAGAAGAGCCGGACAACTACACCCTGCAACGGCAATTGAACGGCAAACACTACCCCGGGAAGAAGGAGGACGCGGACAAGCGGACCTCAAAGACTTACATGACAAGCAGATCCAGAGCATGAGGCAATACTTCCAGTTGAAGAGTCCCCGATCGCCACTCATCCAAGCCATAATACAAGCAGATGCAAATTACACGCCACTAAACCTGTGTAGTACCGAAGAGCGTGTCCTCGAAACAGCCAACGAACAGAAACTGAGAACTTGGGCCGGAAAACCATTACATGGCAGGCACTACAATGACCTGCAACAACCACACGTTGACAAAAAGGCATCAAATTCTTGGCTGGCCAAAGGCACTCTCCAGCCAGAGACAGAAGGATTCATGCTAGCCATCCAAGACCAAGTGATCGCAACAAGGAACAATCAGAAATTCATCCAGAGAAAAGACATAGAAAGCGACAAATGCAGACACTGTCATGCGGCATCGGAGACAATCCAACACGTGATGGCAGGATGCAAGATCCTTGCGCAGTCAGACTACAAACATAGACACGATCAAGTAGCGAAAATAGTCCACCAGAAATTGGCAGCGAATGCTGGCTTTCTGACAGAAAAATGCCCGTACTACAAATATGAGCCAGAGACAAAACAACATGTTATCAAGTGTTAAACAACATGTTATCAAGTTAACAACGGAGAATTTAAAGAGAATATATCAACGACAGAAATATTTGTTTTGTTGAAGATGACGGAGGTATTTGCAGAGACTTCAGATATCGTTAGATGAACTGATTTTTCAAGAACTTTCACATACTGCCTCATTTTGCACACTGCGTGAGGTAAAGAAGGGTCATCTAAACAGAACGATTGCTGAAAATAATTTCGCAGACACAGCGTAGGGTTTTCAAAAAAGTATATCTTAATAAAAAAAAGGGCGCTTTGTAAGCAAAATGCCTAAAAGTAAAGAAAATTTTATGCATTTTTAAGAAATTAAATACAACACTGAAGTTTCAAACGTTTTATCCTCTTTGTTATCCTTTAAACCATCTTTTTCAAATTAACGTTTGGAACAATTTTTATGTGAAGTGATTGTAAAATTCCTTACTGTATAATTATTACGCAATCTGTTATGTCTAGTGATGAATCATAACCATAGACATAATGCCATATACATACAGTAAGTAATAACAGAAGCATTATATTATATTATATATTAGTTTGGAGTCTGATTTTTAAATGTTTCTAAAACGGTAATGGCACTAAAATTAATCTCCATGGTAAGTGATGACACACCAGGTAATGAAATAATCTGGTAAATTTGGCTCCAAATGCTACTGATTTAAGAATTGGGCAACGCATAAATTGAATTCTATGCCTCTATGATGGCTAATTAAAGTGAGTAAATGGGAGCCATATGAATTGGTAGAAGGATTTTTAGCAATTTACTGTCAATATTAAAATACTTTTAACCTTGAGAATAAAAAACTTTATACGACTAAAAATTGCGAAATGCCCCATCTATAATTAGGACGTGCTACAGAATATAAATATGCCCTCGAATGGAAATAATAAAATATTTTTAAAATATAAAATACTATTCCTTATTACTGTTATGAAAATTTATGGAGTCATCAGAATTGCGCAGAAAATTAGCATATAACAACAATCCAAAATCAATAATTGTATTTTGAAGAATACCAACGAATTTAAAGGACTCATTTTAAGAAAAATTTGGAGTAACTGTGTGATCTCTTATTTGGTAATCCAAAACATTTGAATGAATTCCCAATACGTTCGTAAAACATAAATCAATCGTTGTAGTCGAATTATCGGTTATTCTTGTATAGTCACTAATTACGTTTGTTAATCCCATCATTTTCATTGCATTTATCAAATAATTTTTATGACTAGATTCTTTACTTATATTAATATTTAGGTCACCTATAATAATTATTGTTTTGCTTCGCATTTCTTCAATTTTTAAGTATAGCTATATTATATTTATATATAGCCCTATTGTGTTGCTCAGCTTCAACCTGGTCCTCATCAATCTGTCTGTGTCTTCTTCCAGATTTGTTACTCTCTCTCTCTTAATTCTTCATTTTGTCATCTCTCTACCTTTCTTTACATTCAACTTCTTTTCTACACTCCTTTAGATCTTTCTTTAATATATTATTTTCTTCTAGGAATCTTCCAAATTCTGTGGACATATCACTAAAGGTAGTCATCATACACTTATAATTATTTTTCATTTCTTCCATTTGGTTATTTATTTCAGTGTCTTTCTGAGCTTGTCTTTTTTCATTTTTCTTCACACAGTTCTTTATTTCTCTCATTTCAGTAAGTATTCTGCCATTTCCCATTCCTCCTCGCTCAACGTCCCTCGGGCCATCAAATCCTGCATTGACTCTGCCATTCCACTCCACATCTGATTCTCCTTCCCTATAATTTTTTCTTGGTGAAAGATCATCATCGTCAACACTTCTTGTTTTCATTTTTCGATTCCTAACCATTTCTTCCATAATTAAAACTTTTGTACCATAGATTCGACATTGCCTATTTACCACGATTTATACTAAAATGGAGGGTGGATGAATGGAAAATTTATTTGATTGTCAATCAAACAATTTTCGTTCTTAGTTCACTTTTTATGACTTATTCGAGAGATCTTTCCTTTCAAAGAACTTTCCTATTTTTATAACTAGTAGTTAATATTTACTGACCCTTCGTTAATTTCTTTCTCAGTTCTTCTATTTTCGGGCCTTCTGTTTCGTGTTTTCTGTTTATGTGTCTCATCATCGACAAAAGGTTTTAATCTGAGGTTAGTGTATAAATATAAACGTATAATAGACAACATATCATTAACAATGTTGTGTATTTATCACACAGATAATAAAATTTTATACTTTTTTAGGCCCAGTTTATGTTTATACAAGTATATCTCGCCTGGTTATGCTATAGCGATTGCATAAATGAAACGCCTTCATTTTCGATAGCGATGGCGTTTATGATATGGATGTTAACGCTGTTTCTAAACTTCTTTTTTCACAATTTTATCAAGAAGAAGAAACTGGTTTAGAGACGTGTGTTCTGCAGTTCTGTAACCACATTACTGCAGATACAAGTAATTCGGAAATTTTAATAAAATTCAATATAAAAAATATAACGAAATATTTTGCCATATTACGTAAGACCGTTTTTCAGTTAGTTAGGCAAGCTTGTAATGTATAATTTTTTGATGCTTACACTTTTAAAATAAATGTTGTTTATGAAATCAAGTAGTGTCTTATTTGTTAAAAGGAATGGCCCTTTCCACAAAGTGAAAGGTATTTACGAATACAATTATTGGCACCAGGCCCTCGTTTTACACAAAAAGACTTTACTTTACCGTGGTCTGTTGAAAAGTACAATATTTTTGAGAATACTAATAACAACACAAGATATATTAACATATCCTTACGCGGATTAGATCTATAAATGAAAGTCGATGTTATAAGCGTAACGTTTATAATTTTGATTTCTGCTTATAATACAGATAACAGTGCTATTAATGATGCAATAATAAATAGAAATATGCGTTTACAGTTTGTATATAATATGAATAGTATGAGACCACATCGACTAAAGCTAACTTTTTGTGCATAATGTTAAATGGTAGTTTTTTGTATCATTAATGTTTATTCAGATGATGACTGTTGTGATGCATTTGATTAATGAAGTTTATTATTGACCAACAAATCGTTTGTTGGAATAATTATTTTGAAATATATAACTGTTTGTTATGGCATATACGTTGCCAATTTGGCGAGATGGAGATGACGCCAAAACTATTACAATTTCACAACTTTAAGCCCAAGTTCGATTACTCACAATATACTTTTAGGTTCACAATACCTCTGAAACAACTAGCAGTTCAATTCCTCAAATCCGTAGGGTTAATTCCTTGTACCTTGGAATTTGACTTTATTTGCAGATGAAAATGAAAATATTTCGGCCTTTTAGCACAGTGGCAATGGTACATTAAAATTTACCAAAGTAGCCAATAATTTAGAACTACCAGAAAACGAACTCACAGAATTAAATAATTTAAAATTTATATTTGTAAGTTATAAAACAATTGCTCTTTGTGTAAATGATAAAAAATGCTACCAACCCAGATTCGAGACCTAGAAAACGTCCTCAAACTAGATGGGTGGATGAAATAAGAAAACAGGTTGGGGTGACGTGGAAGCGAATTGCTCAGGATAGACTTGTGTGGAAAGCATTTGGAGAGACCTTCATCCAGCAGTGGATAGATAATGGTTGAATATGATGATGATGATGATGATATATATATAGCAAAATTGTAGTATGATTGTGACATGTAGTACCTTCTAATGTAATATACATGAATACACTACACTTAAGCATATATTAATTTAGACAAAGTTAAAGTTGTAAAGTAATATCACACAAGGTAGTAAAACCAAGTAAATTTAAGTAGTAGAAACATCTCAGAATAAAAATTGACATGTAGTAGTAAAAGGTGAAGAGGAGTAAAAGATTAAACAATACCAAGAATTTTGTTCTTCATCAGAGACTGCACAAAATCCCTGTTATTGGTTTGCTTTTTCTGACTACAATAATTGAGATTTGTGATCAATACTGAATAAACCAGCATTGACCAAAACTTAGCTAAAAACAGTATAAACCCAGAATATAATTAGTTTAACAATATTTTAGTAATTTAGAAGGGTCTCTTTATTAATACTGAGAACAATCTCAATTGTTGTAAGCGGCCCAAAAGCAAA
>QLNU02014176.1:7968379-7986574 GCA_006491805.2 Dysdera silvatica
ATTTGTGGAAGAGGGGATTTTATATTGGAAATGGAAATAGCTCGTTGTCTCTTCTCCAAAAAAATGTTTCGGACAATGTATTTTCTCATACGGATTCATTTCAAACATTTTTATTAAATTCAACTATGAATTCATTTTTACAAACAAAAATTACGGATTTTCTGCAGTAGCGTAAATGAGGGTTAGTGTTTAATTTCAAATTTTAAGTCACTAAATAACTCTAAACTAATTTAATCTTTTTCCCATCAAATTCATATTTGAATAAAATGATAAGCATTTTACATGTTATATTTACGTGAATGAATGAAGTAATATTAATAAATTCATAGAAATTCCGTTGTAACGAAATTCTTTTTATAACGAAATAATTTATCGGTCCCGTTGAGTTCGTTATAACAAAAATCTAGCGTATAATAAACTTTCCTATTTCATTTAGCGCTTGTACCGTTAAAAGCAACTTTCATATAACCTGGGCACGTTTATCCCATAGAAAACTTTACATTAAATTAAATAGAAAAAAATAAATAGAAAAATTTAAATATCAAAATTAAATAGAAACGTACTTTCGAAGTGAAATGGAAATATTTTTTCACCGCCACATGGGGTAAATAAACTAGACAGTGAACAGTTAACCATACTTTTTAGTGACTATAGAGCGTTTGTTAGAAATATAGTTAAAAAATATGGCAGCTATTATTACCCTTTTCAGGTTTAATATAGTTGCCAACAGATCAACACATGAAACAAGTGAGGCATAGTAAAGATGAAACGACACACTGCGCAAAATATTAAATAAAATAAAACACATTAACACAGTTAAAATAAATGCGATGGTTTATAGCTATTTCGGAAGCGCGTTTAGGCTTCCTTCTTCAGAACTCTGGTTACACTAATGTGGCACACGTGCTAGAAAGACTGTCGATGCCAAATTGGTAGTCCAAAATTAGTTCGGGTTAACCAGCTGTGGGTCCATAGACGTGTCTTTTGCTGTGGAACGAATGGAGTTTCTCCAAACATAGGACATAGAATTGAACAGACTGATCATAACAATGATGAAAAGGAATGTAGCCATGTGGAAGGCTACCAAAGAAATTTAGGTCGGCTGGTAGAAAAAACTTCCTCTATTATTAAATGGGCCTTGTGAAAAAAATTTATGGCCAACACCAACAGACCTCCAATTTCTTTACGAAGCCTTCCTCAACTCTTCACATTCACCTCTATTAGCGATCGCTTCCATTCAATAATACTCTGTCCTCTGGCGGAAAAGCTCATTCATTCCAGGTACGTCTGAACCCACAACTGGTACAAACTAACAATTTGGCATCGACAAACTGCGATGTTTACAACTAAATTCGAGAAAGGAAGCTTCTATAAACCGTGTAACTGTGTTAATGTGTTTTATTTTATTTAATTAAGTGAGGTATATCTTTTGTATTTTTCGGGAAGGGGGGGGGGGTTAAAATAGATAAAAGTTTTGACATCCATGTTTCAGCTCAAACTAGAGCCTTTTTTTTATAAAGGAAAAAAAGAGGCTGTCTTCATCCGAACTCAAATCGGGAACCCTCCATATGAACCAGAATGACATAACCTCCTCGACAACCACGACATGAGAACGTAACTTTTTACATTCGTGCATAAAGTTTGTAAGATATTATTACCCTTCTCTGGGTTAACACTATTGACAATAGATCAGCCCGTAAAGCAACAAGGCATATTTAATTAAAATAAACATACCCTGGTGGTTTCATGTGTTGGCTTATTGGCAATTGTGTAAACGCTGAGTGGGGTAATAATATATTACAGGAGTTCGGTCTCAGCTCTGGTGGCGTGCGGATGTTCTGCTGTCCGGGCTGGCGGGTGTTGGTTCCAGCTCGCTTAAGACGGAGTGCTTGGGATATTCACTTTGGCCGCCGGGCGGAGTTGGATGGATGCCTGCTTCTGCTATTCTGGGACCGGACTCCGCCCTCCCTCGTGATTCGGACTTCGTCGCTAGGGCCGTGCTTGGCCTTCTGTCCATGACGGGTGTTCGTCATCGTCTTCGTCCGCTGCGATTGCTTGGGGGCCAGCTTTCGCCAACGGTGGATGATACTTTGGCACGTGTATCCTGTCCGGATTGTTCTGGTCTCGTGCGCCTTGGTTGCGGGGAATGTTCTACGCCTGTTCTCTGCGGCTCGCGGCACCACACCCACTCAACGGTGTCCGGTGGTCTCCTGTAGGAGTACTGGCTGGCCCGGGGTGTTCTTCCGTGCCATCCATCTATTTCGGCCACTCTTCGGGGCGGACTAATCGTGGATGGCCTCCGGTCGACGTTGAATGACGACAATCATGTGAGCTGTGCGTCTCTGTACGCCTGTTTCGATCGACAATCCCCTGCAATGCTCCCTCCCCCCCAGTGTCCCTTCTCGGTCCACTGGTCGTCATATCATATGACAAAAGCCTGTCTGGGAATACAGCACTGCCACATTCGGCGGCCACCCTTCCCATTAATCTAATTACGCAAACCACCACCACCAATAATATATTACAAACTTTACATACGAAGAAAAAAAAGCATTGTTCTTGTGTCCCGGTTGCCAAGCAAGTTAAGACACCCTGGTTTGACTCCGGTTTGGGGCTGTGTCTCCGTTCCTTCTTTATGAAAAAAGCACTAGTTTGATCTAAAACGTGGGCGTTCAACTGTTGTCAATTTAAAAAAATATATGAGGATATGAATAATGTGCAACAATTATCTATATTAATTTTGTTCGTCTTCGCTTTCTAGTAAATATTCATAACCAAAATTGGCAAAACTGTTCTTTATACATTAATAAAAACACTACGATTTTTTTTAATTCAATGGCAACGTTAAATCTCATTAAAATTTTTCGTCATCAGTGCGAAAATCACCATATTAATAAATTACAATTTTTGAACATCATGTTGTCTATTTAGATAAAAAATTTGAAGAGGCGAGGTACAAATAAGTAACGTTGTGCATGTACTTCATAACACCCGTGAACAAAAGGCTGTTGAAGTGCTATCGTTTTCAGGTCCTCTAATTTCTTAATATTTAATTATAAATTGGTTGTTTATAGATTAACAATTATATACTTGCAAATGAACATACTTTTACATAAATTCGGTGGAAACTTATTTTTTAATTTGAGCAAAATATTATAAATATTGATTTGCAATCCACGTTCACGAATCTCAAATTAGAGGCGTTTTGTAAAGAAGAAAATGAGACAGTGTTCCGAGCCAGAATCGAACCAGAAATCCGTCCATAAGAGTAATAGTGCCGAATCTATAATAACTATAGTGACTAGATATAGTGTGACTGAACTATTCTCTTTTTCTTCTTTACAAAACAGCTGTAGTTTGTAAAGTGGACTCTAACACGTTACACGTCGTTAATTTCCTCCAAAAAATGTATAAAAACTCGTTTCAATGGCTATATATATTGACTGCTATTTGGCAAATATGTTATCCCTGAGAAAGTAATAATCTCCTTAATATTAATCCTTATATCCTTAATAAATCTTATATTAAGGAAAAAAATTTCCTTAAAATATTTTTCGTTAAGAATTTTCCTTTAAATTTAAATTCCTTTTTCCAAAAAAAAAAAATTATCATGTTAACGTTTACAAAAATATCCACCTTGTATTTCTCATTTCCGAAAAAATAAAAGAAGGCATTTGATTTCAAATATAAAGAAAATTAATGAAGACAACATTTTTACCGGAACGTATCATCCTTATAATCGTAAAAAAGTACTGAATTTAACATGAAAAAATTTGGTCAACTTTATGAAATATTAAAAAATCTCACATTCCAAATGAGCGTCATTTACGTTGGATACATTTTGCACCTCAACGCTGTACGAAGACTCCATCACCACGTTAAAAATCAGGAAATCTAACGAGAATAAATGTTTCATCAGAAAGTAATAAAAAAAGATCAGAATTAATGAAATTATAGCTTTAGCTACATCGTAACTATTACGTCTCATTCTAGTAATAATAAACTAAGATTTGGAAAGTAAAAGAAATTGATTTCTCAGTTACAGATTTGAAATTAATGTAATTTTTGAGTACATAAAATATAGGACATTTATCGAGTTATTAAAATATCATTAGTTGAAGCTCCAAGAAGCTGCAACAATGAGGTAATTAATTAATTATAGGTACTAATGCATAAAAATAATATTATTTTACGTAAAAAAATATATATACGCAAATAACTTTTTTGCAGAAATTTTGCATTAATGAATGACGAAACTATAAAGTTCTTGAGTTGTACGTTTAATTTTCGTGTTGAAGTCGTCAGCAGTGACATTTGTCCTTTCGTTTGAATTTTTTAAAGAGGAAACTTTCTTAGTTTCTAGCCATTTTCCTCGTAATGTGTTTGAGATCGACATGCAGAGATTATAACTGTGTACATCCTTGAGTCACGAATTGCTTATTTATATCCCATCTTTTGGAAGGAAAAGCAATTATAAAATAGCGGGAAATTATTCGTATTTTCATATAATGGGAGAGTGGAATTATGGTTAATCGATCCTCATGACATTCACTTCTGAAAGTAAAATTGCAAATCGCTCAAAAACGATCGTTGCACAGCTAAACAAACTTCCTTCAACTAAAGTAAGGAATTGATTACCCTTGGCCAAAAAAGATAGGAAGATTCTTGAAATTTACCTTTCCATGGTTTCTTTACATTTTACGGGTTCCTATAATCACGAACGACAGGTAAAGCTGAGAGGATCTTTAACTTACTTTAAAACCCTTGAACAGGTTTGCAGAAAATTGCATTTTAAACCACGGTCCTTAAAATTCCATCAAAAGTATTTTTTAAGTAGGAAAGAACGTTCAGGACATTTCTACTACAGTTACTTTCCTCAGCAATGGATACTCGCAGATATTTACTTCCCAGTGGTAACTACCTTTGCAAAATATCATATAAGTCCGAACTCTTCTTTTGCGTGTTATCCTGGTTATTTCAATTCGTACCATAATTATTTTAACATATTAGCAGGGCTGTCCTGAAGAAAATTATTGAGAGTATGCGGTGCTGTCTTAATTAAAGAATATTGTAATTGCGGGGTTACTGGTAATGTCACCGTGCCGTGCTGACTGGTATTTGACTGGTCGTCTATCCAAGCCCAAGATGACAGTTGCCACAAGTGGCGTAACGCGGGGGGTGCCACTAGGACGAAAGCCCAGTGCGCAAAGTTCTCAGGGGCGCAAAATATCAATACTGGACTGGTGAAAGGGAGTTCTAACGAGTTTTAGTGGGCGTAATACTTAGCTTGCCCTGGGCGCTGGCAACATTCGATTCCTCTCCTGGTCGTATGCAGCATATTATTTTTACGCTTGTGGGTTTCAGGGATTTTTCTTCATTCTCTCATTTGTTTCTAATAAAGTTTGTAAATGACTGAAAAAAAAACAAAACAAAAAAAACTGAACTTTGTTGAAAGTTGTCCAAAAACCAGCAAATACAAAAACTTTCTTGAGACTTTGAGAGTATGCGGCGCGTACTCCGTATTTTTCAAAATTTTTTGAGAGTACGCGGCGAACACAGCGTACGCAGCCCTTTGGGGACAACCATGCATATTAATGTTTAATGTGAAAAAACAATTTTGCGATGTCAGATTAATTGGAAATAAAATCAGTATCCATAGTCTTAACATAGCGATGCAATAACGATACGGTCTTAAAGGCCTGTAGACGCCGTACAGGCGTAAGTGCCTAATAATACATCAACGCACATTTGAACGCGAAGAACACGCCTAACGCACTATTCTGTAGGCCCGTGTCTATAGGCTTATGTCCTATGGCACAAGTGCTAAATGATATACCATATGTGTCTATATGCATATATTTCTCGCAGGCCCGAATACTGGATTTAAGAAAAGGGTATTCTTGATGAAAAAGCAAGGTTCTTTGATGAAAACAAAATTTTCTGGTACAAGGAATTTCATTTTACAGCTAATAATATTGTTCAAATGGGTAATCGGGTTTAACTTACAAAACTCCTCTTTGAATGTGTAAGACCAAACTATTCTACATTTTTTTCCGGACAGGTAAATACACTGGCTTCCAGAAATTAAAGATAAATTACAAAAATAGCGAAAACTCAAAAGCTGCGTTTTGATTTTAATGAAGCGCAGCTAAAGTATACAATACAGAGTCAGGTGTAAAATTTCTATACAATTATGGTGTTTCATAAATTAGCACTCGTAGGAAATTGACAAATAGGATGTTTCCGTTTGTAACAGGAAAGTCATTTTCACTATGAAGTGTGACCGTCCCAAGCAGCAATACAGCACCTACAGAGATGTGTGATACTGCCAATTACGCAGTTTATGAGGTCAAGTAACACGAGGTAAGTAACAGTCACTGTTCTTGCAAAACTGTTCCAAACGTATCAAGGGTCTAAGGAAGGGTATTAAGAGTAGAAACATGTCTCCTCAAAGCATCTTGAGCATGCTTGATGTAATTCAAGTTTGGCTATCGAGCTTTCCACTACATGCGCTAAATTGTTTGCTTCTGAGGATAATCTTGCACAATACGAGTCCTGTTTCATGTAGCGTTGTCGTCTTAAAGGATAAAATTATCAGTGCAAAAAATTATTACTTATTGCAGCAGCATAAGGGCGCGCATAAACATCAATAATATCATCTCTGTAGTCTCTAACAGTCAAGGTTCCACATGGGAAGACATGCAGATCTCTGCGTTCATCCAAAGAGATAATGCCTTAAACACAATATTGCCTCCTCCGTATAAAACTCTTCCAAGGATGTTTGATGGATGATAACGCGTTCCAGTATCTCTCCAAATCAAACAACATCTGGTATTGCTTTCTAAACTAAACCTGTACTCATTTTTGAAGAGAATAGCCCCCCATTGATCTGCGGTCCAGTGGACGTATTGACGTACCCACCTCAAACGCTCCAACCTGTGACAAGAAGTTAGAGGTACACAAATAGTTAGTCATTTCACGTACAAACAACTTTCATGAACCCTTTTGCACCCAGCAGACGTTAGCACCATCCTTCCGGTGGCTGCAGCAAGGAAGGAGCAAAGCTGGGCTGGGATTGATGTTCTATTTCTTCGTGCGCATAATTGCTCAACGTGGCACTTGGCCGTCCTTGGCTGAATCTTCTGGATGCCAAATATGTGGCTAGAAATTGTTGCCAAGGTCTATGAACCATAGATAGACTCACGTTTAACCATCTGGCCACCTTTTTCTGAGCTTGACCTGCCTCTATAATCTCCCAATGGCTCTCCATTGCAGGCTTTCCGGAAAATGATGCCTTGAAGTTATTGTAACAAATTAGCTATATCCCTCATTTCTTTTTTCACTATCACAGCGCAGACTATAATTTTACCCTCATAAATGTCTTTTTATACTACTTGCATATGGCGTATCCCGATTGCACGTCACAACTTCGTGTATTTATATTAATGAATTGCTTTATTTTAAGAACATTCCTCGTATTACGCGCATAGCACCTCTATTTTCTTCTTGACTAATAATATTGATAATCTTATTTGTTTGGTTAATGACGCCCTTGTTGAGATTGACAACTGGTTCAGGTCTAACGGGTTAAAAATTAATACTGTTAAGTCATATGCTTATTTTTTCAGAAAGTACCAGAAGTTTCTTTCTCGTTCAATCTATTTATCTTAGATGTGATTGCATTCATTTTGTGGACAGTGTCAGGTTGCTTGGTGTGATTTTTTCTTGCGATCTCCATTGGAATCTTCATTTTGATTCCGTCTGTTCTAGGATTGTTAGGAGTGTTGGCATTCTTTCTAGATTTAGATCAGTCTTGCCTGCCGGAGGTATTTTAATCTTTTATCATTCATTTGTTGAATCAATTTTCCGTTTCTGTTTTTTAATGTTCGGAAATTCCACTAGACGAAACTTATTAAGTCTTTCGCATATTCAAACTCTATTTTTCCGAACTTTGTTACCTTTGTCTCTCATTTCTTTGGATTTTTGTTTTTGTCTGCACCAAAATGGCATTATCCCGATTGATGAGTTATATTTTTATCTTAATGTGCATTTTAATGTTTAGGAGGATAAGAATGGGTTATTTATCTGAGCTTATTGATTTACTTCCTTGTTAGATCGGGTATCGATTAAGGACATTTAGGACACATAGACTTCCTCGAGTTCATGCGAATTTAGGGATGACCAACTTCAACTATACTGAACCAAAATCTTGAAATTTACTCCCCAATCCTTTGCCTTCGATATCTTTGTTATTATATTACCTAGAATTGTTACCTAGAATTGTTACCTAGAATTGTTACCTAGAATTGTTACCTAGAATTATTACCTAGAATTATTACCTAGAATTGTTGTTTTATGACTTATTTCTTTTTATTTGATCTACAGACTGCCTTTACGGCCTTAAATTGGGTAATATTAAGATAATTGGTATAAATATTTACAATTATTTTTTTGCAAGGGCGCATTCGACTTGTCGGACAATATTTTGTTCTGTTTTGGACGTTTCCCTCATCAGAATATTTTATTTTCTATAATTACGTAATATTATTGTTTATTTCATAGGTTAGTTTCAATTTCTTTCAATAACGCATTGTAATAATGACTACTGTAATAATTTTCTTATTGTATATATGTATATTAATATAAAATAAAGATATTGATAGTGTTGGTTTATTCAGGACTATTTATTTAACAACATACTCAAATTTTTTCCGATTGGTTTATTTTTAAATGAGTTGTTGCTGGTTCTATGACTTTCCCTTAATTTATGAGAACCAGTGTGCATCCGATATATGGCACTACTTGTCAAATATTTGAAGTTATACAATATATAGACCGCCACTGTATTTTAAATTATCGTTTTTACAACAAGTGACAAAATTATATTGTGTGCCTATCCACGACAATAATTAAAATAATACGTGACTATATAATAATATATAAATAAACACTGTTGTTAAAAAGGTGAAACCTTCTTGAGTGCTGAATTAGGGTATGCTGTTTTCGGAACCGTCAAGAAAACTTCAAGGATTTTTCACTCTCAAGACGGAGATATTGTAATGGTATTTTTCAGTGATGGACCCTTTACGTTAGTGTTTCTCATTGGACGGGCCGCAGTCGGCTACCGGGCCTGGAATTTGTCATTTTGCTTTTCTCAGTACTTTTTATGAATAATTATTTTATCGTGGCAATGTTTTGAGGAGAATAATAGTCGTGAATGATTTGGAAAGCTCAGACCCAAAACGCTTAAATAACATTGTCAATGACCAAACCGTGAATTTTTAAATATTTTAGTATTCATGAATATCGGGGATTTCTATATATCGAAATCTTTTAGCATTCAAGAAAGGGTAGACCGCTTGTTGTGATCTGTCATAAAAAGTACCTTCAAGCCAATTGCAATAAAGTGTGGCGCATCCTCTCTTCTTAAAACTGAACGAAATAACATTTGTGCAAGTGTTGCAAATGGCAGAGAGCAGTCGGCAAGGAAATATACCATAAAAACGTGTATTTATAGAAGTTTACTGATACTTTTTATGATTATGCCATAACTAATTATTGATACTTATGATAGTTTAATATATGAACTTTAAAAAATGGAAGACTACAAGTAAATTTGTTGAGACAGGGCCCCGTCTTATAAAAGAGAACTTGCGCTCTTGTCTCATGGAAAAAATGGTTATAAGGGCCCTCGTATCGCGAATGGCTAGTTCCCACTAGTCATTAAAGACTGTAGTATAAAATTATATAGAGAATGTTTAATTCGGCTAGTACTAATATGCTAAATATTAAGTAGTATTAATCAGACGGTTACGGATTAAGTGTGATCAATATCAATAAACAAGATAGGGTTATACCTATTTAGCTGGGGTTTTACCTGTAAATAGCTAGTGAATAGCCAGGCGCTAAGATAGACATAAGGCTACTTGAAAACAATAACAATTCTTTAATGTATTCCCAAGATTTATAGAAATCACCATGATCCTTATAGTATACAAATAAACGTTGGGACGGCAATAAGAAACTGAGTCTGATATATTCAATGTAGCAGGAAGCTATAATGGCAATATACTAAGGTTTTCACCTTCATTGCACGACAGCACAGTGCTTATGGGCTGAGCCCGTGATTACTCTTAAAAACCGATACAATTAATTTAAACACATACTGAAAAACACTCATTTCACTTACGGCACACATGCGATATTGTTGCACTATTGAAAATGCAATGCAAATAGTTATGTAACAAAAACTGTATGCTGCACAACCTAAAAACCTTAACCTTATCTTCCCTGATTCGCGCTTATCTTACTCGAGGCCTGACTCTACAAACTATCCTTTTACTACCGAACCGCGATACACCTCATATCAAACGTAAAAGAGATATAAAACTCACGTTACACAGGTCTCCTCCACCATCCATCTACGTCCGTCTTACGCGCAGTGAAACTCTCAGGGACCGGTCCGGGACAAAATGTGGCTCCAGGAATCGTCTCGTGAACTGGTCCGAAAAATGTGGCTCCAGAAAATCGTTTCGCGAATTGGTCCGGAAAATGTGGCTCCAGGAAATCATCTCGTGAACTGGTTCGGCAAATGTGGCTCCCGGAATTCGTCTTGTGAACTGGTCCGGCAAAGGTGACTCCAGGAAATCGTCTGCTCCCTCCTATGCGCCGTAAAATAAAACGATTCGGGTACTACTGCTCCAATGCTATCGCAGCCACGGATAAATAGGTACGAATCTACGTACTCTGGGTCTGGAAAATGTTTCCAATTTCTAACGGCGACTTTAGGGCTCGCGCTCGTTTAAACAACCTTAATCGTAATCTACCAACTTTCTCTCATCGACGATTTTTATCTCGGTCTTTCGATCTCTCACCTCGAAGATACGATCCGGAATCCTCTCCGACCTTATTTCTCCGGAGATCCGACCCGTTCTCCTCCAAAAAATCTCACATCACTCTCCCTCATCCATAAAGGGCACTCACGTCCATCAAGAGACGTCTAGCCAATCTCAGCTTTGATCAATTCTCCCTTCCAATCACGTCCTTTCCTCCTATCTCACCGACCACTCGACCTGCGGTTTCATTTGCCCGTTCGACCCTACGGAGCCTCCTTCTTCGTCCCGCCTTCCCTAAATTTCCTCTTCGATTTTTACGGCCTAACGGTATATTACTCCGGCGCACCGTCGACCTATATATCCTGCTATTGTTCTATAACTTTTTTCCCTGGCACCTTTTTTGAAATAACTTCTGTCTGGACCGCAAGCTGACCTTCACCACCATCCTATTCCCTATACTCAAGCCTAATTCATCTTCCAACCTCCAACTGTCATTTTTTCTCCAAGATTCCTTTAATATAAATTTTATTCCTGTATTAATTTCCACTTTACTATCATATCGTGAATAACGGTTCACGATATATTGTCCCCACTCCTGATAAAAAAAAACTTCGTTGCGTACACACCTGACGCAAGCAGTTTTTTTTCCTACCACTGAGGGTACGACTTTAGCCGCACGAGGAAAACCACTTACATAATTTCACCACAACCACCGAAAAATACAAACCAAGATGCATAATACACAAATTATAACACAATATATATACAGTACAATACAAACTATAAAATATAAACATAAACTATAAACACAATATGCCACAACAACACCTACACCTTTACATTAGATACATGTGTTCTTCCTTCGCTTTTCGCTCGCGGCCTTATAAACCAAGAAAACCGTACCTTCCTCTGGCCCTGACAGATAGGTATCTTGACTTTCGTTCTCATTACCCGGCATCACACAAAGCATCTGTCATTAGAGCCTTGCACCGACGAGCCTTTACACATTGTTGTAATGATGACCTTCGCAATGTTGAATTACGACGCAACAAAAGCGTGTTGAAAAAGAACGGTTACCCGACTAAATTTATCGCTCGTAACCAATGTGGTGTTTGTTAGTGGTGGAAACAGGAATGTAGAGGATGAGACTAGGAAGACATCAGTGGTTTTGCCATATGTGGCGGGTGTCTCAGAAAAGCTGTCTCGAATTCTCAGTTGTGTGAATGTTAAGACCTACTACAAACCTGTCTACACCCTGCGTGATCTATTACTTAAAGTTAAGGATCGCGTCCCTGAGGAGGAAAAATCTGGTGCTATTTACCAAATACCGTGTGGAGACTGTGACAAGGTGTATGTTGGACAGACGGGAAGATCGATACGTCTACGAGGGAAGGAGCATATGCGTGCGGTAGCTAGGGGAGACGATTCAAACCAGTTGGCTGAACATGTCTTCAGGGAGGGTCACGAACCAGATTGGCATTCGATGAAAATATTACATCAGAATGTGACGAATCTGGGGAGTAGACTTTTTCTGGAATCATGGGAAACCTACGGTTTGAGGAGTCGTGCAATAAACATCGCAAAACCTCTACCAGAACCTTACAGGATTTTTGCAAAACCTCGAGTTGGGGGTGTTCATCTGACATCGTCGGGTGCGGGGGGCTTTCCCGGCGAGGGTTTCCCCGATTGGGGTTTCCCCAGCTGGAACTGCTCCGCACCAGATGGCGTCAGATGGGGATTCCCAACATGCGGGTATATAAGCTTAGGACTTTCACGAACTCTTCATTCTGCCTTCACTTGACAAAGGGAGCAGTTGGCTCCCGAAACGTCGTGTTTTTAAACCTTACGCCAGTGTCGAAATAACTGTTTGTTATGGAATCTCCTGGTGAAACTCTGTATTGTTTCGTTATCACATAATTTTCTTTAAAATCACTTGAGCCCCACCGTGAGTTTTGAATTGCTTCTCTACTGCTTACAACTACTAATAATAACTATTTCTGTTACATTTCATATGATTATTTTAAACTTTATGTTATTTTTTAATAAATAATTTGATTTCTCTTCGAAAATAGTATAACAACAGATATTCCTGCAAATAACAATTTACGTATATCTCGATATATTATATATTCGCCAGTTCATTATATTTTACTTTATTTTAATTTTAAAATAATGACTAGACTCTCATTTTTTCTGAAATTAATTAATATTTTTATACTTATTTCGTAATATTGGGGTTACCTTACATTATTGCTCATTAAATATATCCCCTTTTTTTTTAAAGTTAAACAATTTCTGTATTTTTGAGATTGGAACACCGATGTTTTTTGGTTATGAGCATCGATGTTTAGAAACTGATAGTTTACAAATATCTTTTTTATGATAAGGAAAAATGAGTTCAATGTTTTTAAAATTAAAATAACCATGATGTTTGGTCGATGTAGGCTCTTCTGCAATGGCGCTGGGAGAGACGCGTCGCGCGTTCGCTGGGTTCAGTTTCGTTTCATTAACGAAGTTTCAAAACAATATAGTGGACTGTATGATTAATTTATTTACATTTGTACAACTTGAAACTACACACTACAGACCTCGTGTCTGTAGGAATATCGGACATCGCGTCCTTTTAAGTGTGCTACTAATACATTAATTGATAACGCACTGGACCGCTCTATCGCTTGAGGGGTCCGTCGAGCTCGAGGAAGGAGTTAAATTGCAAATTGGCAGGATTGCCCCAGGGCCAGTTTCTCGCCAAATCTATATGTTGGCGTTAACACAGGATTTTAGGTTATAAACTTTTTAAAACATCGAATAAATGTCGATGTTTCAGACAGTTATTTTTAAACATCGATGGTACTTCGTTGATATTGAACATCAATGTTTTGCTATCGATGCTCATCCTATCACCTATAGATCACGTAGTTAGGTACGGCAATACAAGAATGTAATTATAACCCTTTTTGATACACTGTATGCGCACTGGCGTACTCTGGGGGTTGATGGGGGTTGTAACCCCATCGCGATGAAATTTTGTGTATATACATATGAATATATGGAGTTGTTGGCTACGTTTAATGGACGATCCCTTGCTTCTGAAGCAAAACTTCAGGAATTGGAAGAAGAACTTGACAAGATCAAATGGGACATTGTAGGACTCAGTGAAGTTAGAAGAAAAGGTGAAGAGTTGGTGGAACTTAAAAGTGGACATTTGTTTTATTATAGAGGAACGGAAACTGGAAGAACAAGTGGTGTTGGCTTCTTAATCAACAAAAGAATTAAAGACTACCTTCTTGAAGTCGAAAGCACGTCAGATCGAGCAGCGAGGCTCGTTGTTCAACTAACCCAGCGATACCAACTTCAAATAGTACAGGTATATGCACCAACATCAAGCCATACCGACGAAGAGGTTGAAGAATTTTATGAAGAAATCAAAGAGTTACACACCAAAGGGAAACAACATATCAAGCTCATCATGGGGGATTTCAATGCAAGAATTGGACAACAGGAACAAGGAGAGACATCGGTTGGTAAATACGGATATGGGGAAAGGAATGAACGTGGCGATCAACTCATCGAATTTGCAGAAGCTGAAAATCTTAGCATCATGAATTCATTTTTTAAGAAGAAACCGCAAAGAAAATGGACATGGAAACACCCAAATGGGGGAACTAGTGAAATTGACTATATCCTGGCAAACAAGAAATCAATTATTGAAGATTGCAGTGTACTGAACAGATTTAATACTGGAAGTGATCATCGAATGGTGAGATGTAAAGTGCACTTAAATACTAAATTAGAACGACAGAAGCTCATTAGGAAACAAGTAAGTAAGAGGGTGGATTTAAAGAAATTAAAAGAAAATACCGAGGCATTCAAGTTGGAATTAAAAAATCGCTTTTCTGCACTGGAAGGACTTATTGATGAAAGTGATATCTCAGAAGCAAATGAAAACATTGTTAAGACAATAGTTGAAACTGCTGGGGAAATTGGTGGTGTAACCTGTAAAAAGCACAATAGCAAATTATCTGAGAAGACGAAACAGCTCATGAAAAGGCGAAGAGATATGAAGGTGGACAATCAAAATACCAGTTCCAGGATTGAGTACATAGAACTTTGTAAAACTCTGCGCAAAAGCATGAAAGAAGACATAAGAAAATTCAACTGTGAGCTAGTAAGGAAAGCCATTGAAAATAACAAGAGCCTTAGGGTTGTTAAAGGAAGTTTATCTGTTGGGAAGAAACACATCATTGCATTAAAAGGAGAGGATGGCACCGTAACAAGAAATAGGGAAGAAATACTTAGAAGAGTTGAAGAATTCTACAAAAATCTATACGAAAGTAACAGTGGATTAAACGAAGACATTGAAATAGTCGAAGGAACAGCTCCTAAAATCTTAAAAGAAGAAGTTTCATTTGCAATAAAAAGTATGAAGAAAGGAAGAGCCCCTGGTGATGATGGTATTACATTAGATATCCTAAAAGAAGCTGGAGAATATGTAGAAGACATACTTGCAAAATTCTTTACCAAATGTCTTAACAGCGGTAACATACCAAACCAATGGGATTCTGCAACAGTAATTCTTTTGCATAAAAAAGGTGATAAAGAGGATTTGAAAAATTACCGACCAATTAGCTTGTTACCTGCTATTTATAAAATCTTCACAAAAGTGCTAACACATCGCCTGCAGAAAAAATTAGATGCAGCTCAACCAAGAGAACAAGCTGGATTTCGAAGTGGATTCAGTACAGTGGACCATATTCAAGTATTAAGAGAATTAATTGAAAGAACACATGAATATGAACTTCCATTGTGTGTGGCATTTATTGACTATGAGAAGGCCTTTGACTCTATTAAAACATCAGCAGTCATCAACTCTTTAAGATCAACAGACATTGAGGATGTGTACATTGACATGGTGAAACGTGTGTATAAAAATGCAAGTGCAAAATTTCGGTTACATAAAGATACCAAAACTATCAAAATTGGTAAAGGTGTGAGGCAGGGAGATACCATTTCTCCAAAACTTTTTACTTCAGCTTTACAGATGATTTTTCAGCAGATAAATTGGAATAACAAGGGAATAAAAATAAATGGTGAATATTTAAATCATTTGCGGTTTGCTGATGACATTGTTATTTTTTCAACGAACCCATTAGAACTCCAAGACATGGTACAGGAGCTCTCAACTAGAAGTAAAGAAGTTGGACTCAAGATGAACCTACAAAAAACTAAGATCATGTTCAATAATTTCGTAGAGGAAACAAAAATACAAGTTGACAACATTGAGCTAGAAATTGCTGATTCATATATTTACCTTGGCCAGCTGATTTCAATGGATGGCAACATTATGAAAGAACTCAACAGACGTATTAAACTTGGCTGGAGTGCATTTGGAAGAAACAGTTTTATCCTGAAGGGGAAATTGCCTTTGTGTCTAAAAAGAAAGGTCTTCAACCAGTGTGTATTGCCAGTCCTCTCTTATGGATCAGAGACATGGAGTCTAACAGTTGGAGCAATACGAAAGTTACAGACAACGCAAAGGAGCATGGAGAGGTGCATGCTTGGAATAACTAGGAGAGATCGAAAAAGAAACACTTGGGTGAGAGAGCAAACTAGAGTAGAGGACATCATTGTTAAAGTAAAAGGGCTGAAATGGCGATGGGCTGGGCATATTGCAAGAAGAACTGATCAACGATGGACAACAGAAATTCTGAACTGGATTCCAAGAGACCACCGAAGACCTAGAAAACGTCCTCAAACTAGATGGGTGGATGAAATAAGAAAACAGGTTGGGGTGACGTGGAAGCGAATTGCTCAGGATAGACTTGTGTGGAAAGCATTTGGAGAGACCTTCATCCAGCAGTGGATAGATAATGGTTGAATATGATGATGATGATGATGATGATATAGAGTTGTAGCTCTGTAATCACCCCTCCATTGAGTCTATAATCCCTTCACTTTTATGAACTTTTTGCATATGACTATGACTGTATGTAAATATGGTATATCCAAATAATGACTAATTTACATTGCCGATTTACAACAAAATCGGTTGTAAATTCTAAATATATATTTCGTGCAAACGTTGATAATTAAAATAAATAGTGAAAATATTGAATAATTTGTACATGAAAAAATTTATATCGAATGTTCAAAGCGATTATAGGCTTTTATTTTTTATTATAAAGATTTTGTACAATGGTTTTCTTACATCAAATGGATTTATATAAGATATGTATTTGCTGTTAAGAAAATCCTTGTACGATGAGAAAATTATTAGAAATAACACACTTAAACCGTTTATTAAATTATTGCAAAAAAATCTTGAGATTTTTAGTCAAAAATACGCTTTTTAGGCACACTTCTGACTAGTTTTACTTAATTTTCAAACCGGAAACACTATTGTGAGTGCTGCTTGTGAAAAATTGCACAAAATTTTCGATACTTCTCTGGATTTTCTTGAAATTGGTATTGCAGAAGGATGAATTTTTATTTCATGGCAATGTTTAAAACGAAATTTTATTTTAGTTGAAAATCTGCCTGTGGGAAATTCACATTTATAATTTTGGGATCGGTTTATGAAATAAAATTAGTCGTCGTTGCGGTTAAAAGTCAGAATGAGGGAAAAATCAAGTTGTAGGCAATGGCGGCTTACCAATAAGCTAAGTAGGCTAAAGCTTACTGCGGAAAATATTCGACAAAAAGTTTGCAAAGGCGGCACGTAATCTTTTGGTGGACAATTGAATTATTAATTTAAAATTTTTATGTTTAAAAGCGTAACCAGGCATTACCAAAAGGAGAGCTACCATGGGCGCCGCCTCGGGAAGGGCTCAAAAGGCGCCAAATTCCCGGATACTTTTGAAGAGAATAATTTGAATAATTAACCACCAGTAATGTTAAATTAAGAATTGGACACAAAGTCGCGAAAATCTCTGTTATACCACTAGTTACATTTAGTAAGATTAGGCGGGGAAACATGTCAGCCTACAGGCTGTTAAATCGTAAATCCGCCTCTGCGTATAAGAAGCATGGATATAGTATATTTGGTAATGACACAGGTCTGTAACCAGGATGAATGGGCAACTGGGGCAAGGCAAAGTACATATGAGGCACAGGCACCCGGGGATTGTTCTATATATATATATATAAACAGCTCGATGGGCCATCTGGGGACACGTCCCTCTGGCACGGGCTTGGCTACAGACCAGTAATTATATTTCTAACTTATAAAGAAAGGCAACGAGCTGCTTCCGATAAGCAGGAGGAGAGGAGGGGGCTTTCTATATATTCATGTATAACTTACAACGAACCACTATTTAACCACTATTTACGACCGAATTTGCACGGCCCTTTTTATATATAT
>QLNU02014176.1:7995105-8011741 GCA_006491805.2 Dysdera silvatica
GATAGCCATTATACAGGCGAAATGTAGTTATATTTAATTTATAGATATACAGGCGATGTCTAGCTTTATTTAATTTCCGATTATTGGGCCATTTTTATATGATTAAGTTACATTTTATGCTTAATTATGGATTTTGCATATTAAAGGAAACATTTATACAATGCAACGTTTATGTATTTTACAACGTTAATTACTCACTTTTCTTCCCATGTTCCTTAAAAAGATCTGTAAATGTTTTCAATAGATCTTTTTCTTGGCACAGTTTTTGTAAGATCAGATCTTCTTTGCCCATTTCCATCGCCAATTTTCGAAGCTGAGATTCATTTGGTATAATGAGAGCGACTAAATAATCATGGGCATTACTTCCTATGGCGCAAATGTTGTCTACCAGCACCGATGTTTTCATTTCGGCTTCAATTTTACCAAGAGATACATATTCTCCACGCTGCAATTTCTGCAAATCTTTCTTGCGATCTACAAAAAATTTAATAGTTTTCAGTACAGATATCATATGTAAAGTTGCGGTAAGCGTGTGTGTTGCAGCATGTTTATGTCTAATTTCAAAAATTATGAAAGTTATGGTCTTTGTACAGTTTTTTATTCATGGAAATATTTTGTGCAAAAAAAAAATGTCAAATTTTGAGACAATTCAGAACATTTGCATTCTATGAACAATATGAGATACAGCTAAGACTGCTTCGTTATTTTATTTAGATATCCAATAGAACAGAAGTTCTCAACTTTTCTGCGTCACAGAGCACTTTTCAAGAGAAAATTATTCACGGAACACTGTCATCGCTCTTATGTTAAGTGCCCGTATGTACAGTTTCGGCTGCTTTTATTTAACCATATTTTTCAAGTTGTATATCGACATTTTGTTGCATAATAGTAAAAGTAGCAATTCGTTTTCGAATTTTAAATTGCTTAAATTTAAATCGACCCTCAATTTTCCCATTCAAATCATTAAAATCTGCTGCTTGTTTGTTTGTTTGTTTGGATTTTTTATGGCGCAAGAGCATCTGGGCTATACTGGGCCGAATCTGAATGCCATATTTTGAAAGCATCAATTACACATATATAGTAGAACCTGTCTAAAATGACCACCTTTGGGACTGGACTACAATGTTCACAATAGACAGGTGGTCACTATACAAAACAAACTTTGGTATAGGTATGACTAAGTCATTACCAGTTCTCTCTTATAAAAAGTGGCCACTTTGTTCCAGGTGGTCAGTTTACCAAGGTACTTTCTAATATGCTTCTATTTTTTTTTTATACTTTTCTTTTCTCATATAAGGGGGCTATGATATCTACACCAACGTAGGTACTAAACTCAATGACACAGTACTAATGATGGAAGTTATTTTTAAGCATTTGGGCATGTAATACATTCTCGATGTTTGTCTTGGTCACGTGAAAATGCGCGATGTTACCAGTCTAGCAAATTTGGCCTCCATATAGCTGGAAATTTTTCGATTCAGCGACAAGGGGGAATGTTTTATAAATCTGACTTTTTCAACTTTTTTAGCAGAAAATCTAGCGATTTTTGTTTAGTACTGACTCGCGCGGAGCACAGATTAAGAACCGCTACAATAGAAGAATTATCCTTGATATTATTTTAAACGCTGTTTACAGATCCAAGTTAGGATTATTCATCGATATTCTTAGATAAACCCAAACAATTCTTTTACGTTTTACAGCACAAGGTCAGTAAGGATCATGCTGTGCCGGAAGATACAGTTTTCCGAGGAATTTGAACCCGTGATTGTGTGCATATATGAGTGTTGGAAAAGTTGGCCGAGAGAGCAGCACTGTATTTCCAAATAAAGTTGGATCACTGTCTACTAATTGAGGAAGAATTTGAATCTCTATTGCCATGAGAAACAAGTTCTGTATTACAGTTGGCCGAGAAACATCAAGCGTTCTACGATATATTTGAAAATTGAATTTGGGTTAATGACAAGATAGAAAAATATATTTCCACTACAACACTGTAAGGCAATAGATCATCATTTTCCGGATGGATCCAAGTTTCTTAAAGCCTAGGTAATCAACTCCCATATTACATGCAGCAAATAATCAATCAATACCCACCCACCCATCCATCCATCCATCTTATCATTTTTTTTAACCACCATTGAGAGTCGAAAAGACCTGAATTCATATCACGCTGGACCACCCAAGGATCAAGGAAGAATCGTAAATGATAAAAAGAATGTATTGTATACTCAACGGGAACATGGAGAAACTTAAAACCTTTCATTATTTTCATAATATAGTTGAATACAGATCATCAGAATTTACAGTTCCCAAAACCTCATTTGTGTACTACACTGATAAGAAATGCACATAATGTCTGGTTCTGTTAGACATTCTGGTTAATTTTCATGATTATTATTACAGTTCTTTGTTACCGGATTACGTGATGATGATATCGTACGGTAAAGACATCGCGTCACTATTCGCTAACTTGTCTGTTGGGAACCTTTATATTCGCTCGCAGGTAAGAGCTTGATAGCTGTACGTAGCTCAATAGGTAGGACATTTCACCGGCAATGGAGAGGTTTGTGGGGTCGTATCCCACCGGACGCACGAAATCTTTTTTTTTCTCTGCTAGTGATTTATCAAGAGAAGCTTGCGTTATTCGCGAAGTTCTAGCGACCGCAAATTTTGAAGTACTGAGAAGAAATTCAATATTTAAATTTTAAAAATGTGGCCCCAGATGTATACACGTAGTAGTACTCTATCACTTGCGCTTGAAGGGCAGAAATTTTCAATATGGCAATATTATACTTTATTTCATGAGGATCAGCATGCGCAGGAACCAGAAGAAGCATTAAATTATATTTTTATGCGGAACAACGATTGACAAATAGCGATTTTAAATTCAATTAAAATTTTCAGAAAAAAAAATAAATAGAAAAAACAAGAAGAAAGTTATGAATTTAATCGTTCATATTACATTGTGGAAAACTGAAGAAATTCGGCAGAATGTGTAAAGACTAGGGTATGTGGGGTTTCAACAATATAAGCATATATTTTCACATAAGATTATATGTTATACACTTAAATATTATTGTACTTACAATATGTGCCGCAAGATTTAAACATACCTATTATTTTAAAGGTCCCATTAGGTAGTAGTTCTCCGATGTCTCCTGTATAAAACCATCGGTATCCATCTTCATTTTTGTATACTTCTTCAGTGAGTTCCTTATTTTTGAAGTAGCCCAATGAAATGCTATCACCGCTTATTGCAATCTCACCCCGTGGATAAGGCTTATCTTTTGCCTTATATCCTCCTATGCAAGAAAGATACCATGTTCATGCAACATATATAATCTTAATCCATTTATGGATTTCATAATATTGACAGATGCTTACCTTCATCCCAATCAACAAGTTTCACATAACATCCTGGAATTGGTGCTCCAACGTGGCCAGTGTTGACATCCTTGGCTAAAAATTACATTAATAATTAAACATGTTTTCAGTAAATGTAACACTTAAAATTCAAAGACTTTGTTAGTTGATCAAAAACATTTCTTTTATCTTGTTGTTATTTGTCTGTCCCTTTACTTTTAATTTAATCTAAATTGGATAAACACCGAAAGAAAAAAACGATGTACAATAAATCGTCGATTTGTTGGACCTCGAGTTAACAGATTTGCAATTTAGCAGACAAATTTATCTTTGACAAAATTTCACAGTGGAAATATCTCCTTTGGAGTAATAATTCCTGATTTGCACACGCGGTTCACAGACCTTCCTAGAGTTCCTCTTGCATGGTTGTAAGAAGTCGACGAGAATTCAATGTATGATGATAATTTATTTTTCTAAAGTCCTATGCTACACTGAGAGTACTATATTACAGACTGAACAAAAATTTCTAGATATAAATAACGTGCGTTATTTGTATTTCCCTTTACCATTAGAAACGCGCACGTAAACAGAGCTTATTTTCTAACAAAATGTGCAGGAGCCCTATTCAGAGCTATATATAGGGAGAGTTTGGCCATGTATTGTTGTCGAGCTCAGGCTGCTTGATTGGTTAACTGATGGGCAAGTGACAGACAGCGGCCATTATCGCTCAATCACTACGCCCTCTCAGTACTGTGTTAGCATACTCTTGGCTGGTACAGATAACGAGTGTTTTAATAGTCTATGTAATCGGAGGCTATTCATTGTGAAAAATGGTTGGTTGTTGTGCTGTAAATTGCAAGAATCGAAGTGGTCAAGGAGTAAAATTATTTCACATTCCAAATGGAAAAAATGATCAAGAACGGCGCAAAATTTGGATAATGCGCAAGATGAAATAGTATCAGGAATAAGTTTGACCTGTAATTTAACCATGTAAAATAAAAGTGTTAATGTCTATCATCAATGTTTTAAATAATTTTTACTTATGTTTTTAAAATAATGGCAGCTTTAAATTGCGTGGATTATCCGTATTTTATCAATAATAAAAAAAAATGTTTATCTACGCATTTACAATTTTAAGTACAAATTTAGAAGCTTTTATATCAGTTATTAATTTTTAAATATTAATGTTTTTTCATAAAATAACTGCAAACTTGAAATTGCATGCGTAGTCAATTTATTTTATCTGTAATAAAAAAAAATATTTATCCATGCATTTAATAATTTTATTATTATCATTAATTTGTCACATACATTATTTCTGTTTTATTACATGGTGATTTTTATATCCTTGTTTTTAATAACTAATGAAAAATATATTTTACGACGAAATAAAAAGCGAACCACGTATTTTCAATCATAAAACTAGTGGTTTCCTAAACTTTTTACAACATTGGAAGGGATCTTATGGAATTTGTATTACTTTATATGAAAATAAATGATTCGGTATAGAGCATTGTGCTTTACGTTTTGAATTTTTCAGGAACATGTCTTGGTCGTATAGCAAGGTATGGCTTCATAATATATTCTATATTGTTGTTCAAATTTTGTTATGCTTTTCTGTATGACGTTGAATAATAGTAAATAATATAATAATGAGTAATTAAAGAAAATAAAGTAAATAATAAGTAATTAAATAAAGTAGATACGTTTTAAAAAAGTAAAAATATAATAAATATAATAAGTAAATTTAAAGTGAAGTAAACTATAAATAAATTAGTAGTACAATAGTTAAAAATATTTATAAAGCAATAATAAATAGTTAAACAATTTAAAACAAAAGTTACAATAATACTTTCTTTTAACTACCAGCCTTTGAGGAAATTGACAGTTATCCACCTGAAGGTAAGTGCTTTTTAAGAAACCTCAAAATTATCACTTCTAAACGCAATTTGAAAAATACTGAGAGATTATTTACATGTTTATAAATGCCCTTGTGGAGAAAAAAAAATTCGCAACCCTATGCAAAAGCTTTTACGCACTAATTTAAAGTTCTTTTACGTTTAATTTAAAAGGTCAAATACAACATGTACTCGAAAAATGTAATATTACTCTTCATTCCGTTTTGATACTAAAAAATACGCCGATTATAGCAAATACAACAGTGTAACGTTGTTCTGAACGAGGAGTGGGATTGAGCGAAAATGGCGTCATGCACTTCCTGTGACCGCACTCTCTCTATGTATGGCTCTGGCCCCAATATTATGATAAATCGATTAAAAATCGAATGGCTGCAAAAGAATCGATAAATCATATCAATTGTTTATGTTCTCTTTTTAAGACAACAAAATCCATGACCTTAATTACAAATTTATTACTTTTTCATGTCCTCTTTGGCAATTCATGACCCTGTAGGGGCTCCGGCTAATATTTAAATAATCGCCAAAAATGAAGAAGTACCGGAGCCGGGCTCCGCTGGGCTCCCGCCTAATTTAAGCCCAGTTTCAGTAAGTTCCAGTGAAAGTTTTTTGTACTTGAAAGTGAATATTCGTTGAGTTTCCAATAAATATTTTACGGCAGAGGCGCACTCAGGATTTCCTACTGGGGGGGTGGGTTTGCTGTCAGAAGGGAGCATTATGCTTCTTCTTGACTTCAATTATTACATGAAACACTTATTTTCGATTATCATTTCTTATCGATTACAGTAAGCATTGATTATCCGGCTTATGTTTAATTAAATACTTCGTTTTCTCGAATGCTTTTTTTCGAAAAGTGCAAAACGCATCGTTTCCCCCCCAATTTTCGAGTTGTTCTTCCCCTTCTTGGATACTTTCCTCTAGTATTTTTGCTCTTTATTATTTCTTAAAATTTCGTGAGAAATCCCTATTTTATCGGGATCTACGGAAATTTTCATCTTTTGGTTGTGATGTGGGTGATTTAAAGGTTAGAGGTCTGAAAGGGCGCTTCAACAAATTTTTTCGGAAGGCTCGAGCCAGTTTAGCCCTTCTTGGCTCCACGCCTGTCTTACAGATGAAGCTGGGATTTTGTTATGAATATAAATCTTGACGAATTATGCTTTATTTACATCGTGTTCTAGTAATCGTTAATATGGGTTATTCAGACACCCTCTCTTTCGAGCAGGAAAGAGAGGATGTTGTTGGCATCCATTATGGAGTTTAAAATTAAGTTATATTTTCTTATTATTATTTACTTAGTCATCAAGTTTTTTTTTGCTACTTATTGATATTTTGTTAAAGACAGTCGAACTTTATTATTCGAAGCTGAAGGGATCGTAAATTTCATTTAAACTAACTAAAAATTTGAATTATAAAAATTTCAACTCGGACTTCAAAAATAGCCCCAAATATCAACTTGGACAATCGAAACTAATTTTGTTAGAAGATATATAGTGGAATCTGGTAAAGTGACCGCCTTGGTAAATTCATAATCTAAATAAAGTGACCATTTTTTGTAAGAGAGACCTGATATGGAATTATTAGTACTTATAATCTGTAATGGTACTTATAATCTGTATTGTACTGTAGTATCTGTATAGTCTACTATAGTATCTGTATAGTCTACTATAGTATCTGTATTGTACTGTAGTATCTGTATAGTCTACTATAGTATCTGTATAGTCTACTATAGTATCTGTATTGTACTGTAGTATCTGTATAGTCTACTATAGTATCTGTATAGTCTACTATAGTATCTGTATTGTACTGTAGTATCTGTATAGTCTACTATAGTATCTGTATAGTACTTATAATCTGTCGTGCACAGTGATCACATTCTATGGTGACCATTGCACTCCAGTCCCAAAGGTTGTCATTTTAGGCAGGTTCTACTGTATGCACACTTATCTATAATGTTGTATATTTATAGTTTTTTTAAAAAGTTAGAAATTTGTAATTGCTTACAGAGTTAACTTTTTCATTATTTATAAATACCTATTTTCTTGTTCATTTGGAAAATACACACACCTTCATTCAATTCACACTTAATATACTGCCCGAACTCTTCCATAATTTTCACAATCTGTGTGGTGTGGGAATTGTCTCTTCAGGGAGCTCTATTCTTCACTTATTACACGCGTCTTGTTCTATCCTTCATTTATTACACGCGTTTTGTTCTGTTCTTCACTTTTTACACGCGTTTTGTTCTATTGTCCACTTATTACACGCATTTCGTTCTATTCTTTACTTATTACACGCATTTTGCTTTGTTTTTCACTTATTGCACGCGTTTTGTTCTATTCTTCACTTATTACACGCATTTCGTTCTAATTCTTTGTCTCAAGATACAATACCCAGTGGCGGATCCACAAGGGGGGGGGACTGGGGAAATTTCTCCTCCTAAATCCATAAAAATTCGGAGGAAATCGGTTATGACAAGCGCCAATTATAACGACCAACCGCATCTAACGACGGAAATTTTACAAAAATCTTATTTCCTATTTTTTTTTTGAATTGTTCGTTAAACCCGGGGTTCAAAAAAGATTTGTTGACTAAAAGTGGTTAAATTGTATTACGCTTAATCATTATAAACTATAAAATCCATATTTGCCTTTCTATATTTGGAAACTCGCTAAATGCAGGTTCGTTATAAGTGGGTCCTACTCTACTCTACACCTCCTCCAAAAAAAAACAAAAAACAAAAAAAACCCTCGCTAGATCCGCTTCTGTAATATCTGACCTACTTTATCTAACTTCTTTACGAAGATTTTGGCGTTTGTAAGCTCCCCGCAAACAGCCGAGTTCTCATCAATATTTACATTAATTTTGTAAGGAATATTTGCGTCGTGTCTCACGTTTTCCTGGTTTTCCACAGTGATCGCGATCAACTTGTTTGGGCATCCAAAAAATCCGGCCAAGCAAAGCCTGCATTGGAGAATCACTTTCTTTTGCATCTTCCAAGAAAGGAAACTTATCATTAATCAAAAATACTTCGAGCTGTGTAGGTGACTTTTTTAAATTATTTTAATGAGCGATTCACAGGAGGAGTTTGCGCTACTCACGAATTCGAATTAAACATGTTTGAATTATACAAGTTCAACTGTATATATGATATTAAATTTACTTCCCCCTTTCTGAAATGTTTGCATATTAAAACTGATACCAAAGCGGCTGAGTTAATCGCAGCGAAACTTCGACAAGTCAAACCCAAATGAAGTAAAAAGAACTCCAAATTATCCAAAATTTGACGCATCGACCGATACATGTGCAATGTATTTTATTCATCATTTCTTATTCCTTCGACTTACCTTGAGAAAACTTCAACTTATATTGTTAGAGGAAACTTTGAGTTACATTATTAGAGGAAACTTCGACATATTGTTGGAGGAAACTTCGACATATTGTTGGAGGAACTTCGACATTGTTGGAGGAAACTTCGACTCATTGAAGCTGAAAACAAGCTGTGTTATAATTTTTTCTGGTGAAGAAAATGAGAAAGGCCATAACAAATTACTTCTTTCATCCTATAACTCATGCTGTCTAACATGTATTTTTGAAGTCTGCGTAATTTACTTCTTTCATCCCATGGCTCATATTGTGATATATATCTTTGAAATCCGAGTGATACATTTTATGGAATAACGGAATAGATACGCGTGTCCGTGTTTGTGACTGTCAGCTTTTAAATGTCGTTGTTGACATGGTATCAGGGGCACCAAGAGCCAACGTGGGCCCCCAGGTTCACTTAGATCGGCCCCCATATTTCACTCGGCAGTGGCATAGATATATTTTTCAGGGCCGGCTCCCCCACAGCATAGACTCTTGCCAGCGCGGGCCCCTAGGCCACATCCGGTCCCCTGGGCTGCAGCCGCTGCTGCACCCCCATTCGTTGGTTCTACATGGCATACTACACAATATAGCATAATACGATAAAGGAAATACGAAACACAATACGTTAGCACAAATAATTTTGTAAACGAATAATGCAGAAAACAAAAAAAAGTTAGTGTTCACAGAATGTTGATATGATAAATAATAATGAAAAATAGATTTTTCTGTTAAACGAAAGGTTAAAAATAAATTAATGAAAAAATGTTTTCTGATTAAAATAAATGTTCTTTAATATGTTGTATTTTGTCAGCGACTCTGAGCTTTTTAAACCACAATAGTGTTTCAAAAATTACTTGACGTTAAAATATTCACAATATAAAATTTATTGTTCAGATTAAAGTATGTAACAGTTCATCAAAGGTAAAAGGGTTCATAGGTGTAGTTAAGGTTATAATTACTGGTTCTTTTCAATTAGGATGTCAATTATTAGAGAGAACCTATATTTTACAAGCTGAATGAAAAACCACGGAATTCTTGTTATTGAAATCAATTTTTATCAAAAAAAGCAAAAATAATTTCCATGTGAACCTTACAGTTTCATTTCATTACAAATACACTTACGACAGTACTGTTTCTAGCAGCAAATTTACATAACAAAATTTTGTGCTTGTAGATTGCGGCACATAGACTTACTTGAACTTACTGTACCGCTACCTGTTGTTTCAGTTGCAGCATAAGCAGCCGTGAGTTTCACATCGAAGCATACCCTTGTAAATAATTCTGTATCCAATGAAAGATGTGCGCCTCCACATATCATATATTTGACTCGACCGCCGAGTATACCATGGACATTGCGAAACAAAAGCCTAAAAAATTGAAAAATTGGGATAACTTGTGGATGTTCTTTTATAAAACAGCTAATCAATAGATTTTCAAAACGAAATAGAAAGCAGTGTTTCTCGTTAAAAACTCGTTGTGCTTTGTCCCCTGACCGAAAATGTTTTCACTCTGTGCTTTAAAGTGATTTCTTTCGATGTAAAAGTATTTTTTAACGAAGTACCGATCAAACATGTACTAGCGACACTCTTCAAGGCATCGAGAGGAAATTTCCTTATCCTGTGTTTGAAATTAAAAGCCTTCAACTAGTTGAACTTTGCCATAACCATATTTGTTTCCTTTGAAAAAAAAAAGCCTTTTAAAAGAACCGCTGACCACTGGATTAATAACCTACTATACTCCACATTTTTATAGACATCTACGTTCACTATTATCAACACCAGATAATGGAAATTCTTAATTTTAAATTGTAGTTCAGATACCTGTATACGTGGACAACCCTTTCACAATCTTAACTGGCCGTAGTGTAAACCTTACGCAGTCGGTTGTGATTTTAAATTTCGTCGCTCCTTGTTTGCAATTCACATTTGACGAATAAAAATTCTGAATTAGCCTGCCTACATGTGTTAGCAAGATGTTCAGCAACAGCCTTGAATACCAGAGCTTTTCGAAAACCAACTGCGGTTTGTCTCTCACCACACGCACCTGAAGCACAGAAAATTAATTCTTTCTATTGGTTCGCTTCACTTGTCCTGAAATTGTCATTTTTTTAAAAAAGCACTTCCCATCTGCGAAGTCGTCTACTTGTGCAAAATTGTGATAAAATGCGAATATAGCCAGTTCACCATCGACCAATCTGTAAAATGCTGCCTAGAAATTACAAGGTTCCATTCATCTTGTGTTAGGCACTCGTAGATGGTGGAGATTCCAGCCTGTGTCTCGTCCGTGTCGAATATTTCTTCTAGACTTTTCCCTATATCTCTTCAGATTTATCGTTTATCATGCCATATTTAATGCCATTAACAAGCACGGTATTTCAAAATTGAAAGATCACGCTCCAAATGTCGAAAACTGCGGGGTTTATAAAATCCTAGGTGAATGCGGAAAATTGTATATTGAAAAAACATGAAGAGAGATTTCCACTTTAGGCTAAAAGAACTGCGAACTTACGTTAAAAAATAGGATTTCTAAAGTCGGCCAATTTAGTACACTTTTAAAAGTATGACAATATATTTCAATTTTCTGTTGCTGAAAAAAGTCATATTAACTACAGATCTCAATGGTTGCGAGGATTTCCGTAACTTTCGAAGTGCCAATGAAGCTATTAATCATCTATGTGAAAATATTTGCCTTCACGAGAGTAGATATTGACTTTTACCACCAATTTACAAGTTCAATAAACTATTTTCCGACAGATGGCGCCACTTCACGGTTGGCATATCTCGTGAATAATTGTCGTTCCGTTTTTCGCCTTTCTTTTTCTTTACCAATGGAATAAAACCGAATCGTTCTGTAATTTTGTTCTGATGATGGCAGACGGGTTTCTGCTGAAACAACTGTTAATGAAGTATAGCTGATGTGCCAACCATGTACCACCGATATGTCAACACATATCGTCGATGTGTCGACTTACCTAAATACCACGATTTCTGCTACTCTCGTTTTAAAACAATCTATTTTTCTCCTATCACATGTCCCGAAGAACACCATTCTGATTAAACAACTGCTTCTATATTAGTACAATTGCTAATTAGTATTAAGTAGCACTAATTACTACAATTAACTGTACTTATCAGATATTCCTATAATAGTTGATTAAGCTGATTTAGCTGTACACTAAATTCTCTGCAAACGTTTAAGTTTTATCTAGTGCCACCTTAATTTCAGTCTTAATTATTGCAATTTTTTCCCTCATGTTCAAGTATTGTTTTCAGAAATACGTTTTTTATTGACACACTCAGAAAACTAGATGTAACGCGAAACATATATTAACTTGTACTTCACTTGCTTCATATGAAATCATTATTTTTTCAAAATTTAGATCTCTATAAGTTCGTTCAAATAATCCGAGCTATTGAAATAAATTGCTCCACAATGTTTAAAACAATTTTTTTGTAAATAAACTGGCGTTTTTAATTACAGAAAATATTTTTATCAAGCTTTAATATAAGTAAATCCTCTCAGCCATTTCCGTTGTGGTTTAAAACCAATATTTTATAGAAGCAATGGTTTGGTCACCATTCACTAAATGGCTTACTTACCAATTAGTAATTGGGCATCTGAAACCCCTTTTCCACCAAAATTCTTTGTATTTCAAAGCATATCTGAATAATGCGCTTGGGAAAGGTCCTTTGGCAGCAACTGCTTCGTTTATACTCTTCCGCATTCGATCAAGCATAAGCTTCAAACACATTAAAAAAAACTATTAAATCCATAAAATAGAAAACACTAGTTTGAAAAACACACCGATACTAGTTTTTCCTTTAAAGCTTCCCATAGTGTAATCTATGGATTTTTACAACAAGATGAAATATTGCAAATGAAGCTAATATCATGATGTAACAATAAGAAAAGCAAATTAAAAATACGAATCAATCGTTGTGGGCGCGTTAAAAGTTGAACGAAGTTTCGATGTACTATCCCAGATAGCAAAGATATTCCTAGGGACGTACAGAGGATGCCCAGAACGTCCTCAGGACGTCTCAAGGACCATCTATCTGGGATTATGCCCGTATTCCTAACAAGGGACGGCCAAGTCAGCCTGCAACTTGCGTCGAAACTCCGTTTAAAACTCTTCAATTGTCTCATAATGTTGGATTCATAATTTGAATATTGCTGGTATTTAGTTGTTCAACATAGTTTGTTTGTTTTCTTGTTTCATTGTATCATTACCCTTCTCAGGGGTGGCATAATTACTATTGGTTAAGATCTAAGACCTCCAGAAATTAATGGGGTGCTCGGAATCCGGCGGCCACCCTTCCCAACTCCCCCTGGCTACATAAAAAAGATTAATGAGATATAATATTCTGATAATTCAGGTTTTTTTTTCCAATTAGAAAGGTATGCGAATTAAAACGATGTGTACCCACCATCGCAAGTTTTGGTGAGTTGTAAAGAAGAAAAAGGAATATCATTCGTAGGTTAGAGTCAAACCATCGACCACTTCACATGAACCGAAGTGTTAACTAAAAGTTTAGTTAACATAAAGTTTACAAAAAGTTTTAAAGTTTTAAAAAGTTTACATAAAGTTAACATAATAGTTAAAAGTTTAGTTAACATTATAGATAAAAGTTTAGTTAACATTATAGATAAAAGTTTAGTTAACATTATAGATAAAAGTTTAGTTAACATAATAGTTAAAAGTTTAGTTAACGTAATAGTTAAAAGTTCAGTTAACATAATAGTTAACAGTTTAGTTAACATAAATTTAGATAACATAAAGTTTAGTTAACATAAATTTAGTTAATATAAAGTTTAGTTATCTTGAAGCACACGAGATATCGTTGTCTTCATATTCGAGTGCTTCAAGATTCAAGCTCCACTCTGGAATAGCACACTTACAAGCAGTTCAAGCTAAAGAGAGAGCTTCGGAGCGGAGTTTTTGTAAGTTTTTACACATTTACTATAATGAATTATTATAATAAGTGTTTATGTTTATTATTTTCGTGAAGACACGCACACACATATATGTGTGTAAGAAAGAGAGAGAGAGAATAATAATTTCAATTTAACTTTAATTACATTTTTAATTAGTTTTACACTAGTTTACATGGCCTGTGTGCACAGGCTTAACTTAGGGGTCAAATATAACGTAAACTTGGGGGAAAAATCCTAAGAAAACCCCCAAAACTGAGTGGAAAAAATAGGATTTTGCTTCTGTTCTAAAAAAACTGGGGGCATGTGTCCCCTTGTCCTCGCTAGATTACGCCTTTGTGTTTGTCTAGTAAACGATAATAATAAATTTGAACTGAGATTAGCTTTATGTTGTTGTTCATTAGTTTCGAGTAGCGTACCGCTATATGATTTATTTACGATCAAAGTCTTTATTAAGCATTAGTCATTTCAATGAGCGAATCCGAGTCAATTGCCATTCTTTGTAGAGGAAAATTATGCTTAGCTATTATCCTGTTTATCTTTAGTTTTCTATTGTGGAAACAGTCTCTAAGTGAAGGCCGGAGTTCAAACGAATTTTTTCCATACATGCAGAAGCGGATTGGGCCGCCAGCCAGCCGGCCCGCGGGCAGGTGCGCCCTCATGGGCGATAGAACTCGCACCTTCGATAATCCACGGTATGCGCCCGTGGAAATTACCCAGGCCACCCCTGCATACAGGGGTTCTAGCCTAATAGAATAAATCACGAAAACAGTGCCCGCATCCTTATCTGAGGTGACCGTTAAGCAGGGGTTCTACATTTGCTATCGTAAATCAGTTTCTGCCGGGAAAATTTCATCTAACCGTAAATACGGGGTGATCGTATCTGAGGGGTGTCTTTTAAGAGGTGGTTCGCCATATTTTTATGGCGCAAATATCACTAAGATTATACCGCGCCACAACTTGCAATTTTTTGAAGGATCCAACGCTCTAACGATTAGGGAATTAAACCCCGGAGGAGAACAGATCAACTGAAAAATGGCAAGCAAATGTTCGTAACTATTGTCACTCAAACCTAGATTTCCCGCATATACCGTGTGTTCTTTCAGCACAACCACATAGAAGAAACAGTTTGGGTCGAGTGCACATTGACAAGACATATTAGTTGATATACACGTTCATATAAATTACTATTCATTTAACATGCAGCATTATGATTTACAGCTTATGCAGTTTATCGTAAATTTACACATCAAAATGGTGCATCAAGTTTACTTAATGAACTTAACTACACAATAAATTCGGGGTTTCACAACGTAAACGCTAAAAACTCTGTTAGCTTATTTTGTGATCAATATTTATGAAAACTTGGGCCCCAAACACAAACTAGCAAGGCGCACTCACATATCTATTTATATATTTCTGTTTCTATATTTTTTTAGAAACTGAATGAGTAAATTAATCGCATTCGTTATATCGGAATAAACTGTTTATGTGCCATTTATTTACAAATTATAGCAGCAACTAGTCCCTAGAAAAAATAAGTATTTTAAATAAAGAAAACAAGAAAATGAAAGAAGGCCAAGTTTTATTAAACTTTTCACTGAACTTGTTGTCGTCTGTATTCAATTAAAACCAGGAATGAAATATATATATATGGCTATTTATGTTACATGAATAACTTCAAGTCACTGAAAGGAGAAACAGATACGGTGTTACGAGTATTTATTAAATAAGCAAAATACATAAAAAATTATGATAGAGAACATAAACAATATAATAGGGGACGTGAGTAAGATAATGGGGGCATAAACAATATAACAGAAGACATAAATAATGACTTACCGGAACGCCACAAAATATTGTCGGTTGCAGCAAGGCAATATCGCTTTTACATCCTTTCATCAATCCGGTAGACTTGAAAAACAAAACACAAAATTCTAATTACTGACACATTATAGTAATTTGTAAGGGATATACCGAAGAGTAATATAATAACTAACATTTAATTACATAAAATTGCATCAGGTACTTTTATAGTAACCGTTATTTGACACAAGAGAAGTGTTAAAAAATACTTAAAGTTTAAACCTTACATCCGAATAAAACTTACGTATATTCAAATTTATTCTAATTTGATCTAATAATATATACAAGATTCGTCTAATTCTATAAAATTCGTCTAATAATATATACAAGATGCGGAAAAGTATAATGAATCCATTAACAATAACCGAAGACAATATAATGCATAATAATAATAATACCTAAGACGCATAATGAGACACATAAATACGAAATATTAGCGATAATAAACCTTAAAATAAAAACTGTTAAGAACATAAATATAGATGCCGGGAATAGGGATAGGAAAAAGGCAACTATAGACCTGACAAGTTCCCACCACCCAATTATATGCATTGTCCATATTTAATGAAAAGAATTTGTCAATCTTCCTATTTTTCCTATAGTGAAATATCGGAACACATATATACCACTTTATTTATCTTTCTAGAGACTATTCCTGGCTGTTTGGTTTTGAATAATAATTTGCTGAGTTCGTTGAAAGTGTTGAAAGTAACAGATCTGAATTTTATTTTGGCTGAGAAGGTTTTTTTTTAATTTGGTGATGACTCACTAAACTGCTGATTCGTGTGCGTATGTGTGCACTGAACCCAGTTCAGTGAAGTGAGTTCAATGGCCAGTTATCTTGGTTGTGAATGATCATCATTATTTGGAGGTTACCCAAACCTTTGCCCGCTCTCTTATCAGCTCAGCCACCCCTCTATCTCTTGGTATGTAAAATATACAATCTTTTTCAATTTGGTACCGCTGAGTAAAAGATATTGATGATTGATAATAATTGCAATTGTGGATAACTCTATTTATTGGAAAAGCAAAACCGCCATTCGTCTCTATCTTCTAGGAAACTGATACGCTCGCAGCGTACATACAAAATATATAATAATAATAATAATTGTCATCCCTATAGTAATGCGGCCATTGTGAGTACTCCCATCAAATCTTAAAAATCATCTTAATACGATAGGAATTGACAAAAT
>QLNU02014176.1:8011841-8024689 GCA_006491805.2 Dysdera silvatica
CAGAGGAATGATGGAAACCATTCAAGAACATGAAACATATAAATAGCTAGGAATAATGCAGGCCCAAAGACAGGAACATAAACTAGTCAGGACAAAGCTCACTCAAATATACAAGGACAGGCTAAAAACAATATTGAAGATCAAGCTGAATAGAAAGAACATCACACAAGCAATTAACTTCTTTGCATTCCCAGTACTAACATACTCCTTTTGGAATCATCAAATGGTCAAACATAGAACTAGAGGATCTACAACGGGTAATGAGAACTACACAAACAAAATACAGACAACTACATCCGTCAACAACCCAAAGAAAAACTATTCCCTCTAGAGGATGATGGACGAGGACAAATCGACCTGAAAGATCTCCATGAGAAGCAAATCCATAACATGAGTCAGTACTTCTTTGGAAAGAGCAGGCAGTCTCATCTCATCCAAGCAGTAGTAGACGCAGATACCTTTCACACACCACTAAGTCTCAGTACCGACAAAGAAATACCACCCGTACACATTGAAAAGAAACTGAAGGAACAGGCAGGCAAAGCACTTCATGGCAGACACTATAATGATCTTCAACAGCACCACATCTACAAAAAAATCTCGAACACATGGCTAACCCAAGGAACCTTGCAACCGGACACAGAAGGATTCATGATGACAATCCAAGACCAGGTCATAAAAACAAGAAACTACCAGCAATATGTCCTGAAGAATAATAATCCCTAATAATAATAATAATAATAATAAATCTTTTTGTCACAGTTGGTGTACACGAATATTACACAAAAGTTTACGAAAATTACTCAAAAATGCAGAAAAATTACAATACACTATACCTAATATCACATGTCAATAACAATCTATCATTTATCCTATAAACTATACATTATTTTTATGCATATTTTATCATTAATTTAAATTTACCAAGACGAAAAATGAAGTACTGTTAGATGTATGAACCAGTATAAGAGGTCCTCAGAAAAATCGTAGGTTTAACTAGCCAAGGATCAATTATTAATCCGCTACTTTATCTATTAATCCGTAAGTCCCTCCGACAATAATGATTTATTTTTTCTTGAATATAACACTATTGTTAATATTCTTATAATTATCTGGTAAATTGTTCCACAATAATCTACACCCTTATGCTATTTCCATATAATTCGGTTTGTATTTTTGTCAATTTCAAACCTTGTGCATTTCTTAATTTCTTTGATTATTACGGTATTGCATTTTTATTGATTCCATATGTTTAAGTTCTGTTATCCTTTCATGCATTAATTTTAGTATATAATATTCATTAATGTAATCTACAGTCAATGATTCAAATGGTCTGCATATTGTGTTCCAGTTGTGTATATTTCTTTTATCAATTGTTTTAAGGATTTTTTTTTGCAATGACTTCAACATTCTCAATTTTCCTTTACTCAGAATCTCCATGTACACTTACAATATATTAATAAAGAATGACTATATGTAAATGAATTGCATAAATCAAATAGAATTTTTCTAGGAACACCACAAGACAATCTTTTTATGAACCTAATTACCTTATATATTTTCCTGCTAATTTTATTTGTGTGCAGTAGAGAAAGGGGAGGAGGATTGCGAAAGGTGGCCGCTGAAGGCGGCACTGTAATCCCAGACACGGCGCTCAGACAGCGTAACGAACCGCCAAAGCGGGTTGGGGCGGGTATTCGATTGTCGACCATGCACAGCACACAAAGATGCACAACTTTTATTTAGGCGTTGATATTTATAGTTGAATCATTATCCAATATTTCAGTCAACTAAATTGTCACTCAAAAATGATAAATACTGAAAGATAATTGTATATTATAATAATATTAAAGATAATAATGTTGCGATAACAGCAGTAAAGGTCATTAAAATGAAAACGGAAAATAGTACTGTTGGGCTATGCTTCGTGTTCCTTACATTAGGTCTGTTAATTGAATTGTTATCATGCAAATAACTAACTAAATGTTAAGCAATATTTAAAGTTAAGGGCATTTAAAGCAGCATTTGTTCAGTGCAGTGGCGTTGGAAGGAAGGGGCTGAAGCCCCACCACCACCACCACTGGATACCAAAATACATTATGTTTTCTAACACCGCAACACAATATCTTCTTTAAAGCTATTTGAACCCCATAGTTTTTAAACGTTTATACCACTGGGGGTGCTATGAATTTTTTCAAATGCAAATTTTGGAAGAAGAATTAGAAAGTCAATCGGGAATTAATTGGTGAAAAGAAGGACGTCGTTGCACAAATTTCCTCAGCACGACTAGAAATTTTCCTAAAGCTAAACTTCTAAATACTTGCCTTGTCTGTTAGTGTGTATGGAGAGGAATATCCCACTTTCACGCCAAGGGAGAAAAAAAGACACTCTGTGGAAAAAAATTAGATTATATTTGAGAACAAACTTCTCTTTAAGTTACATGTTTATTTGCATTTTGTCCATATTTGCTTAAACTTAACTTAAAAATACATTTTTATTTCAATTATCTCAGAAGAAATTAAATATATTTGTTTTATTTATTTTTAATGTCGTGATTATTCCATTTGCAAATTTGATGCTATTGAAATAAAACTACAAAGTAGTTTTCATACACGTATTCAAATTACATGCAAGAATTAAACAGTGGTAAAATAGTAAATGAAATAAATCACCTAACCTTTCGGAAGTGTCATCAGCAGTTATTCATTACACTTGATGGAGGACTCTGAAGAATAAGGACTGCTGCTGACGAAAGACTCTTCTAAATAAGGACTGCTGCTGATGAAAGACTCTTCTAAATAAGGACTGCTGCTGACGAAAGACTCTTCTAAATAAAACTACTACTGATAAAGGACTGCTGCTGACAAAGTGATCTACGGAATAAGTACGGCTTCTGACGAAGAGCACTATGGAGTAAGTACCGCTTCTAATGAAAGACTACGGATAATGACTGCTACTGCTGACGAAGAGCTTTACGGAATAAGTACTGCTTCTGACGAAGGACTACTGAATAATGACTGCTGCTGACTATAAGGACTCTACTCAGGGTCGGCATAAGCAAATTTGCCTCCCTAAGCAAACATGTGCGCCCCCCACCACGTAAAAATCGACAACCCAATGCATTTTGCAATAATCGAAATGTGAAAAAATACGGCACATTTTTCCTTTCACCCTAGTTCTGGTTAAAACGAAGTATGATAATCACAGCTTATCTTATAACACACAAATAAATGATCAAAAAAAAATAGTCTGGGATTTTACTGTTGAAGGAGAAAATTTTCATTCACAATATTTTATAATAATGCAGAAAGGTATCAAAAAAGAAGAAGCTTCCCCCAAGTCTCTAGCGCGGCAGCGGTACTGCTAGCGCCATTGAAAAATATAGCGGTAATGAAAAAATAATAAACAGAGTTACGTATGCTGGATAGAGGAAAATTTGTGACTGTAAGAAAGCAAGAATTTGAGGGTATGGGAAAAAATGGATAAGATGTATAGGTATAGTGAATAATAATACTTCTTAGATATGCCAGATAACTATAATATGGTGATAATTGTAATATTTTGATGATTGACTAATGTCAATCAACTGGATATGATGATGTAACTTTGTGCTTGACTTTGAAAAACGACTTGCAGTTATTCGTGGAAGTATGTAAGGAATGAATCGATGTCAAAACATGAAAGAGACCCTTTTTTTAAAAAAAACAACAAATAATTTAATTATGCTTAACTAGTAGTCTTACAATGCCTGTGATCTAGTACAATGCAATCATGACACGCAATGCCCAATCGGGGAAAAGAACTATTTTCTGTTAAAACAGGTAGCTTATTTCACCTACAATATTATAACAATGAATACCTTCAATGAACCAACTTCAGGAAACTTAGCTAACACAATCTCGATTAATTATTGGCACCGTTTACCAAGCAGAATATGACCATAATTAGCTATTAACATATAAGTAACAAACAATACAAATATGGTGCGTACCAACTTTCACTAATTATCCCAACACTCAAATCGCAAATGCGTACCTCAACCCAAATTTCAATTGCAACCTCATTCTAAGAAAAATCGCAAAACGACTCACTCAGTTCGGTAGCTGAGTCCTTCATCCTCCTTCTCGCTGAGGTAGTTTTTCGAAACGACAACTTTGGCGTCGGTAACTTCACGGCTCTCCTTGGGGCTCACGCGGACCACCCTGACACCTTGCTTACGCGCGATCAACGGCTCAGGCTGTGGACGACCACCTTGGCTACTTGCTTGCAATCAACGGCTTAGTCACTGGACTGGTGCCTCTTCTCTAACGGAGTTTTCCCTTCGCTGTCACTCTCGTACGTTCCTTCCAGCTCGAATTCTACGTACTACGACCACCTCGCTTCTGTCCTCCAACCTCACACTTCGACGTTCCAAGTCTCTCTCTCCTCGCCGTCCACACGGCCACCACAACTTCGCCCAACCTTTCTTCTTCCAACCTCGCACTTCGGCACTCCAAATCTCTCTCTCCCTTTCCTTCTCAAAACTCCCCAGACTTCTTTTCAACCTTACGTAACGTCCATACTCAACCTATCAATCAATTTCCAATACCATACCGAGTTTACATTTCCAACCAACGCTACACAACGCCCCTAAACACTAGCCCCTCCTTGTGGCTTCTGATAGGCCATATCAATAAGAAGGAAGATTCTACTGAATAAGGACTGCTGCTTATGGACTCTACTGAATAAGAATTGCTTCCGATGTTGGAGTTATCCAGTCCATTTTCTTTTTTATCAGCGTTTAACTTTTTTTGTATGCAAGTTTTACGCTATTACTTTAGTAAGCAAAGTTAAAAGTTCGACAAAACTTACCCACTAATAATTCGTAAATATGAGCCATTGGTAAGTACCCTATAGCAATGTCTGTCTCACTGAAAATTATAAAAAAAATGAAATGATGATAATATTAATGACAATCATTATAATAAAATATTATTGACCAAAATCCAATCTATGTATTTGTTTAACTAGATGTCGAAGGTAAATTACTAAATGAAACTGCGCAGGTATGGAAAGAGTAATAATCTGCAGATATATAAAAAATACGATTGTTGAAATACTCTGAAGTTATTCATAAGCTACAAGGTATTCAAAATTCGTATATACAATATTTGCATTACTTTTATATAAAGTAATAAGGTAAATACTTTTCAAAATTAGCAGAAATGGACTTCAAAAATTAATTTAAACTTGCTGGCTGGTGTTTGCGTCGTAAGCAAGGGTCTTACGCAGAAAGTTCATAAGGAAGGAGAGTTATATATATATGCAGGCTTACAATGGTGGGGGGTTTACATAGCTACAATTTTATATACAGTCAAACCTCGTTAAGACGAACACGCTTAAGACGAATTACTTTTAATACGAACCGTTTTCGGACGTTCCGTCAGAGTGTATAACATACTACCCTTTCCGGATAAGACGAATTGCTGTTAATACGAACAGATTTTTTGTTCCCTTTGGTGTTCATCTTAACGAGGTTCGACTGTATCCATATGTATATATATATATATATGCAAAATTTCGACGCAATGGGGGTGGTTAAAACCCCACCAACCCCCCCTGTGTACGCCAGTGGGCGCAAAGACAGCGAAAGTCGTGCTGTTCCGGAACCTGCAAATTTTCGAGGATCACAAACTTCGGTTGCCATGGTAACTAAACAACCATGCGGTTGGTAGAAAAAACTGTATGCTTTCTGAGGTGCCATGGGAATAGGACCCGGGTCAACAGCGCCATAGACGAATGGATTACCTCTACGCTACCGTAGTGTATAAATTAGTTTTTTACATAGGCAGTTAAACCTCGCTAAGACGACCTCCTTCGGTTACGTGAAAAAGCAGTCGGTCAGAGAGGTGGTCTCTGAATGAAGACAAATTTAGCATAGAATATATGGGAGAAGAAATCCGTTCCCAGAGAAGGTGGTCGTTAATAGAGATTTTACTGTACTTCATATTTAATAATATTTAATGAAAAAAAAATATTCGAAAATAGTATTTTTCTTGTTCTAATTTTAAAATTTGTAATAATGTTTCAAAATACAGATATACTGCATAGTATTTATTTATTTTTTTTTTTTAAATTATAGGATACCAGAGAAAAATATAGAAAATAAAGAAAAAAGAATTACAGTTTTTAAAAACAGGTAAGGAAGATTAAGAGGAAAGCAAGAAGAGAAAGAAAATTTTAAAAAATCAAAAGAGAAGAAAACGCATTTTGTGTATTATACAGTACAACTTCCTTAACGAATACCTCGAATAGCGGACACTTTTATTTAACGAACACTTTTCCAATTCCCGGTCCCCATCCCTTAACGCTTCCGAATAACAACGGACAGAAGCTCAAGTGCCGATGTGTTCGCAGTTTAGAGGTTTTACTATATTCATACTAAGTATAAATTAGCTAAAATTAGCAAAAATTAGCATAAATTAGTTAAAAGCTATTCAAATTCCCCAATTCTCGAAATAGTAATAATTATTTACTTAAATTCCGCCAAAGGATCCGTGAAGGCGTTCAAAGACGTTATAATATTTTTGTGAGTAATAAGCACTCCTATATGAAAGAGAGAGAAAAACATGAATTAAATTTCACATTTTGGAGTCACTAGATTGCAATCAATAGTTGGATTCAGGGACGGCGCAAGCAAACTTGGCGCTCTAGGCGAAAGATCTGTGCCCCACCTCTTCGGAGAAAATCGACCCAACAACGCATTTTAATAGAAAGTTGTGATTTGTTTACATACGTAAAAAACGCTCAATCACGTTATTAAGTATTACTTATATATTGCCAATAAATAATATTATATTATCAATATGTATTTATATTTATTTTATATATATTTATACCATTTCATAATTTATATATATATATATATATATCATCATCATCATCATATTCAACCATTATCTATCCACTGCTGGATGAAGGTCTCTCCAAATGCTTTCCACACAAGTCTATCCTGGGCCATTCGTTTCCACGTCACCCCAACCTGTTTTCTTATTTCATCCACCCATCTAGTTTGAGGACGTTTTCTAGGTCTTCGGTGGTCTCTTGGAATCCAGTTCAGAATTTCTGTTGTCCATCGTTGATCAGTTCTTCTTGCAATATGCCCAGCCCATCGCCATTTCAGCCCTTTTACTTTAACAATGATGTCCTCTACTCTAGTTTGCTCTCTCACCCAAGTGTTTCTTTTTCGATCTCTCCTAGTTATTCCAAGCATGCACCTCTCCATGCTCCTTTGCGTTGTCTGTAACTTTCGTATTGCTCCAACTGTTAGACTCCATGTCTCTGATCCATAAGAGAGGACTGGCAATACACACTGGTTGAAGACCTTTCTTTTTAGACACAATATATATATATATATATATACTTACATTATTGACATTAGTTATATGATACAAAACATTTTATAAGGTGAGCTGTATAAGTACCGAGTCTATGTTTTCCCTTTTCTCTACTTCAACTTCGAGAACGTAGGAACCAGTTCACTTTTATCATTTGTTGGTTTTACGTCTTGATTTGCGGCCCTGCGGTGGCGCAGTGTGGTAACGCGTTCGCCTAGTACGCCGTTAATCCGGGTTCGACTCCCAACAGTGTACAAAGAACGCTTACTCAGAGATCTCATAAAAAGATCGCACTGCTCACTGTAGTCCGGGGTTTGGTTCCCTAGGCCATAAGAGGTTCGGATTCCTCGGAAAACAGTAGGTCCCGGCGCAGCATGACCATTGTAGTCTTTGAGCCGTAAAACCACAAAACAAACAAACGTCTTGATTTGTTGATAGAATTGACAATCCTGTAAATCTGTCTTCTTTCATTGTAGAATGTATATAATATGTTTTCATTAACTTCAATTTGGAAAAATTGCCCTCACTCACCACCAGGACCGTAGTTAGATGATATTGCGCCCCTCTAAGAATCGTCCAGATGGCGCCCTCTAGCCACAGAAATATTCTCCTTTATGATATATCATATTATTAATAATAATTAATTATATCAGCTGATATTATGCCCTACCTCATCTGCGCCCCTAGAGTGGGATTTCCATTCCACCCCCTAGCTACGGCCCTGATCACCATTGTCCACAGCTACAGGAAGTGTTAACAAAATTCACACTTAAATGACTAAATTTGACATACTATCCAATAAGTTATATCGATAAATGTAATTTAAGATGTCGTGTGGTGTTGCATTTTTAGGCAGTCTTCTTGCAGTGATTTGAAATCGAGTTCAAAGCTTAGTAACGTTAATGGCCTTAGGGTCTTAGGGAGGGGGCTTAGCCCCCTCTAGCCCCATCATCGTTACGGCTCTGTATATGCAGCTGACGCAGACTTCGAAAAGACCTGATCATCAGGCTGAAAACCGGTAGGATGGTCCACGCCCCGGGTAATCAGCCTGTCACGTGGATCGCCCGACCATACCACCATACCTGGATTTTGAGGGCGCGAGTTCTATCGCCCATGAGGGCACACCGGCCTAGTCCTCGCCTTGGCCTGTATAGAGTCCACAGCGACTCCATCTGCGATACAGGCACAAGTAGTGGCTCGTGTGCGTCCACGAACCATGTCTAGACGCCTCAACGAAGCAAACCGGCGATCCCAGTGTTTCTTACGGGTGCTGTTGTTAACACGGAAACATTGGGGTGTCCGTTTGCAGTGGTGTCAGACCAGAGCAACGTGGAACGCCATGTATTGGCAATGTGTGGCGTTTGCCACTTCGTTTTGGTGACCGATGATCATCGTGTGCGGGTTTGGAGAACCCTGGACAACGAAACAATCCCAACGTCAGTATAGAGCGATAGCAACCACACTGCAGGCATCATCATTATCTGAGCAACCATAGCCTACGACAGCGATCCGTTCTAGAAGTGGTATCTGAAGCATTGTCGGGACAACGGTACGTCGATGAGATTCTACGGACACATGTGCTCCCATTCAAATATCCTAGATGCGATATTTCAGCAGGACAGTGTTTGGTCGCACATAGCTCGGGTCGCCCATTCCCTGCCTATGTCTATGTCACGTCCAGACACTTCCAGGCATGCCCGCTCCCCAAAAATTTCCTCTATCGAGCGTGTGTGGAACCAGTTGAAACGCCAGCTACCTCGTTGCCGCGATCTCTGGGATTTGAAACGTAACATCCAACAAGTGGGGACCAGTGTCTAACGCAGGACAATATTAGCCGTCCGTTTTACACCATGCCGGACCGTATTGCTGCTTTTATCGTAACACAAGGCTATGCGATGAACAATTGAGGATGATCAGATTGTATATTTACATTATTACATTATTACAGCTTCCTCTGTAATTGTTCTAATGCTCTGTTTTTGTGATCATTTATATCATTTACTTGTATCCTTCTATCAGTAAAATTTCAGATCAATCGTATGCTTCCTTCTTGGTACGCAACTTTCACTGTCCGTGAGTGTATTACACTTAATCGTCTGAAGCAGCGGTTCTTTAACTTTCCTAGACCGCGGACCCCACCCCCCTTTCAGAGATCACTCGCCCTCGCGGACCCCCAAGAATTAACTCAAAGTTTAAAGCCCGGAATTTGCATCATACATATTTATTTCTAGTGTTTCATCACTAATTTTCACCATTTAAGGAAGGAATTTTTCGTCCCCTCATAATTTATTCTTAGCATTAAAGAGCAAATGCTCTTGAAAAGAGTAAATGCTTCTGAAATTTTGTGGAACACTGGAAGGGTCTCGCGGACACCTTGATAAGGTCCCACGGAAACCCTGGGGTCCGCGGCCCACAGTTGAAGAACCCTTGGTCTGGAATGAGCAAAACTTTTGCTCTACCCGGATGGAACGTGATTAAATCCCATATAAAATCACAACAATTCTGAAAGAAAATTTCACAACATTCGGCTTTATATTCTCTTCCAATTCTAAACCAAAGTTTAAACATGAAAACTAATATCTTATTTTGTATTTATCCCTTGTACTGCTGACAACATGTACCACACAATGTGCCTCTCAAATTGGGTGGAATAAATATTATTATTATGAAAAATTAACGATTAACACGGTGGGAATAAAGCGTGTATAGGTCAAGTTTTGATAACACCAATTCTTGATAAATCTGACAGAAGTAATACTCTTAATATCTGTTTTTTGCTCAATTTTGAAGACATGTTTATGTAAGATAATTGGACGTAGCATTACGCAGATAAGAGTTGTAAGTAAAGACAACGTCATACCTTATTATTACATTACTTACGCTTAAAACTTGTCTTTACTCACAAAATCCATGTTTATATTGTTCTTTAAAATTGTCGCTTTCAGTATTCAGTCTCTTTCTCTGCGCAGTTTAAAAAACTTTTGTTCGGAAGTTTGATATTATTCTGTCTACATTTTCTCCTATCAACCCTAAGGGAGCAACTCTACAGAACTAGGAAACTCTCTACAGAAGACCCCATTGGCGTCCGTTTTTTTACAACTACTAACCTGATCTTTCTACATGTTTTGCCTATTTTCAAATTCGTCTCCCAACATGTTTTTTTGTCTCTTCGATGTGTTCTTTGGTTTACACTCCTTTCCCATTCCTTGACTGTTATGGTAGAGTGATTGTCTACAAGCAATTTTAGAATTTCTTCTTAACCAGCTATATTTTGTTTGCGTAACTCATAGGCGTACGTAGCATGGGCGCCTATATAGGGGGCAGGTGAGGGCTCGAGCCCCACCCTAGCCGTTCAAAAATTTGATTTGCAAGGTTCTGCTATGCATTTACTTTCAAAAGTTTTACAAGCGCATTTTAAAGTAGGGTACTTTTTAGCTCATTACTAATTGCCAAGCAGTATCAATTATTTTTGTAGCATTTTAGTATCTTGTACATTCACTAAATTGTGTTACACAACCTTGAGAATAGGTAATAATTTTTCTCTCAAACCCCCATAGAATTATTCATATGGGCGCTCATGATACATAGAGAGTACAAAAGAGGGGATACAGTCTTATAATTGGGGGGGTTATAGAGCTATCATTCCGTATATTTATATGTACATATACAAAATTTCATCCCAGCGGAGGGTGACAACCCCAATCACCCCCTCCTCCCCGCGTACGCTAGTAGCTTAACTATTGTGTCACAAGTTTTGCTTCTACCTATTTTTTTCTTTTATTTTTACTGTTTCAATACAGAGTATTATGTATGTCATCTTATCGCTAAAGCGCATATGAAATGCTTATAAAACTTGTCGGTGAAGCACAAAGCGCATCAATCCGATCTAGTTATTAAAGGCGCTTTAAATTAAAAGTATAATTACGTATGGCCATATATAGTAGGACCCCTATTTAATGAGGAGCTTGAAATTAACAAAATTCCCCCTGTATTCTGTCGCTCGCTAAATCTATATTGGTATTTAAAAATCAAATTTTGAAAATAAAGTCTGTATGGAAATAAATACGTGAATGCAAGATGCATGCAATAATTTTAGCTTTGAATTTTCCTAAAACTCAATAAACAACGTATTATACCACCACTTAAACTTCAGTATGGTAAACTAAAAAACAAAAAAACAAAACATACATTGTATATCGGAGAAGCTCAAAATAAAATATGGTTTATAGTTGTTTGCCCCATCTTGACGGATATCTATTTATTAAATTTTCGTAGTAAAATAGTTAGCTCATTAAATACACGGTTATTAGTTTTATCCATTGTCTTTAGAAAAGCGCTTACTGTGAACTCCTTGCTACGTATTCTGAAAGAGAACAAATTTCTCAAAATACATCCGATTTCAAAGGCTGGAAGGTTTATTTCTTTATGTTCATCTCAGTTAAGAGGACATCTCCTCGATCGCTTTCGTTTTCTTAATTTTCGAATTTTGACTTTTTTTTTTTAATTTCTTATATTTTGTTTTAAAAAAAATCTCACAATTTTTACTTGTCAAGTCTGGATTTCACAAAGTCCTTTTTGCTAAAACCAATTAAATTGCATTGCACCTAATAAATATCCTAAACAATACCTATATTTTCATTGCTAAGTGCAGGCTCGTTATGTGGGTCCTACTGCATATGTTCAGACGCATTAAATATGAACGCGAAAAGTAGAATTGAATCAAATAATTGTAAGAAAAGAAATTTTTGAGTTATAAAAATACACGGTTTTGAAAGTTCGGATCGGAAAGCTAATTTTTAAAAAAGAGAGATATTGAGTAAGTTTTGTTGAAAATAATTCTGTTAGTAATACGGCAGATTTTAAACATACCTTTTGGCGTTCCGGTTGAGCCACTTGTGTACATAATGATTGCTAAATCATCTGGACTTGGACTCTGATACTTCATTTCTATAATTATATAAACATAAATTATATAAAACAGTTAATAAACGTTTATTGCGTATATAACGTATATAGATTCTTGAAGGAGAAAACGGAACATTGAACTTTACCCTTATCTCTATATCTTAAAATATTGTTATATACTAAATATTGTATATTATTATATACTAAATATTATATTATTATTATATACTAAATATTACATGTGTGTATTATATACGATGTTGCATATTATTATATACAAGAGAAATATTGTACATTATTATATATGAAATATTATGCTATTATTATATACAAAATATTATATTATTATATACGAAATATTATATATTATTATATACAAAATGTTATATAGTATTATATACGAATATTGTGTATATTATTATATACGGAATATTGTATATCATTATATACGAAATATTGTATATTATTATATACGAAATTTTGCATAATATAATAATATACAATATACCAGGGGTGGGCACGCATGAAGTCAATGGGAGCCGCATTCCTGTTTTTCATATATTATAA
>QLNU02014176.1:8036971-8101800 GCA_006491805.2 Dysdera silvatica
TTAAAACGAACTGCTCCAATGGAAACCATGAAGCATGATTTTCTACAAGAGGTAAAAAATTTTAGTCCCGACGTCAGAAATATATTTGAAGATCCATCAGTGCCAGTATCTGACAAAACTGTGAAACAAATTCAACCTTCGCTTTGTTCCTCGAAGAAGAAGAAGAAGAGCTATGGTAAAATAGATGGGAAAGGAGATTTTGTGAATGGCTTAGAAAAACTTGTGGGTGATGATCGCAATGTTGTCACAGAAGGGCACCGTCCCCTTTCTATAGAATGTCAACAAGAGTTTGTTGCTCGTAACGACGCAGACCGAAAGCACTGTTTGGGTCATGAAATTCTCCATCTTTTAGATAGGGAACATGATTCCAGGGATAAAGAAAACCTTGTTACAAGTCAAGAACTTCATTTTGAAGGTGAAAAGAATAATTTTGTAAATGAAATTTGTCCAACAGATGAAGAAAATGATATTGTAAATGAAGAATTTCATTTCATTGATGAAGAGAATGGTCTTGTGAATGAGGAACTTCGTCTAACAGATGAAGAGAACAATATCGTAAATGAAGAACGCCGTCTAATGGATGAAGAGAATAATCTTATAAATGAAGAATTTCGTCTAATGGATAAAGAAAACCACCTTGTAAGCGATAAACTTTGTCCGACGGATAAGGAAAATGATCTTGTAAATCAAGAATTTCGTTTAACGGAGGAAGATAATGATCTTGTAAATGAAGAACTCCGTCTAACAGATAAAAACAACGATATTGTAAATGAAGAACTTTGTTTAATGGATGAAGAAAATGATCTGATGAATGAAAAATTTCATCTAACGGATAAAAGAAACCACCTTGTAAGTGATAAACTTCGTCCAAAAGGTAAAGAAAACGATCATGTAAGTGAAGAGCTTCGTCTAACGGATGAGGAGAATGATCTTGTAAATGATGAACTTCGTCTAATGTATGAAGAGAATGAGATTATGAATGGAAAATTCTGTTTACCGGATAAAGAAAACCAACTTATAAGTAATAAACTTCGTTTCATTTCTGAAGAATTTTACTTTACAAGTGAACAATCTTGCTTTGAAGGTCGAAAACTTCAAATTGGTGTTGTGAAACCTTGGTTAATGGATGAAGAAACTTCTTCCATAAGAAAGGAACTTCGCTTGATAGATGAAGCAAATCGATTTGCAACTCACAGCTCTCTTTCTCTAATTAAAAGACAACATATCATAAATGAAGAAGTTCATTCAATGGAAGAAGATAATCACCTTTTAAGTGAAGGAAGATGCATTGAACAAGAAAAGTTTCATTATATAGAAGATAATCGAATAATCAGTAATAAATTCCATATCATAAATGAAGCTCATTGTAATGCTAGTGAGAAACTTTCTCTTGTAGCTGAGCAAAACTACCTTATAAGCAAAGAGCTTTCTTTTCTGGAGGAAGAAAACCATATTACAAATGAAATTTGCCATACTAATAATAAAATGCCCTTTTCCGAAGGTGAAGAAATATGTCTCGCAAGTAAGAAACTTCCTCTTGTAGATGAAGAAAATCAACTTGTTAGTGAGAAATCTCACATCGTGTATAAAGAATATTGCTTTGTCAGTGAAGGATGTTCGGTGGATGAAGAAAACAATTTGATGAATGAAGCTCTTTGCATCACAAGTGAACAATCTTGTTCTGGCGGTCAAGGTCTCAGTCCTGGAATTGTGAAACTTTCTTTTGCGGATAAAGAAAAGTATCTTAAGAACAAAAAACGTATCGCAAATGAACATTCATGCTTTGAAAGTGAAAAAGTTTGCTTTGTAAATAAGAAACTCAGTTTTACAGATGAAGAAAATAGACTTGTTGTTGAAGATTTCCATTTCGTAGATAAAAACTATTGCTTTACAAGCAATAGAATCAATTCTGAGGCTAAAGCAAATGATTTAATAAGTAAAGAATTACTTTTAATTAACGAAAAAAATATTACTTTAAGCAAAGGACATTGTCTGGTAAGTGAAAAACAATTTCGTTCCGCAGGTGACGACGTCAGTTTTGTGAGCGAGAAACCTGATTTCGTGAATGATGAAAATTATCATATAAGAGAGGAACTTTGTCTCATGAATGGAAAGAATCGACTCGAAAGTAAAGAAATTGGCCTTATAAATGAAGAAAACCGACTCGTAACTCAGGAACTTTGCCTCATAAATGAAGAAAATCGGCTCGTAAGTGAAGAACTTCGTCTCATGGACGAAGAAAACCGACTCGTAGATGAAGAACTTCGTCTCATGGATGAAGAAAACCGAATTGTAGATGAAGAACTTCGTCACGTGGAAGAAGAGAATAAATTTGCCAATGAAAAACCTCTTTCCATAGGGGAAAACTCTTCTGGCAAGTTCCCTACCAACGAGGGGGAAAACCGTACTTTTATTCAGCATGAATCAAGGAAAAGAAAATTCCGAATATGGTTACAAAAGAAAATTTCTAAAGTAACGAAGTTTATGAGCCGTCTAAAACATAAAGAGAAGTGATAATATTTAATCAGTCTTCTATTAGCGATATATGAATCTTGGTATTAATTCTACAAGTCATCAAAAAGTTCTTTAAAAATTGAAAAATGACGTGTCTATGATGATGGATGTTTCGATAAAAGAACGAAAATGGAGAGGACGATGCGTAACCAAATTTTCCATTAAAATTGGAAATGGCTGAATAACTGGTAGAACATGCAATATTGGAAAAGCTTTAATTCAGAGCACTGAAACAGTGTTTTCGGTAGGATTAACATCAGGTGGTAATGTATGATAATTAATTGAACGTGAAATGAAGCAAAAAAGATTTGCACTTACTCTGCGAACGAAAAATTTGTTCTGCGAAATCAAGTTTTCAAAGGGTATATATATATATATATATATAACGAATTTGGAGAAAGATATGTGAAGCTAATTTACGAAAAAGAATGAAGCTGGTTTGTGAAAAAAAATGAAAAAAGCTGGTTTGTGAAAAGAAATGAAAAAAGCTGGTTTGTGAAAAGAAATGATGAATAAATCTAATTTATGAGAGGAAATAAATGAAAGAACGAAGCTGATTTGAGAGAGGAAATAAATGAAGCTCGCTTATAAAATGAAATATGTGAAGCCAATATGTAATATTAGAACTGAAGAAGACATATCTTTTGCGTGTATGATTACGTGCTCCCGCTACTTACAGCCTGTTTATACGTAACTAATAATGAGCATAAAAAAATGTTAAATCTTAGCCCAAGTGAGGCAACCGTACGCAGTTAAACATATGTCTTACCGTTAACAAAGGTTACATATCTCTCACAAAATTCTTTTATATCATGAAAAATTATAAATTTTTCTTTTTTTTTTATAACTGAATTATTTCTTAAAATACCTCAGACACTATTAGACAATGCGTGTACGTTAGTACTTAACTTTGGCTCTTTGAAGTAAATAAGAAGTACGAATATCGATTACGAAAAGATTAATAAGCATAGAGAAGAAATACCACCTGAACAATTTTTCTTCCGGAAAGAAAATGCAGAAAGTATTGGAGTTAAGAAGCAAATTTTGCACCTTCTTGGGCTTGTAGTGCAAGGAAATTTTTCAAAGTGAAAATTGGTTGAATTATGAATTATAAGAAGATTGACTATTTAAAAAAAAGTTCGATTATTTATAAACAATAAGTATTTTCTCAGTATGAATTTTAAAAGTACGGAAACTACTGGAAAAACACCCAAATGGATGAAATATAAATATATTCGATAATAAATACAAATATCATCGAAAGGGCAAAGCACATCTTTTCGCGTATTTTGTTTGAACAATAGCAAATGAATACGATGAAATGGAATTTGCAGAATCAAAAGCAGAAGTGGGAATCAAAGGGCAATTTGCCTATTTCTTCTTCATCCAATCCTCCTTATTATTGACAGGGATGGTATTAAAAACAGCGATGTTATTAATGACACAATGGGTTCTCTATTTTTTATATTTGTTCGTAAATGTACTTTTACATTTTTCAAACATACCACTGTGTTTTCTAGTATACATAATTAATGTAATTATGCCATGTATCGGGTATTTTGCATATGTTTATATGTTTTGGAAATAAAACAAAAGTTTTTGCATTATTTTGTCTTGTTTTACTTTGCAGATAATCAAACACACAAATATTGATTATTCGTACAAATTTAAATATTTTGTGCAGTATTGGCGGATATAATTATTAAAACATGGAAATAAAAATAATATAGAGCATCATTTTAAGCCGTGCTTTATGTAAAATTAAATTATTAAAGCATTGTTTGCTGTAGTCCAAGGGGAAGAGGGTTGGTTTTTTAGGATGTAGGTGGTTCGGATTCGTCGAAAAATTGCAGGTCCCGGCGCCGCATGACCCTCGCTTTCCTTGCGCCGTAAATATCACAAGTCCTCGGAAAACTGTCGATCAAGGCGCAGTAAGACCTTTGCTGCCATTGCGCCATAAACATAAAGAGAATTGTAAAGCAACTAACTCTATCTACTTTATTAATTTCTGAAGTAACGTTTTGAATTGCTGAAGTAACTTCTTTAAAATTATTGAAGTAACTTCTTTAAAATTATTGAAGTAACTTCTTTAAAATTATTGAAGTAACTTCTTTAAAATTATTGAAGTAACTTCTTTAAAATTATTGAAGTAACTTTTTGAACTACAAAAGTAGTTTCTTTGAATTACCAAAGTAACTTCGTTGAGTCACCAAAGTAACTTCGTTGAATCGCCAAAGTAACTACTTTGAAATACTGAAGTAACTTTTTTGAACTGCTAAACTAGCTTTGTTGAATTACCAAAATAATTTCTTTGAATTGCCGATGTAACTTTTTGTGAACTGCTAAAGTAGCTTTATTGAATTATTAAAGTAACTTCGTTGAATTACTAAAGTAACTTTGTTGAATTAAAAAATTAAGAGCCATATATGGTGACGTAAGAGTAACGCCTTTGTCTGCCGCTTACCAAACGTGAGATTAATTTGCGTTGACGTCGGATATATGCCATTTGTTTACTAATTATTTTCTGAAGCTTAATTATCCAAACGTGAGAGGTTCAGAATCCTCGGAAAATCAGAAGTCCTAGCATAGGCGTAATCTAGCGGGGCAAGAGGGCACATGCCCCCCCCCCCTTTTTTTTTTAGAACGGAGGCAAAATCGTACTTTTTCCATTCTTTTTTTTTTTTCCACAGTTTACGCTATATTTAACTCTCGAATTACGCCTACGAGTCCTGGAATAACCTAATTTTAGTTATTCTTGCACTTTAAAAAGTGTGCATAAGCAAAGTAACGTAACTTTTTGGGTATAGTTACTGTTCGTTCACGAAAAGAAGTCCGATGGTACAGTTAGAAATAACGGGAGTTGACATCACAAACGGCCTAGCCGATTACAGCAGAGGTAGCACTCGAATTTCAGAACTTGGTTAAGGCGACCGTTTGTCATCGCCAACAATTAGTATATATTTAATTTGTGAACACAAATATTCAATGCTACTTTATCAACCTAAAAATGTTTAATTTGTTTATACAATTTTTCATCCTTTTGATTATTTAATAATCTGTATGGTTCTTTGCTTATGTTTTAATGTTAAGTACAATAAATCCAAATTAATAGAATGTTAGCTATTTTCGCCAGTAAATGTCTAAAAAATCATTTTGAAAGTTAAAATGTTTGTATATAATAATTTCAATATATATAAACATCACTTAAAAACTATTTCGTTCTTTCAAACATAAAATTAAACTAAAATTAAAAATAGTTCATAATAGAAATTGAGTTAATGTAAGTTGAAAATGCTTGCATGCATATAAAATAAAGCCAAAAATAGTTCTCTAGTGTCAGTATTATTATGATTATATTGCTTGCTGTATTTGCTAAATTTTCAACCTTTGTTGCATATATTTCATAAAATAAATTATTTTCTACCCTTTATCAGAGAGTATATTTTACTTATTCTAGAATTAAATGAAATACAATAAATAAAAGGAACAGACTTGTTTTCGAAAACCATCCACCGGAAAAAAAACAATCGCTCATAACTAATTGAAATCATAAACGTCCAGTTCTTTGGAATCTGTCACTATTTCTCTTGATGGGCAAAATTAAATCATCTACTGCCTCTTCTACAAATCCATCTTTCTCCCGGTAGGAATTTTGAACTTTTTCCACATGATCGCAATGCGCTTGCCATTCATTCTTTGGAAGTACTTCATCCACAGCTCGGGTCAGTTGGCTTTGCAAATTATTCAAACTTAAATTGCAAATGATATTAGATTCTTTTATCGATCTTTAAACTGTTGATCAAACGTTTTCAATTGTGCGTTTAAATCGTAATGGTCCTGCAAGGCATGGCCTGTTGCTAAATGCTTGTTATGGGGGGCTCAGAAGGCTACGGGGAGGTTAAAATTGTTAAATGTTTTGATATATTTAATAGTACTAAATATCTAAGCAGACTAATATATTTAACATTAATGAATAAATTTCTTAACATAAATTTTGCATTGAAAATTTATAGATTTTAGTATACCTCTCAAACGTTTCCCTTATCCTGACTATAGGGTAGATGAAACCCCAAACAACTGGTAAAATAAATAAATAAATAAATAAATATTTACACAAGATCTATTTAGAAAACTATTTTGAACACACTTGCAATTTAAAGAACAATTTCCATTGCCATTCTGATGAAAAAGATGATGTGAAAGGATGGGGAAAGCGTCTCTTTTTCTCCAAAATTACATAAGCTCTAGTTTGAGCTGTAATTAATACGTGGGTGGCAAAAATTATAGTATAATAAATTCCCCCACGAAAACTCACAAAATTCTCGCCCCGGAGGCTTTCTTGTGTTGACCATATTTGGCAATTGTGTTATCCCTGCGGAGGGTAATAATACCTTAATATATAATGTTTTTATGCTGTTTGAATCTAATTCAATGTTTGTCAAAGTTATAAAAGATTTAGTATGATATATATATATAGTGCAAAATAGCAAATGCATATATAAGATGAATAGTGCATGTAAAAAAAACAATAAAGACTAAAATAAAAAAATAGGGCGAGTTAGATGTATAAGGTTGAATAGAATTAAGGTAAGAGAAAAGATTAATATAAAATACAATATTCAAACATATATATATACATATAAATATATATACACAAACATATAATACGACGTAATATAAGCATGCAGCCCCAGAACTGTCGTCTGGGACCTTTTCTAGGACTACATGCTTGGCGCCTTTTCTGGAAGTATGTTGCAAAATACAAGTAAATCAGATAAGCCAAATGCATTTAGCGAGATACCCAAGGCCATTATATAAGATGAATAATGCATGTAAAATAGCAAATGCATATATAAGTTTAATAGTGCATGTAAAAAGACCAATACAAACTAAAATAAAAAATAGGGCGAGTTAGATGAATAAATTTGGATAGGATTAAGGTAAGAGAAAAGATTAATAGAAAATACAATATTCAAACATAGACATATATATATATACATACAAATATTATATACACAGACATATAATACGACGTAATATAAGCATGCATTAGTGAAAAATTAATGCATGCTTATATTACGTCGTAACATTAATAATAATAATAATTACATAGGCGCCAAAAAACAATGTACAAATCCAAATAATATTACAGTATAAACACTAATATGTACAATATAGGGACATTAAACGTAAAATCAATAAAATAGAAAATCATACGTAGATACATTTGATACATGCAAAATAGAAATATGTAGAGGTGTAAAAAAGAATATAAATATACAAACGCTTTTCGAAAATGGTTTATGCTCAAATAGTGGAAACAAAGCCGAATATTTGCTGTTAAAGCGAAGGGGCCCCCTATCTTATTAGGGCCTGTAAACAGATGCTAGTAGGGAGCGCTTTTACTATGCGGAAGCAGGTTTGTATTTATAAATGGGCATATTGGGCAAGTGGATATTAAGCCAAATTTTGAACGCAAAAAGTGATGAACTTGTTTTTCTTTTAATTATAATATACGAGTACCTGCCCTAAAATTGTGTCGATTCGCACTTCCCGAGAAAACGCCCCTTCACGCCTATTGTTTGCATTTGAAATTGTGAAAGGAAGTCAGTCTAATGGCTCTGTCCCATTAAGCATCAAAAAGAAATAAAATATTTCGTCGTCAAATAAACTAAATTTATTTATAAAAATATCATTATTATATCTTACAATAATTCACATATGGTAATCATAAATGTCGTCTCTTCCCTATTCGCGACGCCAGCGAACCAGCAAATGGCGGTGTTCCTCTTTTTTATCTTCGTCAGAAACGATATTCGGTCGTTCGGTTTTAGTATATTAAGTGTGTGCTTATAAGTGCCAGCTTCGTTAATTTGTTTTTTAATTTTTTCCGTAAAATGGATTCAGAGGTTAATTTGAATTTTCTAGAAATAATAAAATATATGAATGCGGATTGTACATCCCGATGTATTGTCAAAGGGGAAAAAATAGTGAACGCAAATCACCTTGTGACATGTGATATCGCCGAAAGGACGGATATTTTCATCATTTGCCAATTTTCAGAAATTTTTATATATAGCAATAAATGTTTCCATATTTTAGTATTGTTGTTGCGGGTCCTGCCTGAGCACTATATGAGATATAAAGCCCAGGCCAAGCCCTTCACGTGTCTAGTGGGTACAGGATACCTGGACTTTTTTGGGGGGATAATATATTATTAAACTTACTAGAATCATATGAATCAATTAATAAATTAATTGGACCAATTAGAACAACATTGACAAATTCATCTACAATTGATCCAATTTTCACAAATGTAATTAATAGTTCAACGTCATTACTGGGTGATATAATAAGCGGTCATCGAGTAATCCTATTAAAAATAAAAACTAATATTCAACGATCAAAAAAATAATAAAGATTAGAAATTTGAATCATAATAATATTACAAAATTTCATCAAACTTCATTAAATATTAATTGGCTTGACTTCTTAAAAGATTCCGATGATTCTCAACTAAAAAAATACGACAAATTTACAAAAAGATTATAAGAATTATATAACGAAAGTTTTTCTGAGCATATATGATAGTGAATATGTAAAAAATAAGACGATTTTCAAAGACACTCACATATTAATCTTTATTGGTTGTTTACAGTGGGAAGATTGTTTTGAAATTTTCCAAAAACATAGGCGGGTCCCTTTTGTAATCAATACATTTATAATCCATCATGGCAGCATCCGAAAAGAAAATTGGTGCTATTGGCACTGGGGAATTAACATGCATTTACGCCAATAAGACACGATTAACAATTGTTTCTCTCTTTTGACTGGTAAGCAGGATATTTTCCATAACGTTTCTTCCAAATCTAGGAGTTCGGTCTCAGCTCTGGTGGCGTGCGGATGTCTGTCCGGGCTGGCGGGTGTTGGTTCCAGCTCGCTTAAGACGGAGTGCTTGGGATATTCACTTTGGCCGCCGGGCGGAGTTGGATGGATGCCTGCTTCTGCTATTCTGGGACCGGACTCCGCCCTCCCTCGTAATTCGGACTTCGTCGCTAGGGCCGTGCTTGGCCTTCTGTCCATGACGGGCGTTCGTCATTGTCTTCGTCCGCTGCGATCGCTTGGGGGCCAGCTTTCGCAAACAGTGGATGATACTTTGGCATGTGATGCCTGTCCGGACTATGCTGGTCTCGTGCGCCCTGGTTGCGGGGAATGATTTTCTCCTGTTCGCTGCCGCTCGCGGCACCACACCCACTCAACGGTGTCCGGTGGTTTCCCGTAGGAATACCGGCCGGCCCGGGGTGTTCTTCCGCGCCACCCATCTATTTCGGCCGCTCTTCGGGGCGGACTGATCGTGGGTGGTCTCCGGTCGACGTTGAATGACGACAATCATGTGAGCTGTGCGTCTCTGTACGCCTGTTTCGATGGGCAATGCCACCTTCGGCGGCCACCTTTCCCATTACCCTTCTTGCGTAAATCATTCACTCACTCTTCCAAATCTAAAGACAATTATTTAGCTTTCATGGTAGCCTCTGAATGGTTTATGAATTTAAAGCAAATTATATTTTTATTTATTGATGATTTAACTGTAACAAATTGACAGTTTCATACGATTATTAAATATTATATATTTTAAACACCTCTAATGACAAAGAACAAACCAGAGTTGCTTATCGTGCGAATGAAATGAAATAACATAGGAAATAAACGAGTAATGTTTTAAACATTCGTTTAAAAAATAACAAAACAACTACTCACCATATTTGCCTGGACCCGGGAAGAAATCTTCTTTACCAAAATGTTTGGAACAACCAATCATCCGATTAGAAATCTTTTTTCCTATCCTTGAACGCCGAAGCCGTTCTTTGGGACGATCCACAGTTTCTCGAGCATTACGTAAATTAATTGCAAATGTCTTTGCATTGTCACGAGGAAAGTTCTGGAAGCTCAAGAACGGATCTTTAGATGCTTTCGAATAACACTGTGGATCACAGCAATTGGTGTTATATTTTGTTTTGTTTTCTCACAATTCGTCTTTTTTTCCACGCCACTTCAGCTGTTCAACGAATGCAAAGTAACTGATTTATTTCGTAGTATCTGTTGCGAAATTTGCGTCAATGAGCGCCAGATGGCGTATCGAAGGGCTGGCGTCGCCAATCCTCTGCGATTTTTAGTGACATTTGAGGGGGCGGAACGACAAAATTTTATTTATTTCTGCTAGTACGGACTTGAGAACGACGTTCTTTCTTCTTTTTTTTTCTTTCTTTTTTTTTTTAAACAAGTAAATTTACTGTTGTAAATGAAACCATTCGTTATAAAGAGAAAAGACGTTTACGAGCTGAAAAACACTTGCGAAACGCTAAAATAGGGGAATAAAACGTTTAACAACCAGCTGTTTCATAGTCATTAACTGTAAAACAGACTTTTCGCCACCTTATAGTGTCCCAAATTTGGTACCGGACTTGGAGATTTTTTTTTCCCCCAAATGTAATTTTGCTGTAATAAATAAAGAAACCACTCGATACAAATTAAAAACAAAGCACGTATTGACTGAGGTACTGCTGAGCAAAATTATAACAAGAGAACAAAACATTTAATAAGTAGGAATTGGATTGTCATTAACGAGAAAAGTGGTTTTTCTTCGCACTATATGAATATAATCTCTTAATATCGCCATTTGGGGTGAAAAATACTGATTGGTCTCGACAAGAATTTTATACATAGCAATTTCTCGATATTCAGAAATAGTTTTTCTCTGTAATGACCAGGCCTGTAGCCAAGGCGGGGCCAGCAGGGGCGTGGCATCGGTTGCCCCCATTCTTGTGCTCCAGTTGTCCCATCGAGCTATTTGCATATATGGAACAATCCCCGGGTTGGTTGCTTCTATTTTTGTGACGCAAGGACAACAAGGGATATACTGCGCTGTGTAAGATGAGGGAGATTTTCGATATTTGAAAGTTCTGTTGTATATTAATTATATGTATCAATAAAAATATATACATTTATAATATAAATCACTAAGTACGACGTCATTTGAACCATGCCGCATTTAAAAAAGTTGTTCATCGTTTTATAATGTGTGAATCAAAACCCGGAGATGTCTCACGGTTCTGACCTCAAAACCCTTTAAAAGAAGAATCAAAAGGTTCTTTAGTCGTTACAAAGAGTTATAAAAGGGTAATCGACGGAAGTAAAAATTTAAAAGTTTGTAAGATAAAGTTTCCTCCTTAATTTCCTACTTAAAACGTAAAATAAGGAGGGGAACATGGCTTTAAGAGGTTTAAAAGTAATTGAATTGGCTGGTCTTGCACCAGCACCTTTTTGCGGAATGATTTTTAGTGATTTTGGAGCAAAAGTCGTTAGAGTAGATAAGGTAAATGAAAATGTGGAGTTTTCGTATTTATACCTGTAATATTAGCAGCACGTTCTTCTCTGTACATATTTATAAGCTGTTGATTTTATATGATCGCAAAGTAAATGTATTTAAGGGCTTTCGTTTTGTCAGTATGTTAAAAGCTACCAATCGGAAACCCAAACTTTTCTCTTCCAACTTCGAATGATTGCCTCTCAACAATTTTATCGCCAACTTTATATTGGAGACATTTAATGCATATTGTTTAGACACATATCATTGACTAGCATTAATTTTAAGGCAATAAATATTAAGTTCGTAAAGATATACTATATGTGATGGTTGCGTGCCAAATCCAGCCAAGATGAAAAGCAATGCCAAAACCATTCAGGCTCAAAGCACTAGTTTTAGGGATATGAAGACAATCTGGTGCCATGTTTGGATGTAGCCATTTGGTGACAAGCGTATATAATAATCTAAGCATAGGCTTATGCAGAAAGTACGTAAGGTGGGGTTATAGGCTCAATGGGGGGCCCTCAACACCCTCATGTGTACGCCAATGAATCTAAGCACATTTAAACCTAAGAAATTAACAATGTAAATAATATTACGTTTCTATTAGTGGAGTTAATCCAATTGAGAATAACTTTTTTGGCTTTTTTTTTTTTTTGTTATTGTGCCACCATTTTTAAATTCTACGCCAACCAATGAGAGTGGTTGACTCAAAATGTGACATTACTTCAGAACATGTTTAGTTCGGCCAACTTTTTCAAAAAAAACCCACATGCACACACACAGAATGCGTTACTGCCTTCTCTTGAAGCAGCTCAAAATTTGATTCGTTCGTATTGTTAGGTCACATACAGAGGTGGACACAGACTTTCAATTTGGGGATGGGGGGGAGAGTCAAGGACAGAATTTGCCATGGTCTTGGAATAACACCCTTCATTTTTCATGAAAGTTGGAATTTTTTACAGTGAGAGATATACAGGGTCTTTATAATTAAAGTTCCACTTTGAAATGGCCATAAAATGAAAACTACTGGACCAAATGTTATCAAACTTGGTAATAGCTTACAAGTGGTCATGGGATTTTATTTTCCGCAAAAAATAAAATAAAAAATAAAAATAAAAGTTCAAAAATCACCACCACCGGGAATGGCACTGTAATCAATATTGTTAAACGAAATAAAAAAAATGAAGACATTGGTTTAAAACGTTTTTAATCGTTTCTAAAACGAAACTTTGTGGGGTTATGCAAATTGTTTATGGTGATAACATAAACAATTTGGCGGAATTGAAAGATGCGATACACCGACATGTCCGCAACATTCCTCCTGATATGCTAAGAGCTGCTGTTGAGAACGCAGTAATGCGATTTAACTTGCTTTCAGAAAATGGTGGACGCCACATTCAACATGCTTTGTAACACGTTTTAGAAACGATTAAAAACGTTTTAAAACGATGTCTTCATGTCTTATTTCGTTTAACAATATTGCATACAGTGCCATTTCCGCTGGTGGTGATTTTTTAACTTTTATTTCTTACTTTTTTTTTATTTTTATGGAAAATAAAATCCCATGACCTCCTGTAAGCTATTACCAAGTTTGATAACATTTGGTCCAGTAGTTTTCATTTTATGGCCATTTCAAAGTGGAACTAATATTAAGACCCTGTACAGGGAATACTGTGGATTTTACTGTAGTGTCCAACACCTTGCCAACCCTGATTATATCATTATCTAAATTATATTTTATATGTTCATTTATCCCTCCGGTTAAATATGTAACGTTGTGAAGGACGTAGTAAGAAATGACGAATCGATATGTGTAATATACTAAAAAATGTTTAAAACAACATTAAAACCGTATCTACAATGATCTATTAACAATGATCAACGTGTTTTGTGCAGACAAATCGGTCACCTTTCTTCAGGAATACACGAAACTAAAAATTACCCAACTAAAAAAAATAATTTTAGTTTCCTATATTCCCCAAGAAAAGCGACCGATTTGTTCGTCTGAAACGTGTTGATTATTCTTAATAAATCATTGTAAATACAGTTTTAACATTGTTTTAAATGTTTTTAGTTGTGAAGGACGTCAAAAACAAAAGCATATCCCTTTGACTTTAAGCTTAATGCTAAAGGAATGTGTTTTTGTATTTTAAAGTTTATAAAAATAAATAATATATATATATATATATATTAAATTTGGTTTTTTTTTAAGGTAAATACTTTGGATGTAGATACACTATCAAGAGGTAAACGCTCGATAGTTTTAGATCTTAAAAAGCCGAAGGGAGCAGAAGTTTTCAAAAGACTATGCCACAAAGCTGATGTGTTAATTGAGCCATTTCGAGCTGGTGAATAACCTGTTAAACATTATTATAAAATGCTGTAAATATTCATCTGTATACACAAGGTGGCCATAAAGATTATACTTTGCCACACATGGGCAGCCAAAACTACTCATTGCATGCCTATATCCGGGAGAGGGGGACCTTAGGAACCGGTCCCCCCCAAACTAAATTTTTAATGGGACTTGTGTACGGCCTTACATGCTATAATTGTATCAATACATGCTGTAAAAATTTTTGACCTCCCACGAAATTAAATCCTAGCTATGATCTTGATCCATTGCCAAGACTTACAACTTTCTGTAGAATTCAAACCTCTATTTCCTACAAATCAAATGCCAGACTACACGTCCCAAGAAAAGTGACAAGCATTCGCTACTACTTAAATTCAAATCTGTACATGACAGGTAAATGTGTTACCACTATGTCAGTATAGAGCTGCATATGGTTTGGGAACTTTATGTTCATATAAATGCTTTATTTAACATCAACTTTGAACCCCTTCTTAGTCATGCTTCTTCTATTGCATACTGGGGATACACATTTATTCAGTGGAAATTAGGCAAATCATCTGAAGCAACGTATCACTGACACATGCATGAAAACTGATGAAAGACACGGGTGGATCCACAAGGAACGGAGAGGACAATCGCTCCTCCCCGTCAGGCTTAAATAGGAAAAAATAAAGACGATGAAGAATATCTTATGTTATTTGTTATGACTGTAATAAACAAAAGTATTACATTGGCGTCCAAAGTCTTCAAGTCTTGGAAAAATGCAATCCAGACGTTTTTCCATGAATCTACAAGCTTCTCGCCCTTTAACCTATGTTTTCAATAAGTGCTGCTTCAACAGAACGTCATTTTTCATCGTTGAAGAGCCTTCAAACTTGGCTTCGAACGCGGATGACAGAAGAGACTTTTAATACACACCCACAGAGACATTCATATTGATGAAAATAAAGTGATTGACAAATTTTCAAAGAAACCAAGATGGCTCGACTTTGCACTATAAACTTCAAGTTTTTTAAAAAGTTGCTTGTTATAAAAAAAGTAAAATAATTACGATGTTTTTGTAGTTTAAATTTAAACTTGTTCTATTAATTACATTGTAAATTATCGTTTTTGGTTATTGTATATGTCTCCTTTACTAGCTTATCCTTCTGTCATACTCAACTATAATCTACCCTAAGCCATATAATTTAATTAAAAAAAGTCCGACTTTAATTTATTATCATAAATATTTTGGCTAGTAATATAACATTTACCTAAACTATTTAACAGTCCAAAACTAAAAATTTTCGCGGTGATGGCCCCTGAAACTGCTCCCCATAATAACATCCTGGATCCACCCTTAATCAGAGGACAGCATTAGCACATTTTGTTCATTCCAATTTGGGTATTACTTTATGGGACGGTAACTGGCAACCTCTATAAAGTTTCCATCACGGCAGACCCACAACACACATGTATGGCTGCCATGATGGAAATCACAATTTTGCATAGTCTGTGGAATGTTTTGAAATCAGAAAAATCATCTTTTTAAATCTGAGGCCTCTTTTTTTTTTACCTTAATACTTTCCTTGTATGAGTGGGTGCCTATATTTTTCTTATTCTGCTTGTTATTTGCACATTATATTTCAATTTAAACGTAACCTTTGGCTTGATTTACTCTTTAACTGGCGCAGAATGACACCCTTGTTGTCCTTGCGCCATAGAAATACAAAAAAAATTGACTCTTTAAACTTTTACATATACATTATTCATTTATGTGTAGTGTTTGGTTGGTCCCTTGTGCGGACGTGTGTAAGGTTACTGTATTTGAGGAAGCTTCTTGAGATACAAGTGGATGTATAAAAAGGCTTTCTCAAATAAATAGGAAATTGATTCACAAAAAAAAGTATAAACTTATACAAATTTGTTACAAGTATCAGTGGCATAGAAATTCAAAAATTATAGGGGCAGGGGCCCTCAACCGGCTTTGAAAAAGATCAAGTAATTCACCATCAAATAGAACGATGTCCTGTGTTATCCAACGAGGGTGGTTTAAGCTCCTCCCTTTGCTTCATGGTTGACAAGTATATATTCCAATATATAATAATTTTATTGCCATTACTATATGCTAAGATTTAAAATTTTATAGAACTAATTTATTTACCATATTAATTATATAAAGTTTGATTAGAATCTTAAGTATTGAAGCAACATTAAACTTCAACCAATAACTAGATATACTAAGACATAGTACTATTACAGCCAATATCTTGAAATTCTACCTCCTCTCAAAATTGTTACATTGAAAAATTAAATATTCAGCGAAACTGCCTAAAGTGACAACCTTTGTTACTGGACCTCAATGGTCACTTTACCAAGTTCTACTGTATATATATTTATTTATTAAATTGTAATTTTTTACAGGTGTTATGGAAAAACTTAACCTAGGGCCATCTGAATTATTTAAAACTAATCCACGTTTAGTTTATGCACGATTGACTGGATTCGGTCAAAATGGACCTTTTGCGAAAATGGCTGGCCATGATATAAATTACATTGCACTTTCAGGTGAGCTAGTTTTTCGGTAAACTATGGATGATTTTCATCTTACAATGTTGTTTCTTATTCTCTTCCTCCCCCCCCGCTACTTTTTTAAAAATATTTTTATAGGTGATTTGTTGCCAATAGTGATATCAACTTCTACTGTAATCTGGGACTTTCTTTGGCATCAGAGATTCAAATTTCTCAGAAAACTGTAAGCTCTGGCGCAGTGTGGCTTTTATTGTCCTGCCATAGAAAGAACAAGCTGAAAAAGAATGGCTAACTATATATAGTCCCCTCCGCTTTTTATATAACTGAGCGGATTCTTCAGAATCCAGTTGATAATAATTGCACAAATGTGTATGTATGTGTGGATGCTTTAAAAACTTTTATAAAATTGTGAGTGTGAGTGTGATCTCTTTGTCTGTAAAATGGTCCATCGTGAATGCTTTATGTGAACCGTAACCTGCTCAATAGTTAATAGGCACAGAAAATTATGAAGATTCTATTTTAGGTATTCTTTCAATTTTGGGAAAGGCTAATCAAAACCCTCACCACCCTGTTAACCTACTTGGCGATTTTGCTGGCGGTGGATTGCTTTGTGCTTTAGGCATCTGCATGGCCTTGTTAGAACGTAACCAGTCTGAAAAGGGACAAGTTATTGATGCAAATATGGTAATAAGTAATTTCATTTTGTAATTGTAAAAGATTTCCTTCAAGTAATGGTGATAAGATATTGATATACACTCATGAGCAGTTGAATTAGAGACTCCATGTTGGTAAAGTGGCACTGTAGTCGCCTCAGTGAGTAGAATAGTGCGACAGCATACATGATAGGGATGTCATCAGACTGTATACGGACCTTCTAAGTAACAGTCAAACACAGAGTTGTGGAAAAAACACGATCTTGAAGCATTTGATCATGACCAGAGCATTAGGGCAAAATGCATGTGGCATACCCTCGCTGAAGTTGTGCGGGCACTGGGATTTTCATGGACCACCATGTCAAGGTTGTACCATGAATACATGGATTCGGTTTAAACCACTGCCGCCACAGACAACTGCTGTGGCATACAACTTGTCAATGACAGAGGACAGTGTCAGCTTGCTTGGGTGATAAGAATAGACAAACAACAGTACAGCAGATCAGTTGTTAATTCAATGCTGGATCTAAACAACCTGCGAGAAATAATGTACTATCCAGCGCTACCTTCTTACTATGGGGTGCAGAAGATGGCCCACTAAGATACCTTTGCTCACCATGTGTCACGAAACACAACAATTAATGTGGGCACGGGAACAGTACCATTTGACCCTCGATGCATGGGAAAAGGTCACGTAGACTGATGAGTCAAAGTATACATTATACAATAATTTTTGCCACCCACGTTTTAATTACAGCTCAAACTAGAGCTTGTGTAATTTTGGAGAAAAAGAGACGCTTTCCCCATCCTGGATTCGAACCAGGGTCCCTCCGTTTAGCCCGGAGTGTCTTGGACCGCTAGACGAATGAGGACCCTGCGGAGGGTAATAATACCTTACAAAGTATACATTGGTACATGCTGATGGCAAGGTACGAGTGTATCACCAAGCATGTGCAATGAAGGGTCCCTTGTGTCAGCAGGGTAAAGTTCAGGCCTGTGGTAGTAGTATTCTCGTATGGATATATTTACGTATGATGAAATGAGTCCCTTGTGGTACATATGCCATCATCCCTCACCAGCAAACTATACAGGGACCTTCTGGCAGATCACATGCACCCATTTATGTGCCTGCAGCATCCTGCAGAAGACCCTGTACCTACAGCAAGACAATGCACTGGCCCATCACTCCCAAATTATGACCAAATAGTTCGATGAATACTCCACAGACATGAGGATGCTTGTGTGGCCCCGTGGGCACCTACCTCTCGATAGGCCATGACACCCCCCACACACACACACTGGCCCTAGTCTAGAACTGTTATTGCCCACTGCAACTGTGTTAAACACATCTGGGATTCTGTAGAGAGGGATTTGCATGCCATGGCTCTTGCTACAAACGATCACTTTGCATTGTAAAAGGCTGTGCAGTGGCCATGGGTGAGTCTGGCTAATGAACATTTCAGTGCCTTGCAGTGGCCATGCCATGCCGCATCACCACTATCATCAAGATGAAAGGGGAGTGCTACACGCTACTAGGCAGGTATCTCTATTTCAACTGCTCATGAGTGTACGTAGCAGGAATTGGCGTAAAGTTATATATGACATAGAGTTTTATTATATGGAACAATGCCTGCTATGTACAGGCATTGGCGTAGAGTTATATGGGCCTCAGCCCTCAATAATTTGAAATAAATTGCTATTTTACGTATATTATAATGCACATATCTGCTTGGGTCTCCCCAATAATTCTGAGAACTCTACATTGATGGTAGCAGGGGTGGCAAGTTTTTGACGTATGACATTTTTATCCATGGTTTAAACTGTCATGTCACAAATGTCAAGAACTGTCAAAAACTCAAAATTTAATGGTTATAATATAACACCTTGCATTAGTCAAATGTGTATGAACTAAATAAAGACAACCCATAAGAAATTATGTAAAAAAATTGATTTTCAATGTACTTTTCCATTTGAAATATCTATACAAAAGCTACTCAAAATGCATGCTGTGTCAAAAACTGCTAAAACATTCAATGGCTATATTAAAAACATGTTGTATTTTGTTAAGTTTATAAACTATTACAATATATATATGATAGATTATGGTCAGTGCAAAGACTTGGTGCTACAGCTAAATCCACTAACTATTATACTGGATGTCCTTCAGACAGACACAGCAGCAATAGCTGAGTCTTATGAAAGAAAACTCTCTACAACCTCATATCATAATCATGAAAAAACAACTGAACAAGGATTTTGGGGGTCACTACATTTTTTGGTTTAACTTGTGGGACAAGGTTAAGTTGCTACACCACATCTTATTGCTTAAGTTTAACTCTGACTCCATAATTTAACTGGTTCCATCTTCAACATGTGTGAAATCAGATGTTATGTCTCGACATAGGTACATTCAAGGAATGGAACGAATAATAGAATGAAGATTTATTGCACTTGGTAGATCCATCAACAAATAACCATCTGGTTAACGTAACATAACTGATTTACAACTATGTGCGATACTGACAAAATTTAACAAGACCAACCCATACTGAGTCTAGCTCTGATGTAAGGTATGCTGGTAGGAGAGAACATACTTTAACCATGTTTTATATATCCACAGTGAAATCATTTTTACCGACACTAGTGTTTTGCAACCTGACTATAATGCTACAAGAATGGAACAACCTCATCTATCCCAAATATATGGATGAAGGCTAGCATAGATAAGCAAATTGAAACTGCTCGTGTTTTTGCTGCTGAAAAGGTCTATGATCATTTACCACTTTTGATAGCATTTGAAGCCCAAGAAATCCCATTCCCTACCCCTTACTTCAATGCCAGTGTGTAACATGCAAACCCTGTTACGCAGTGAAAAGGCATTTCTAAGTGTGAAGGTTTCAGAGGATTAATGCAACATCTGAATTTTCAGAACTAGCAATAATTCTTTTATCTTAAGGTTGTCGGTTCAACTTCTATTGACAGAATGTTTGCCAATTTTGGAATTATTCATTCTAAATTGTGAAATCGATTAAACATTGAGAAAAGCTTGAAACCTGTAATATGCTACCGAATGCTGCATAGCTGCACCAAACTAAAATATTAAAGCAAATTATACAATTTTAATGAATGAATGAATTCGATAAACCTTGTTTTCATTTACCTGGATTTTTTTTCAATAAATTCAGAATAAGTTTGGTATCTTGATTCATTTAAAACAGTGACTAGCATTTATTTTTCTCCGTTTTTACGATGTTTTTAGAGAAAAGGAATATTTTCAAAAAAATATATTTGTATTGTGATTGTAACGTATGCTAATAATAATATGTGAATGTTGATAATACCACATGTAGGGTTTACTAATTTCAAATCAAATTCTTTTATCCCAAAGTTTTGAGCTTTTGATGGTTAAAATGAGGTTTAAACCATGGTTACATCAAATACTAATTTTTGACATCAAATTACCGACCTTGGTATTTAGTAATATACTTTTTAATAATATTTTATTGCTTTTTTCATTGTTGTAACTATAGGTGGAGGGCTCTGCATACCTGAGCACTTGGATATGGACAACTCATAATCCTAAGGCAGCGATGAGCAATGTGTTATGGGGGAATGCACGTGGCAGGAACATGTTAGATGGTGGAGCACCATTTTACCAAACTTATAAAACAAAAGATGATATGTATATGGCAGTAGGAGCAATAGAGCCACACTTTTACATGAATCTTCTTAAAGGTTTGAATACATTTTATTTGCTAAGTTAACTGCCGCGTGATATTATATAATTGCTTGGCTATGTTTTAAACCGATCCCACACCGTGCATGAGTAAGTACAAGTACAAACATGGGTGAATGGTATGGCACCAGTTGAAAGATCCTTGGAGCTATATTCATTATCTTTTGAAACCCAAATAGGCAATAGACATATTTTGTCTATTTTTCCAAATGGCTTTGGTGTATTATAATCTGTATGGTTTTCGATTTCAAATAGCTGATGTTTTATCTGTCCCATAACCTGTATTATATGCTATTATTATATGTCTGATAACATATATCTTTCCATGACGTGTATTAAACAGACCCTGAGATGGTTGAAAATCTACAGAGTTACTCAGTATATATATATAGTACTACTCGTTAATGAGGTCACTCTGTAAAACTCATCACAAAATAACATCAGTGGCAAATTGGGAATTGAAGCATTAGAAAGTGATGAGTTGAAATTTGGAAGTTAACTACAACTCCTCAAATTTCAACTCACCGAAAGTTAGTGAGTTGACTCTTACTTACTTCCTGAACATTAATGAGTAAACAAGAGTAAACAATGTATGTAAACAATGTGTAAGGCAGCACTCACTGATTGACCTTTCTATTGGTGACAGACATACAAAGCAAAACAGATTCAATGTTAATTGAAACCCGCTAAATTTAAATATCGACCTTAATTAATTTTTTTTAGACTTCTTGTTTTTTGGATTTTTTCATCCTTAGGTTTTTGTTGCATCGGTGTGTTACTCGAGCCATCCTTTCATTTAACAGATTAGGTGCTACAGTAAAACCTCTCCACAATGGTATCCAATATAACGATAAATCCCTCTACAAGGATAATTTTTTTCAGTCCGTATAATGGTATTGTAGATAGGTTTTACTTTATGATGAACCCTATAACAATAACTGTCTCTACAACGATGACTTTTCTTGGTCCGTGTAATATTGTTGTAGAGAGGTTTAACTGTATATAATAAATACGTTTTCTAACAAAAATATTAGATTTCCACATGCTGCAGATTTGCCATAACTGGCTTAAATGGTATTAAAATGGGTTATCTTCAAAGTTTTCACTTTTCAAAAGTTTGATACAGATGTACAGTGAATTTGACCATAAAATTGCTGATTTGTATAGATCAGTATTACAAAAATAATAGTGTTTTGTGTGTCTAAATTTTTATCCTTTAGATATGGTCCATTTCAGAACCTACCAATTCAATTGTAACTTTACCTTTTCTGTGCTTAAATTCGAACTCTCAGAAGGTTCAAATTGAATTACGACTACAAATCCCATCAATGTCCCATTGTGCCATACCCATTAAACTATCTTAAACATAAAATGTGTATATGTATGAAATTGCATAGTCAGCGATGAGCTTTTGATGTTATATATGTATATGGCTTATTTATTTCAGAGTTAAATTTAAACATCGATGAGCATCCACACTTCGGTAACTGGGAAGAAATAACCAAAGTTTTCACCAAAATATTTGCTTCGAAAACTCAGGAAGAATGGTGCAAGATTTTTGACTACAAAGATGCTTGTGTAACACCAGTTGTGCCTTTGAAAAGTGCTCATTTACACCACCATAATGCTAAAAGACAATCTTACTTTAAAGACGAAGAAACCTATTTGCCAAATCCTGCTCCAAGCATGTCAAGGACGCCAGGAAACGCATCCATATACAAGCCTGTGGTTGGAGAGCACACTGAAGAAGTGTTGATGGAGGAAGGTTTCAGCAACAATGAAATTAAAGACTTGTTAAATGAGAAAGTTATTCACAGCCTCAAAATAAAGTCTGCTCTTTAAATTCTGGTCGATAGCGTTTTGATATGTGCAATTACTTTATACACATGTAATTTGTTAAATTTGGTGTTCAATATCTTGAATGTTTTTTACGTGGATTAAAATGGAATTTACTGAAATAAAAGAGTATTTTTGTATGAAGGTTTCTTGCTTTTATTTAACCATGGTTGACAATTTAGGGAACACACATGGCAATCTACAGAAGTTAGCTGGTCAAGGTGTCTACGGATCAGGAAAACATTGAAAAGGGAGTTATTTCTGGCTGGAAAAGTCAAAGAAATTTGGAATACAAAGGCCAAAGTCAGAGAAATTTTAAATCCATTGTTACAATAAATAACTTATTAAGATAACTTTCCTGAACTGTGCTTTTCATACCACATTGCCTAAAAATTTTGAAAAACTTGTACTTTTGACTAAACTTCTTCCAAAAGGTACCATTTTGCACCAAAACTAACATAATTTATATAAAATTATTAAGACTATATATTTTTCAGAAGAATGTTTGCCAAATATATAACTAAAACTTGAAAAACAAAAAGTGTTTTTAGCTAAATTATTTAATTTGTAAGGGATTTTGATCATACCAATCTCCTTTCTCTTATATATAGACATTTTAAATGAAATTAAAGATGAAGCATCAGCTTCGCGATTATATGGTTAAACTCTTTTATTATGAACTTAAAAAGGGCTGAATGGAAATGTTGCTGTAAATATTTAATTAGTGCAAATTTTTAGTGTAATGAAACACACTTTTTAATACAGTTTTTGAAATTGCTTCTTACTAATTTTACTGCAAATGTATCACATATGAAGACCTTGTCTAACTCTGTTTGTATCTCAATCAAGATACCTTGATAGGAACAGTGTTCCTATAGAGCATAATATAGATTTATTATATATTCTTATTGTTTGTTTTTTGGTTTTACGGCTCAAAGACTACAGTGGTCATGCTGCGCCGGGACCTACAGTTTTCCGAGGAATCCGAACCTCTTAAGGCCTGGGGAACCAAACCCCGGACTACAGTGAGCAGTGCGATCTTTTATGAGATCTCTGAGTAAGCGTTCTTTTTGCACTGCTGGGAGTCGAACCCGGATTAGCCGCGCAATAGGAGAACGCGTTACCACACTGCGCCACCGCAGGGCTATATATTCTTATAGAGCACCATATACAGAGAGTGCTCACCATATTTTTGGACAGTGAAATGACTATTTTAGGTGACAATTTTTTTTACAGTAGTTATGTGTGCAATGTGCTCTCCCTTTATCCTGCTAATGATTTGCAGTTGTCGTTTCTTGTCAGCATAATCCTTATTAATCTGGTCTTGGGTAACGTCTGACCATATCTGTCAGGCAATTTTCCAAATGCCATTTAATGTTTTCGGCCACCTATGTGAAAGTCTTTGCTTCAAAAAACCAAAAAAGTCCAATTAACTGGCATTGGAGCTTTTGACTGGAATGTCCTTCACAGCTATATAGTTTATTACAAGTTATATTCTATGAGTTATCGTGTTGTTTTCTGACAGGTATGAGAACTAGCTTTATCGTCATGGAAGTACATATTGTCAAGCTCTCCAGGATAGAGCTGTGGAAGATATTGGTTAAATAATAGTCCCAAGACATGAACAACATAATAATCAGCACTTATTTTATTATTTGCTAGAATACGGAAAAGGAAAACAGTGACATGGCCTATTATTACTCTGGTGAGCGTGTACCCTTTCTCAAAACTTTTGATCTTTTGAAACACCGATTTGCTAAAAAATGTTCTCCCTTCTTAACATAGCAAACGTGCCTATCTTTATTGCAGTCGTGCAGATAGACAAGGGCTTCATCCAGTGTCACCACATATTCAGCCCTGTGCCTCGCTAATCACTTCTTATACGGCTTTCGACAATTGGTACGCCTGTTCTGTTTGTGCTTATCCATTAGCAGATAAACTTTAGCTTTTTTCTTTTTAACGATTCCCAAATCCTTGTACAATACTTTATGTGCTGCAGTGCAGCACTAATGTCTAGTGACTGCTGTATGGTCCAATAAGATGCTAGATTTTTGCGAGAGACCATCTTTCACACTTCGTTCACAACCTCCTGCATTCGCTTTGTAGGTGGCCTAAGAAAAAGTGGAGCTTGCTCGCCATTACTGATAACATTTTGATGAACCCCCTTACCATTCAAAACATCACTGATTGCAGACTTGCATGAAAATTTTCCTTCTTCAACTCATTTGAAATTTTACGAGTTGAGAATCTAAATCTGGAAAGGGTCTTGATACATGCCTCTGTTTCCAACAACAAAAACTTTGGTATGTTTACATGAAACCCAACCTTCGCGTATGTTATTGTGCAGCATATGACCTGTCATTAACTCTGCACATGTCTAATATTTATGTCAATAAACATGTCTTGCACACCTAAATCGAATGGACTGTCCAAAAATGTAAGCACCCTCTGAAGATATGCTCTTATAAAATAGATTATTGTGCTAACACTAGCTAAAGCTGAAAACTCGGGTATTTGATTAATCGCCACTGGCTAGCAGGGCCCCTTTTTAATAGAGGCCACTTCATTTAAGTTAGTAGCCACTTTCGCATGGCCACAAAACCTTTAAATACTGAAGCCTTAGGAGGGTTTGTTTGATCAACATTTTTCATTAAGAATATTAAGTAGTTTGTGGATTCAGAATGAGACCTCCCTGCAGAGTCAAAATGGACAAGATTGCATTGGGAAACAATAAAGTGGCGAGTATGATGGTGACTGAAGTCATATTACAAATAAAAAAGCTCTAGTTTGAGCAACTTATACATGGGTGGCAAAAATTATTGTATAATAAATTCCCCCCCACGAAAAACTCACAAAAATCTCGCCCCGGAGGCTTTTCTGTGTTGACCATTATTTGGCAATTGTGTTATCCCTGTGAAGGGTAATAATATCTTACATCCTAATATACGGAGAAAAATGCGTTTGTTCTTATCCTCATTCGTCTAGTAGGTCAAGACACCGCAGGCTCAACGTGGGGACCCTGGTTCGAGTCCAAGATGAGGACGGCGCCTCTTTTTCTCCAAAAACGAAAAAGCTCTAGCTTGAGCTTATATGTGTGCCGAAAATTATTGTATAATAAATTTTCCCACGAAAAAACCCGCCCCGGTGGCTTTATGTGTTGACCATTATTTGGCAATTGTGTTATCCCTGAGCAGGGTAATATCTTTTTCCTTTACGTAAAGAGAGTTTTTTCTGTCCTTGTTTGTCTAGCAGTCAAGACACTCCGTGCTAAACGGAGGGACCCTGGTTTGAATCCCGGATGAGGACAGCATCTCTTTTTCTCCTAAACAAAAAAGCTCTAACTTGAGCTTACATGTGGGTGTTGAAAATTATTAAGTATTATTACACTATATTGATTGGAAGTTCCATAAAATTTTCACATACTACAACACTTTCTCGATTAAATAAATTCTTAATAACTTCATATTAAAATTGCATCAAGAGATAAACTAGATATACAAGTCTGGTGCAGCTTTATATAATAAATGTCAAATGTATGAAATAGACAAAACTGACACAACTACTTAATTAAATCATTGATAATGTTGTAATGCAAATAATAAAAACTGTTAATTAAGCACATTATTGATAAATGGTTCATTTATATTTTATAACACAAAGACAGCTATGATTTTGCTGTGCCAAGATCTAGTCTTCCGAAACATCTGAACCTCTTTCACCTTGGAAGTCAACTTGAATGGATCCATAGAAAAAAAGGGTTAATACCTGCAGGAATCAAGCCTAGATTACAGGCATGGTAGTCAAGCACTTGACCACTATAGAACTACAGGGCATCATGAAATTAAACATAGTAGCCAGAACCATATTTAATAAACTTTTATTTACAAACGCATAAAAAGTTTAATAATTGTCAAATTATATCAGGATCCCCAAATTTTTTTGCCATCGACTCCTTCACGAATTTATCGACTTTTCATCGACCCCTTCTAGTTTATAATTATGACAGGACAAGCAAGAGAGAGATGCTTATATGATTTTTTTAGATTATTTATTTTACTGTGTTTGTTTCTATATTACATGTATTAATCAGATGCATTACAATGAGACTTTTGTTAAGTCAATAAAATTGACTGACATTGTCAGTGACCAGTGTGGTTGTGGCTCTTCGTAAGATCAGGGATGGTGGGTTTAAGGTTCGTAAGTTTCATCCTTATATATCCTCACTATGGATCATATATATATATATATATATATCCTACGTCTAACTTTGTTAAAATGGAATTAACATGGCTGAAACAAGTTTCAACTACATACGAACTTAAAAATGTGCATGTGAATTGAAAATATAAAATAAAACCAAAGCAGATTCAGTTTACAAATATATTATTAATGACTTTTTAATCTCATGAAATATAGCATAAAAACATAACCTTTAAAACGTGAAAATCTCTTTCAAATTACTCTTGCATACAAAATTTTATATGTAAAATGTTTAATTGGGAACGTAAAGACCTTTAAATATTTAAAAACATTTAAAATATTTAATGGTTATGCATGACTGCATAGCCATTATATAAGTAACTTCTATATTCTTTGCATCGAACCCAGGTTTGTTTATGGTTTTATGGCTCAAGGACTACAACGGTAATGCTGCACTGGGACCTACTGTTTTCCGAGGAATCCGAAACTGTTAAGGCCTAGGGAACCAAATCCCAGACTACAGTGAGTAAGAGTTCTTTGTGCACTGTTTGGAGTCAAACCCAGATTAACGGCGCATTAGGCAAACATGTTACCACACTGTACCACCGCAAAGTGCATGGACCCCTGGGGTCGATAAAAGCCACTTTGGGGACCCCTGAATTATATTGTACAATAATTATTAATCGTTTCCCATTACAGGAAAAGTTAATTTCTTTCAACAGCAAATAACATTACTAGTGTCATGTATTGCACATAATCATGATAATTTGTTGCATTAGCATTCTCCGCTTCCAATTTGAGAAATAAATTAATTAATTACCACAAAGTCATAAACTATTTCAAAGTGACAAATTTTATTGAAATTGCTTTGTTTTACCTTAAACATGAACAAACCATATTTTTATTTACTTGTTTTAAATCATGTAATTTTTCAGTAGCACACTATATACATATTTAACTTCCCAAAACTCATGTATGACTTAACTGAGACAAGAATGATGTCTTAACAGGACCTCTGAAACACGATGCATTCACAAACAATAACGTTTATTAGCAGTCAGACCCAGCCAAACAGGCAACAACCATAACTACTAGAACATCGTAGCAACCAAAAGAACATAATTATTACAAAATCAACATTATGTTTAGCATCATCAAAAATAACATAAGCATCATAAAAACATATGTGGGGATTCAGAGTTAAAGTGGACAAAGTCCGTAGGATCACATATTGAAGGAAAACAATTTTAAAGATGAGGCATTAAAATTTTTCTTATAGATTACTCCTGTGGAATTCTGTCATCATTTATTTTGTATTTTATGCACAAGCACCCATATGAGGATTTCTAGGGAGGGAGCCTGAGAAAAATTACTACCTCCTTCTCAAGGCTGTCAAACATTTTAGTGAATGTACAAGATACTAAAATGCTACAAAAATAATTGATACTGCTTGACAATTAGTAATGAGCTAAAAAGTACCTTATTTTAAAATGTGACTGTAAAACTTTCAAAAGTAAATGCACAACAGAATCGGGCAAACCAAATTTTTAAACAGCTAGGAGGGGGTGGGGCAGGTGATCCCCCTCCCCCATATGGGCACCTATGGTTTCATGGGACAATGCCAGCTAAGGTCATGCTGCATCGTGACCTACAATCTTCCAAAGAATCCGAACCTCTGTTGCCTAGAGCAGTGGTCACCAACCTTTCAGACCTCACGGACCACTAAATTCATAATTTTAAATCCCGCGGACCACATTTCGTGAATTTAGTGCAATATAAAGGCGAAAATTGTCATTTGTTATTGAAAAATTGTTATTTTTAGAATATTTTTTTGTTTTATTAATAATAAAACATTAAAAATACAAATAATATCCAGATTTTTCTGCGGACGACCAAAATTCTCTCACGAACCACCAGTGGTCCGTGGACTACCGGTTGGCGACCGCTGGTCTAGAGAACCAAACATACAGTGTGTGTAGAATAAATGGCACACATTCCATGACACCATTGCAATCATTCGTTGAATTTTTATGGCACAAGGAAATCAAGCCATTGGAATCAAATCCAAGTTAATACCATAATAGACAACTGTGTTACTTCTAGACTGCCATAAAGCTAGAATTCTGCTACCTGGTGAGAAATATGAGAAGTGTATGGACTTCTTTTGATAGTCCACAGATTATGAAAGGTATTCGTTCAAGTATGTGGTACACATAACTTAAAATAGAAAAGAAAAATGAACTTATTTACTTTAAGTTTGATCCTTCACTATAGCAAATTTTCTAATAATGCTACACTCAGAGACAGTTATTTACATGAAACCATCAAAAGAGCCTTTTACATTTGGCGAATATAGAATAAGGAAGCCATTCTAAATGTTTTTGTTCGTTTTCAAAGGTGGGTGGAATGACAATGTTTACATTAAAAATACACATCAACTCTGAACTTTCTTTAAAACATACAACAGTACATATTTTTAGAGAATGCAAGTTTATATGGAATACCACTGTTTCTGTGAAAAAGTATGTATGCTTCTTAATTCAAATACATTACTTCTCTGGACGTCATTAATATGCACAAGAAATCAACAATAATATTACATATATAATAACTACATAATCATATATACATTTTAAATGTTTACTTAAATAGAAACCTTCCGTAGCAATATTCCAAATATACAAAATATATTTAAGGGCAAACGAATCAACCATAACATCACTTATAACTTATTTATATACAAAACCCGACAATAGGACATCCTGACAATAGGAGTGCAAGCCTTAATACAAAGGATTTGTGTTTGTGAAGGTAGACACCTTTTCATGTATAAAATCACATATTTATATATCGAAATCAAGAACATCATTATCCTTAGATAAGCTTAAGGATGTCCATAAGGATTGTGAATTCGTAATTCTTACTGTACAATTGTTTTGTGTGTGGTTTGGTTCGGAATCCTTCGCATTAACAGTATTAGATGTGGGAATATTATCAGATGGAGAACAACGAGTTGTTTTTGGTTTGAATGCAAATGAGTCTAACAAGCCTAAATTATTTTCTCGTGTGCTACATGAGTTTGGTGGTGATGTTGAGTGACCACTGGAAGAACGCCTGAGAACATCTGCAGAAAACATAGCATTTAGTTCAGATAGTGTTGAAACATCATTAGTAAGAAAATTTACATTTTCTTGTGGATTTTCAACATCTAAAATATTCCTTTTTCTCAAATTCTGGCGTGAAGGCACCTTATAATTTCCAAATGTCCCCTCATTTTCTTTACTTAATGCAGCATCGCTAATTTCATTTCCAATACCAATGTTATTTCTTTGACTCGGTATGATAGCTTCCACTTCCATTACAGTATTGGTATGTACATCCATTAGAGCATTGGTATGTGGCATATCTAATGGTGCAGAAGCCATGCTTCTAGATTTCTTTGCTAATGGCAATTCTAGTAAATCATTGATGGTGGACTGTTTTGGAGGTCTCCGGTCAGTTTCAGGAATTTCAGTAGAATTGGCACCGTTTAAAAAGTACTTGCTAGATGATACTGAATTTCGCTGAGTTGATATTATGTGAGGAGAAAAACTTATCATTCGTCCCGTTTGGTCAGAAGATGCAATGGGGCTCCGTGAATTCTCCCCAACATCTTCCACTTCCTCTTCAAATAACGCTTCAGGAAACTCGTCTGACTCTTCTGCAAAAGGATCTAGAACTGGCACAGTGTCCGATGAATCCTCCGATTCGTTTTCAACTAAAGCCTTTTGCCTTTTATTTTTAAGGCTATTTGAGAAGTCTGGATTTTGAGAACTATGCAAATCTTGCTCTTTGGGACTTCCTGACAGTGATAGTGCTTTCCTAATGAGTTCATCTTCATTTTGATGAACTTTTTCATTGAAAGATTGAAGGTGGAAAAAAGGGTCCATTTGCGTCAAAATTATTTCTCTGAGATCTTGATTCCGATTTTCAACAGGTGCAGAGATCTGTTCCTTTTCCAACAGATCATGGAGCTCCAAGACTTCCAGTACGCGCTTTGCTATAAAAACAAAATTCAAAATGAACTTACCATTCCAATATGACAAACACATCGTTCAATTATGATTAAATAATAATTGCAATTCAAACCTTGTTTTTCATAATGAAGATTAGGGTCATCTGGAAACTTTGAATGAAGAGCGTCAATGTCTTCAAATAATGCAAAACCCACCATTGATGACTCCATAATCATAACTGCTACGATGGCATCTACAACTAAAACATCCATCCGAAACATCAAACGTGCATGACCTGAAACAATTATTTTTAATTTAAAGTACATACTAATCTTCATAAATTATTTCTGAGCATTCTTTCTTAAAGAATAATCCCATTGAATAAAATTAGATTAGTATAGAGTAGATTTCATAGGCATATGCAGAAAGTTCACAAAGGGGATTATAGGCTTACAATGGGGGGGGGTTACAGACCTATAACTCCATATATTCATATGTATACAGTGAGTTTGCGATAAGTCGGTCGGATAAGCCGAATATTCATGTGTGTCGAAGTTTTTACACAGTCCCGATCCTGTCTATTAAAATTCAACGTAAATATTTTCCTTTAGTCGAAGTTGTCTTGCCGCATTGTCACCCGCCATAAGAGTTTTTAACCACTCAGAATCTTTCCAGCTTCCTGCTTGCATTTCTAAACCCCACTTTTAAAATAATGAAGTGTTTGCCGTTGTTTGTTAGAGCCGTTAGTGAATTTTAGGAGGCGTTTTGTTGCTTCAGCATAGGGTTTTAAGATATGTAAACGAAAATATCCTTAATTTGAAACAAAAAGTGGATTTAACAAATAATACTGAGCATAATCCAAACTTAAGGGAAAAGGATCCAGCAGAGAAATATGGCATTCCACCCAACATGCTATCAACCATTTTGATGAGTAAAGAGAAAATCTTGAAAAGACGCGAGGGCAATGTTGATCTGAAATGTAAGAGACTAAAAACAGGGTGTCTACCCAAATTCCATTTCAAACTTCCCTGACTTTTCCAGGTTTCCAGACCAAATGTTAATCGATTACCAGTTACTAATTACAGTAAACAACACACAATGCACTAAAATTTGCGCAATCACAATAAGTTTCAAGGCCATGAAATCGATTAATGCAAACCCCAAAGCCATTTATAACTCAATTAAAGTGAATTTACAAATTCAAAAGCTGTATTAAAAAGTGTATTTCTTTACACTAAAAACTTGCACTAATTAAATATTTACAGCAACATTTCCATTCCACCCTTTTCAAGTTCATTATAAAAGAGTTTAACTATATAATCGCAAAGCTGATGCTTCATCTTCTATTTCATTTAAAATGTGTATGACTATATATAAGGCAAAGGAGATTGGTATGATCAAAATCCCTTACAGATTAGATAATTTAGCAAAAACACTTTTTTTTCAAGTTTTAGTTATATATTTGGCAAACATTTTCTCCTGAGAAATATATAGGCTTAATAATTTTATATAAATTATATTAGTTTTGGTGCAAAATAGTAATGTTTGGAAGAAGTTTAGTCAAAAGTACAAGTTTTTCAAATTTTTCAGTAGGTAATGTGGTATGAAAAGCACAGTTCAGGAAAATTATTTTAATAAGTTATTTATTATAACAATGAATTTCCAATTTCCCTGACTTGGGCCTTTGTATTTCCAATTTCCCTGACTTTTCCAGTCAGAAAAAACTTCCCTGACTTTTCCAGGTATTCCAGATGAGTAGATACCCTGTAAAAGTGTGTGCTTTTCCTGATGTTGAATCCACTTTTTGAAGTGTTTTAAATCGTACAGGAGCCAGAATGGTAAGATTCCTCTTTAGTGGTACGATGCTACATGTAAGAGTTATGGACTTTGAAAGTCTGTTGAAAGTGGAGGGCTTCAACGCAAGTAGAGGATGGCTTATGTTTGGGACTTTACACGATGAAGAAACAGATGTGTCCAATGAAGACTGCAAAGAGTGAAAAGGTAAAATTTCACGCTGCGGTATCTTGAAAAGTAGAGATAACGTATACGAAATTTTGTTCGTGTTTTTACAAAAGGTAAATAATTTCATAAAATTAGAATTTCTTCAAAAACAATCCGATTTTTTGAGAAAATATAATTAATGTAAGTACCGTTTCCTGTGTTCAAAATATGGCTAGGTAATGCAAAAGTTGCATTGAGCAATAAATAATACGGTACATAAAATGAGTAACTTCTAATTATTAATGTAATACTCTGCGTTTTGGAAACGAACTTACTGTATAGATCGACAAGTCTACCTTAGGATAAGTAATTTACGTTTTGTAGAAGTTCAATCAACAACAAACGATAAGTCGAACTTCCGATAACTCGACACTTTCAGTCGGTCCCCAGAAATTCGACTTATCGCGAATTCACGGTATATACAAAATTTCATCACAATGGGAGGTTACAACCCCATCAATGTCCCCTGCATACGCCAGTGGTAGACTCCCTCATTACTGGTCCCACTTTAATTGGCCGCTGCTTCAACTAATCCCCACCACCACCACCACCCTCTTGGCTGAAATCTTAAAAAATAATCGTTATTAAGCAACGAAATGAAAATTACTGATTATTTTTTAAATAATGAACCTTCCATTATGTATCTATCTAATGCCTAATAACAGACATGTATACTATATTCAAAAATTGATTAATATATAATTGTTTTCTAGTTTCTTTTTTTTTTTTTCAATCGAAAGTTCGATGCATAAAAATGTTATATAGGCCTAACATTTTATTAGAATATCCCATTCCTTAACAAAACACTCTGAAGTACTGAAGAGAAAAGTCAAATTGTAGATAAAATATCACTAAAAAAATTGATAATAATATATAAATTGACTTTGTATTTTATATATATAGATCAATTCCATGTTTTTATATTTACGCATATTAATATAAAAGCTTTCTCATACCTTGGGCTAAACGAATAAGAGACTGCAACAATCGGGGTGTCGTTCGAGCAGCACTTCTGCCTTCGCAACTTCTATGTTTCCGATAATAAGCTTGAAGAACTCTAAAAAAACAATTAAAACATAGTGTTAATCAGAATACCTTCAACGGCAATTATAGTTTTATTAACGGTGTATCGTATCTCCAGTGGCGGTTTCAGCACTTGAGAGGCCCCAGACGCAATTAAATTTGAACCCCTCTTCTAAATATTTCTTTGTGGCCTTTCCTGCCCCTACCTATCTTACAACCATTGGCGTAACTGGGGGGGGGGCTAGGGAGAAAATCGCCCACTAGAAAAATACTATCACCCCACCTAGAAAATTTCTGACTCAATGATATCTAAGTAATACTATCTGCTGACCACGAAGATGGAGGCTATAACCTTCCCCAAAAAAATTAGACATCCCACTGTATTTGGAAGTTCTTCTAAATCAGTGGTCCTCAAACTTATAAACCTTTGACTAACTTTAACTAACCGTCGAAATACAATACGATTTTAAGGTACGTGGCAAACAAACAGAATAAGGCATGTCTAAGGGACTTTAAACTTCCTAATAAAGAGTTTTCCTAAGCACACATATCTGTATCTGATTGCCCCATACAGTGCGAAACTGCTAGGCTATGAACAGGCCCCAACTATCCTTAAATATACCGTATTATTTAAATAGCAGTACTTGCCACGTTTTTTTGCTCGGTTGATTACCAGAAATCCAGACCTTGCAAATTTCCCACAGGGGTGCTAACACTTGTATGATGAATCAACACCGCCATTTGTTGTGCAGCAGGATGTTAGAAATTTTTCTACAAAAGCATGAATGTGTATGAAAGAAGCATTAAATACGTTTTCATTTTAAGGTAAGAATTTTTCAACTCTCTTTTTTTTTTTTTTATATGCATGTATATTTCACTCCTAAAAACATCTATTTTTAAATGGTTGAATGTTATTTATGAGAAACAGTCGTTAACTGGAAAATGGGATTTTAATTGTGGTGTCATATTGCCCCGGCCCTGGTCCACAACACATCAAGCAATTATACATTACACTGTTAATATATCAACAAATTTTTTCATGGAACTGTCTATTTCGTGATATGGAGATTCTACTGCATATGAATGTAATAGATATGAAATACACTATGCTTGGAAATTTTCATAATGTAAAACTATGATTATAAATTTGATATCTCTCATGTAACTGCAAAAATCTGTTTAATCTTCAAAATCATTTTCTTATTTTTGATACTAACAACAGCATTTTACACATATTGTTTTTGATGCAAAACAACATGTTAAATAATAAATATTAAAATCAACACAATGTGAATAATGCTTAAAAATATACCCATTGAGTGTTTTGCACCTTAAATATTTATACCCAACAAATGCCCCACGGTTAAGCTTCCACATCACTTGTGACCAACGTAACCCAGATGACAGGATTCGGGTAAAGTGCATTTTTTTCATTTACAGAAAATCAACACCAGGTCTGATATCTACTAATGTAAATTTAGTCAAGTCAGTACATTGTAAATATAATACATAGTGCTAAAAATGTTGTCTTATATGCAAGTTAACATGTCCCATATCAATATGGTGCAACACATTAACTAAGATAAATGTTGTAAGTAACTGAGTGTAAAAATAAGATTAGTTATACTTAAAATTATAAAAATGGTAAAAAAATTACAACAACAGTCAACATTTTGACTACCAAGTGAGTTAACTTGTGCAATGTAAATAATTTATTATAATACATGGCGTCCACTAAGTCTGACCCTGGCCCACTTTTTCGGAAATGGTTGGGTAGATGGAAAAATTGGCAAACATGTATCCCATTATTTTTGGGGGCACACTTCCTGAGTAAAAAATTTTTGGTGTGTGACCCCTAAGGGGATTGGGGTGGGGAGTCAACTCAAAATTTTCGAATGGAAAGGTATGTTAAGTTGTATATCCTTAGAAAGATATGAATAAAAAACGATTTTTAACATTGGTCCCAGGTCGATACACCCAATCAGTCATGAATGGTGAGAGCTTAAAATTTGAGCATAAAATCTCTTTCTTTACTAAAATTCCCCATACATAGGTACTTAAAATCCCGTTCTATACTTGTTTCTGTAGAGAGTGCGCTTCTGAGCATGTGTAGATGCAGAGGAGATTTTATAGGTGGTGGGGGGGATCTCCTCAGCCCCAATAGGATCAAATTCCTATTCAAATTACACGGCGTACTACTAGATTGAACTTTATATCAATAACTGCTCAAAATGCGCCCCATTCATCTCCTGACAATAGAAAACGATTTTCAAATTTCTGATGCACATGCTTAAATGTAAGTAATGGTATCTCCCAACAAGCTGTAGTAATTCTGTTCTTTAATTTGAGTAACAAAGTTGGCTGGGTTCTATAGACTACAGTTTTCAGGTATCCCCCATAACAAAAATTCATTCATAGACAAATCTGTGGATCGAGCCTGCCACTCAATCGCCTACCAATCCATTTGTTTGGGAATCTGTTATCCAGATACTGACGCACAGCGCGCTCATAATGGGCTGGGCAACCATCTTGTTGAAATACAATTCCATCTACATCAAATTCTAGCTCTCCTTCTTCAGTTGTAGCATTTTCGACAACCTTTGTAATTAGAGGGTCTACTAAATTTTCTAGCAGATCTAAATAACAGTCCACGGTTAAAGTGCCATCAATGAAAAGAGGCCCTATGATATGGTTGCCTAAAATTCCCGCCCAAACGTTTAATTTTTATGGCCACTGAGTATGTCCTTCTCTTAAAATATGGGGATTTTCGTCGCTTCAGTAATACACGTTTTGGGTATTCACATATCCATTAAGAAAGAGTGTGCTTTAATCGCTGAGACAAATGTTTTATAAGAACTTACTATTTTCAGTGATTCGTGCGTCATTACTTCACAAAACTCAAGGCGACAATCGAAGTCATCCTCCCTGAGCTCTTGAATAATGTGCATTTGGGAATGTTCGTGCAGTCACTCATTTCACTCAAGGATTGCTGGGGTGTTATACTAGCATTGCCGATAACTTCCAGCACTGTACCCTCAGCCACCTTAGGTAGACCAGAGCGTGGCCGATATTTTACACTTTGTGTTTCGCGAAATTTTTTTACTAAATCGGACACGCACTTACGATCGATTGATCGGTCAGAAAATAATTCATTGAACCTTCTAGAGGTTGCCCTGCAGTTTCGACCACATTCCCCATAAAGAAAAATTATTTCCACTTTGTCTTCCACTGAGCATACCATTGTATGGCCGTTAAATGATAAAACAAAGAGAGTAATTACATAAGAAATGAAAGTTTAATAAAGATTTATTTAAACTTCCATTGCTTTGAACGAAGCCGAATGCGCCTAGTAACACGTACAAGTAATTTTTAATTACTGCCGCATCTGTCGATGTTTCTAACTAACACGTAAACGAAGCACAGTGGCTACACATGCACAGATTCACACGCTCTTCAGAAACAAGCACAGAATGGGATTTTAAGTACCTGTGTGTGGGGGAATTTTGGTAAAGAAAGGGATTTTATACCCAAATTTTAAACGCTCGCCATTCATGACTTGTGAGGTGTATTGACCTGGGACCAACGTTAATAATTGTTTTTTATTCAGATTTTTCGAACGGCATGCAACTTGACATATTTTTCCATTTGAAATTTTTGAGTTGATCCCCACTCCCAACCCCTCAGGGGTCACACACCAAAAATTTTTCACTCAAAAAGTGTGCCCCAAAAATAATGGGATACGTGTTCACCAATTTTTCCATCTACCCAACCGTTTCCGAATAAATGACCCTGGGTCAGACTTTGTGGACGCCCTGTATGTGTATTTTCAGGAAGGCAACTATGGTATTATGCAAATATACATATATATATATATGTGCATAGGAAAACAATGGATTTGAGAATGAACTGATGATAAAAATTTGGCAGTAAGGGCACCAACCTAACTGCAGTTTCACCACTGTCAATACTATATGCAAACTTTCATCCAATATATTTGAATAATAATGTATACTGCACCTCCTGCAGTACAGTAAAAAGAATATACAGGGTAGTTAGTAAAGTCCTTACACAGATAACTGTCGAACTGAGAGAGCTATATGTATGAACGTAATGTATAGTGAAGTGACTATGTGCTACAAGGTAAGATTGTGTGCAGTGCCCCTAGTGGAAAAATTCAGAACTTAGAGCTGCTATCTCGAAAACTATTCAAGATATGGGGAAAAAGGTCAATTACAAAGTTGTTAAGCACCAATTAGTTAGTACGAAACGATTTTTTTCCACCACCTTAATAGGGCAAAAATCGTGATTTAGGAAGTTTAATGGGTACAGGACGCCCCTGCGTGACAGCTTTCCCTTCGTACAGATATGCATAGAGGGGAAGCTTCAGGGAGGGGCGATATTTTCATTGCACACACAATCTCGTCACAAAGCTTGTCTTAAATTACGATTTTTGCCCTATTAAGGTGGTGAAAAAAAATCGTTTCGTACTAACTAGCTGGTGCTTAACAACTTTGTAATTGACTTTTTGCCCTTATCTTGAATAGTTTTCGAGATAGCAGCTCTAAGTTCTGAATTTTTCCGCTAGGGGCGCTGCACGCAGTCTCATCTTGTAGCGCATAGTCACTTTACTATACCTATACATCACGTTCATACATATAGCTCTCTCTGTTCGACAGTTATCTGCGTGTATAAGGACTTTACTAACCACCCTGTATATAGCAACCTTGCAACCATTAGATTTGAATTGTAGTGCATACTGTACAATCCTCACAACAGTGTAAAGAAAATGCACTACATTTTGAGTCATAAAGAGAAAAAAACTTTCATCATAATTGTAAATATCCACAAATATAAAAAATCACATAATACATTTCTGCAATTTAAACAGTCTCAAATCACAAAAAAGGAAAAATTACCTATCGCAATCGTTTGTTAACTTAGGCTTAATGTTTCGTATTGCACTAAAATATGCTCGCATTTTCCCCATAGACCATGATGCATTAATCCCCTGTTCCACTGTAAAAAGAAAGGTTATTTAAAAATATGCACTCATTCAAATGCTTTTACACAACATGTATGAGTAAGAACAAAAAATAAATTTATTCTACCTATACGCAGTTATTATTTGATTCATCTGTTTCAAAAATTGTTCCAATTGAAATTTTTGAAATTCAGATAGTACTGATATGATTAGATTAGAAATAAAGAACAGCAGAAAGTAAAAGCTTGTTTTGATGCTCTTCCCCAGTTGAATAAAGTAAGAGTTAAGAGCATTACATTTGCAGAATCCATCTATATGTCTTAACTGAAATGCCACAACAAGGAAGTTATGGAAAAGAAACTGCACTTTTTTTTCCTTAAAGCTTATACACTAAAACCTCCCTAAAGTGTCCACCTTTGGGACTGGATTACAACGGTCACCATAAACAGGTGGTCAATATACACGACAGACTTTAGTATAAGCATGACCAAGTCCTTTACCGGTTTTCTCTTACAAAAATTGGTCAATTTAGGGTCATTCCAGAGAATTTCGACAAATGGAGGTCACTTGACCATTTTTTCTTTCCTTCACACTTTGTATGCTGATACATACGTGAAAGAGAAGTCAAAAACGAGTTGTAATTTTTTTTTTTTACTTTTTATGTTTTTGGCAACTAGCATCACAAAAACATGATTTCATGCAATTAAGTACATACAAAATCGCATGTAGTTCATTAACCAATAAAGACAAATCAAAAATTCAAAAAGATTTTAAATCTATGTAGTTTACTTATATTACATAAGTTGTACAGCTTTAGATGGCTTTTTAAAAAATTCTGAGTAATATGGAAATGACTGAAATATCGAGGAATTGTCATTTTTTGAAAACCATTTCCTTATGAAGGGGAAAAAATAACAATGTTATGTTTCTTTATATGTTAGTATTCTATCTCAGGGTGTTACTAAAAAAAAATGGAGTTGTTATTTTCATCGCTTTTTAACATAAAAGTGTTTGAAATTTCAAAAATTTTCAAAAGTGGGCATTTTTGGCGACTCATAACTCAAAAGGGGGAGCAGTTATCTGTTTGAAATTTGGCAAGTAAGCACCTCTCTGCATGTTGAGTAAAACCTGAAATTTTTTTCTAGTATTCGAATTAATTTATGAGATACTTTAAACTTGGCCTTTAAACTGGAGAATCAGAGGATTGCCTTGAAAAGGATTTTGGGGGCGGGGTTGGGGTAAAAGTTGCTCACTGTAGTCCAGAGTTTGGTTCTCTAAGCCTTAAGAGGTTCAGATTCCTCGGAAAATTGTAAGTCCAGAGAGGTAAGTCCAGTAGGTGCCGGCGCAGCATGACCATTGTAGTCCTTGAGCTGTAAAACCACAACAAAGCCAAAAAAAAGATGTCTATCTTCCAAGTTCTTGAAAAGTTCACTCTTTTTCTCTTATGGCTTAGTTTTTTCACGTTTCAGTCTCCTTATTTTAGCGTGTTTTTGCAAAAAAGTTCAGAAATTGCATCACTCATTTCTGGCTTTATGTCATGCACTTGTCCTGTGGGTGTTGATAAATCCAAAGGACACAAGATCCTTAAAATATTTTTCAGTTCTACCCATATGCAGTCATTTTTACAAATTTTAAAACTGGTACACTTGGTCCTGAAGGATGAAAGATACTTATTTTAAAATCTTGTTTAGAAATAGAAATGTCTTTTATAATTCCAAGCCGCCAATTTCCTTGATATATGCAAGCAACATTACTGTTATTCTTTACACACCCAAAGGAAACAAAGTCTTGGATATTTTACAATCGATGAAATGTTCTGAAAGGGAAGTTTCATGGACTCCTATAATACATATATTTAAAGGAATTTGACTGTGGTAAGCTTGAGTGTTCGAAGTCCTAATATAGGAATCAAATCTATCTGCGAGAAATTTTGCTGACTCTCCAACCCTTGATTGTGGCAAAGACATATTTGATTCCAAGTATGTTTTGTTTACAAAACTCAAACATATCCTTTGGTGTTGTGATATGATCCTGGGTAATTCTTTGAGGGCCCGCTTTTGACACGTCTTTTAGTGGCCGCCCCTCCAATGACGTCACAAGGTCCCTTACCATGTGAGGTTGCACAAAAATGCCACTCTGTATTCAGTCCAAAATCTTGGTAATGACTGAGGTTTATAAAGTTTTTCGATTTTTGCAGTACCTTGACGCCTTGTCGGAGAAATATACAACCTTTCCCACATATGGAACAGTGGCTTTTAAAAGCTCAATTCCTTTTGGACTGTGTAAACTTCTTCCACTGTGTGATTAAGGTAATCACTGATAACGCAGATACTCTTTCTAATCGCTTCTACAGTTTCATTGTCTTGTATTTTAAAGTACAAAAGGCAACAGGTAAAAATGATTCTTTGTGATGGCAGTTAATTTGATAAATACTAAAATAATTTGTAGTCTGAAACTGAAATCTGAAATTAGTCTGAAATTTGAAATATGCTTATATATATATACAGTAGACTGGAATTCTAATTATTTAAATATATACCGATATTTAGAATATTTAACACTTTGTGGAATCTTAATTTGGCAGCACATACAAAATATTAAAACAAATTAAATTTTCCTCAAATCTCCCCTTTCAAGGCAATCTTCCGATTCTCCAGTTTAAAGGTGGTAGAATCTCATAGACTATTTGGAATAACAGAATGGAATTTTCAGGTTATAAACAACAAGCACAGAGGTGCTCCTACGCTAAATTTCAAATAGATAACTGCTTCTCACTTTTAAGCTGTGCGTCGCCAAAAATGCCCGTTTTGGAAAATTTTCGAAATTTCAAACTCTTGTATGTTAAAAAGAAATGGAAGCAACAGCTCCATTTTTGCGTAACACTCTGAGACAGAGTACTAACATATAAAAAAACGTAAGATTTTGATCTGTTCCCCTTCATAAGGAAATTGATTTTCAAAAAATGTCAACTTTGGGGATATTTCAGTGATTTTCACATTACCCAGAATTTTTTTAAAAATCACCTAAAGCTACACAACTTATGTAACATAAGTGAAAAACAAACTACGTAGATTTTAAATCTTTTTGAATATTTGATTTATCTTTATTAGTTAATAAAATACATGCGATTTTGTAAGTACTTGTTTTTCGCAAAACCGCACGAAATCTTGTTTTTCCGATGCCTGTTGCCAAAATAAAAAAAAAAAATTTCAATTGGTTTTTGATTTTCTTTGCATATATGTTTCAGCATACAAAGTATGAAAGAAATCAGAAATGGTCGAGCGAGCAAAACAAAAAAAAAAAATGTCGAAATTCCGTGGAATGACCCTTTATTCAAGTGATGAATTTACCACAGTAATCACTTTACAGGTTCCACTGTGTATGTATTAAATTTTTTCACTGATTGTAAACTCACATTTTTTAAGTGAAAATTCATAGAGAAACCGATTAGGAAAACTGAGTTCTGTCACCACCATTTTTCAGCTCAAATAAAATCTATTCATTTGCGTCTTTACATCACAAGCACAACGAAGGTCATGTCACACCAGCTCCAACAGTTTTCTGAGGAATCTGAACCTCTTGAAGAGTAGGGAACCAATCCCCCACTGGATAGCTCAAGCAAGTGCTCTTCAACGCATATATTGTAAATCAGAATATCATTGCCCTTCCCAAAGTAATTACAATTACTACAAAAATGTTGGTAAATGATCACAAATAGTACAATCAGGGCCAAGCTGGGTCCATGTCCCATGCTTCTAGGGGCCCCGCGAAGCGTAATTCTCAAATTTTTAATTTTTGTAATATTGAAAATTTCCCCAAAAATATTTTTGCTTCGGGTCGTGCATTTCGTGCTATCTAGTGTTCATACATTTTTCCATTTTTTTTCTTACTCATATATGTATGGGCCCCGCATTAGCTAAGTACGGCCCTGAGTACGATAGACGAATCTTCAAGGGGTTACGTACAGCAAAGGTCAGATAAAAAAATCGTCTTAAAGCTGTCACTGATCCAAGTATTCTACCTATCAAACTACAGAGATGCAGCTGACGAAATCCCGATTTAATTTGCAATACATGGCTCAAAGAGTTCTGCTTTGAGCTGAAAATTCTAGGTGTCAGCACTTGCTTTCCTAATTATTATTTTTTTTTTTTTTTCAAGTTAGGATTTCCTACATTAAAAGAAAATTTAATATATGAGGTATTCCTGCATATTAGGCAGAAAATTTTTATTTTGGTGTTCCTTTCATATCCTGTGCCCAGCTTTCGTTAAAATATAACTACTCCCTAAGAACAGTAGCCCAAGTGGCTACCCAGCAGCATAGGAAAGGGTTTTGTTTGTTTGTTTTTTGGTTTTACGGCTCAAAGACTAGAATGGTCATGCTGCGCCGGGACCTACTGTTTTCCGAGGAATCCGAACCTCTTAAGGCCTAGGGAACCAAACCCCGGACTACAGTGAGCAGTGCGATCTTTTATGAGATCTCTGAGTAAGCGTTCTTTGCACTGCTGGGAGTCGAACCCGGATTAGCGGCGCACTAGGAGAACGCGTTACCACACTGCGCCACCGCAGGGCCACAAGGAAAGGGGGCTCGGGTCCTCCCCACCGAACATTAAAACAGAACATATTCTCATAGGTTGCATCACCAAATCTTCTTTATAGGAATTTTTTTTTCCTTCCCCACAACCGTGAGTTTTGAATTGCTATATGCTACCATGGCTACCTTATTAGCTCAGACCTTAATCCAGTTTTAATTTCCTTTCAGCAAGAAATGGAGACTTGTTCTACAGTTGTCTATTCCAGTCACATAATTGGTATGGAAACATAAATTTTCACTAAAGCTCATCCCCCCCCCCCCCAAAGTTATGTAGCAATACATATTTCATAGTTACATAACATTTTATTGAGGAAAAGTCATTAATAGATATATAAGTTATATATAAAATATTTTGTATTACCATTAATGAGGTGTAGCTGCACTTAAGTACAAATAAACAACGCCAAATAATTTTAGTGGACATGTATTGTACGTTAGTGAAAGATAAGGGACCTACTAGTAATCTAATAGCAGATTGTTAACCTTTGTACAAAGCAGTGAAAAGATGAAGGGTGGGGGGGGGGAAGGTGTTTATTTGTACAATAGGCCTTTATTTCATAACCTTTTTCGTTATCATATGCGATCAAACCATTTGTACTACTAAACTGACCATTGACTTGAGAAGAACACACAAGGAAATAGGGAATCGCTGGGGTAACACTTATCCCAGCCCTGTTCTTTTGGGAGGTAAATCTGCTGGGATATACCCTGTCCCACCCGTAAACTATAGGTTAAGCAATGGCCTTTAAGTTGTGACACACTTACATAGGACCCTGGTGGACTGGAGTTCGAAGACTCCGCAGTGACCTCACAGTGTTATACTTTTAACTACTGATGCATTACGGTCAGTGGTATGGGAAAAGAAGGGGCTCGGTGGATTGAAGATCCCTCCCCATTGGATAAAAATTACATTGTTCTGAACCACTAGAGTTTATTTACAGCTGATTGAGCACTTATTATAATATTTTAACTTCTATATCCTTGACTATGGCATCACTTGTTCTTAACCTTTCAAAGACTTCTTGAAAAACTTGGTGTAAATGACTCACTTGGCATATCCTTCCCCTCGAGAATATATGACGACACCAAACTGTCCCACTCAGCATCGTATGTGTCGAGCAGCACAAGAATGACATCAAATCGACTCAACAGAGGACTGGCCATAGCCGTGTTAACGCTGAGATTCTACAAACAAAGATAAAATAAAATTACATATTATAAAACAATGATCGTGAGATAATGGCAATTTGAAAAAATCTCAACAAACACAAACGTTTCACTGCAAACTGTACATTTGATTTCTTTATTTAAAAAAAAATAAAGTCATTGTATGATCTCAAAGAAGTACAAAGCGGACAAATTAATATGGCTAAAAAAAAAGATACACACAATCTGCATACTCTGCTCCCCTCCAAACAAATAAAGCCTTTGGAGGTTATCCCAATGTCCTGTTACCAATGTTGTCCTCTGTCCTGTTGCACCTGTTGTCCTCTCCCCTATTCTTTCCTAAAATACTGTTTCAATGACGCTTTGAATTATTTTGGCCAGTTTTTTCCTTGTAATCACAGCTGAGACCACCACAATCGCAACCCACAAGAATTGTATAATTAATAACTAATTTTTTTCTTCATCCAAACACAAAAAAATATGTTGCAGTGTAAAATTCAAATCAAAAATAAATCTAATAATATATGGTCTTTTAAAATACTATATTATTAAAGAAAAAAGTAATACCTCTTGTTTATTATATTTCCCTTTAGGATTTGTTGTAGCCAATATTGAGCACTGAGTACTCAGCTTGCAAACAAGTCCAGCCTTTTAAAAAATAAATAAATAAAAAAAAAATAAAAATTATATATATATATATCATCAAAAATGAAAATATAAATTTGCAATAGAACTACTAAAACCAGATCCTATAGGAATTCTTTTAATTTGTTTATAGTAATTATTTCCATTATATAATAAATTTTTATGCATACAATAATCAAAAAGGCAATTACAATAATTTGATTATTACAAATAATATTTTCATATTTCAGAAAAAGAAAGTCTCAATTAATAGTTTTCAATTGCCTAAATGTTGATAATATAACACAACATACTTATCCAAAAAATTTAAAGTTGATAAAAACAAATTTAAAAAATGAATTGAATTTTTGGACCTACATCTTGTTGTGGAAAAAGGTTTTAAAGTTGGGGTTAATATTTTTGATAAAAGGACATACTTTGATTTTGAAGTGATAAAATTAACTAATTTTAATTCAGATAGAAATATTGCAATACATAGAAATATTATTATTACGTAGATTAAAAGAATTGAAGAAATTTGCACTACAGATAAAAACTTTAAAAATGCTACAAAAAAATTAGAAAAAATATTAGAAGGCAATTTAGTTCCAAAAACATTTATAATATTTTTAATACATTTAAAAAGATTAGAAAATTGGTAAAATAAAACAAAAGAAGCTTTTATAAGTGCAGTTTAAAAATATCTGGAATGGCACATTTGTTTTAATTTATTTATCATTTCACGAAATTTCAATATTTTGAAACATTCTTAAAAAAATTATAATAGGCAAATTGCGTAGTAATATATTTTTCTTTTATTTCATTCTAGTTTAATATTATTTTGGTATAGAATTGTTTATATTTGTTTGAAATTTATTCTTTCTAAATTTTCTTCAGGTGTGTCAGGAGACTAGTACCTATTTTGTGTTAATACTTGGGTACTAACAGAAACACACCATGCTGGGGGTCTTCCTTCAAAAGTCCCCTCCATAATACAATTTTTATTGTATTTTTTGTTCGAAAACTGAAGGTCTTTTGTGATTGGCATTTTATCTTTATCATCATTGCTAATTAAATTTCTCATTGATCCTACATCATTATGGATTGGATAATGACTTTAATAATTAGAATTAAATTAGAAATTATTAAAAACTATAAAACTATAAAAATAAAAAAACTTTCATACAAATTGTTAATTATTCATTAACTTTTATCATTATATATATATGTGTGTGTGTGTGTGTATCATACGAATCCTTTTATAACTTTGACAAACACTGAATTAGATTCAAACAGCATAAAAACATTACTTTTGCAACACTTATCGTCTGCTGTTCCATCGCCTCATGAATACTAGATTTATCATGTTCTTTGATGCTGTTAAATTCATCAATACAACAAATGCCACCATCGGCTAAAACCAATGCTCCAGCCTCCAGTTGCCATTTGCCACCATCCTGACACAATACAAAAAATTATTATTCTGAACAAATAAAAATAATGAAGAATGAATATATTATTACTTATACAATAATTTTTGCCTCCCACATGTAGCTCAAACTACCGCTTTTTGTTTTAGGAGAAAAAGAGACGCTTTCCCCATCCTGGATTCGAACCAGGGTCCCTCCGTTTAGCCCGGAGTGTCTTGGACCGCTAGACGAATGAGGACAGGAAACAACGCTCTCTTTCTCCGTATGTAAAGGTGTAAGGTATTATTACCCTCCGCAGGGATAACACAATTGCCAAATATGGTCAACACAGAAAAGCCTTCGGGGCGAGATTTTTGTGAGTTTTTCGTGGGGGAATTTATTATACAATAAGTTTTGCCTCCCACGTGTATGTAGCTCAAACTAGAGCTTATTCGTTTTGGAGAAAAAGAGACGCTTTCCCCATCCTGGATTCGAACCAGGGTCCCTCCGTTTAGCCCGGAGTGTCTTGGACCGCTAGACGAATGAGGACAGGAAACAACACTCTCTTTCTCCATATATAAGAATGTTTGATATTATTACCCTTCACAGGGATAACACAATTGCCAAATAATGGTCAACACAGAAAAGCCTCTGGGGTGAGATTATTGTGAGTTTTTCGTGGGGGAATTTATTATACAATAATTTTTGCCACCCACGTTTAAGTAGCTCAAACTAGAGCTTTTTTTATATTTGGAGAAAAAGAGGCGCCATCCTCATCCTGGATTCGAACCAGGGTCCCTCCATTTATATTATATCATTACTATCAAAAAATTTGTTTGTTGTTGTTCCATAAAAATACATTAAAAATTCAAATTAAACAGGAGATTTAAATATACCTTCATCGCTGCAGCAGTCAATCCCGCATTGGTAGTTCCGATACCTGATGTCAGCACAGATCGCCTGCTTATTTTTGAGGCATATTTCAGAAATTGAGATTTGCCCGTTCCTAGTGGATAATGTTCAGTTGAAACAATAAGGAAATCACACACACATAAATAATTTAAAATTATGTTCGCAAACATCAAAATAGCCTCATTTAAAATGAGACAACATTTGAACCATAAGGTGCTTATGAATACATTTTATATGTAGTTAAGATTAAGCTTGGCAGCTGGTAGGCCAGATAGTTCCGGATTTTAGTCTCGGCTTCATAAAGGATAACATAAGGCTGTAGATAGATACAGTGAAACTTTAACAAGTCAAACTTCAACGAGTTAAAATTTTCTACAAGTAAAAATCTGAAATAATGCACAAAATTGTGTTGTGCATATATACCTGTGCAATTGCATGACTTCAAAAGTGGGAAATCCCCAATTGTTTTTCATTCTCCCACACCTCTCGAATAAGAAAGTCACAATTCATACACGTATCATCATAATCATAATATATACATGAATTGTGGCTTTTTTACTCAAATAGGAGAGGGACGGTAAACAATTAGGGATTGCCCACTTTTGAAGCCATACTATGTCACTGGTATATGTGTATGTGCACATATACCGGTAACATAGTATGGCTTGGTATATGTGTATGTGCACAAACGTGTAATTCAATTACTTGAATTTTCAATAATCTGAAGTTTCGTATACTCCCTTCAGTTTCAACTTATCAATGCTCCACTGTATTTGGCAAACTGAAAATTTATGGATCTAAATCTAGGCTTGGTAGATATGTAAGGCCCGATACTTGGTATGTTGGATAAGTACAAGTTCACATCTAAGCTTGGTATGTTGTACATACTTAGTAGGCTGAATAGATATGGGCCTGTGTAAGCTTGGCAAGTAGGACAGATATGGACATGCCCAAACTTGGGAGATTGAGTAGGTACAGATTCTAATCAATGTTGAAAAGATATCTCTTTCGTCGTAGAGGCATAGTGACGTTTCATGTAACGTTTACCACTAGCAGATAAACATACACACCCCGCTACAGCCCTCTATTTATACGGATCCATCAGCAGTTCAGAGGGCGCTGCTCAGCCCACGCAGAGGCGATGACTCTGAAATTCTAATCATTTGAATAGCATACCCTAATTTGCATTTCCTGAAAGTTTCAGGTCAATCAAGTGATTCCTTCATGGTGTTGCAATTTTTACAAACATGAGTTTATAAGGCAAAGAAGATTGGCATGATCAAAATCCCTTACAGATTAAATAATTTTATATAAATTATATTAGTTTTGGTGAAAAATGGTAACTTTTGGAAGAAGTTTAGTCAAATGCGCAGAGTTTTTCAAATTTCTCAGTAGGTAATGTGGTATGAAAAGCACAGTTCAGGAAAATTATTTTAATAAGTTATTTATTATAACAATGAATTTCAAATTTCCCTGATTTTGGCCTTTGTATTTCAAATTTCCCTGATTTTTCCAGTTAGAAAAAACTTCCCCGATTTTTCCAGGTTTCCCAGATTAGACACCCTGGTGATAATTTTTACAAAAAGCAAATTTTTACAAAAATAATTTTTATAAAAAGATCCGCCTCACCTGGATCTCCAACCAGCAGCAAATGGGAATCTCCACGAATAACACTATCATTGTCTGTTCTCTAAAAAAAAAGAATTATAAATTACCATCAATGAAAATAATTAAACTGCTAATACACATGCATATATATATATATGCATATATGCATTCTGTAAAATCACAGTAACAACTATAAAAAATAATCAACAATGGTGATATTTTAGCCAACAGATAACAAACTTAAAAAAAGTACTAAAGGCCACACATCAAAGGCCAGTACTTCTATCAAGGGTTAGATACCAAATGTTGATATTTGTACCGAGAATCATATACCAAAAGTCTGTAAAATAGAAACTCCATTATACAATGTTCCACAAAAGGTCGAAAGGCCATTGAATCAATATTAAAATATAATGCACGTCAACCATCCTTTTTTTTTTCAGATACTAGCATCAGGGTTTCCGTTCACATTAAATAAAAAAAAATCCTGACCTTTCTGGTAAAATTCTCTGAACAGTCATAAACAAACATTTCAACTGAACTTCGGTCATCGGAAAATCAACTTCATGTTTATACAAAATTTAGCTATGCAAAACAGCGGTAAGGAAGGTTTTCCCTAACTTTTCAAGGTTTGACCAAAAAATCTTGTCTTTCCCTAACTTTCAGGAATGCTTTCGAATTCCCTAACTTTTGCAGGTTTTCTAGGTACATGAGAACCTTGCAGCATTTAACTGCCATAACATGCTGCATGGGAACCCTGCAACATGTGACTGTCATGACAGAACTACTCGAAAACAAATGCAGATCACAATTTTCTTGTATACATATCTGAAATATATAACATTATACATGCATCATTGTATTGCCAGCATATTGTTCCCTTTATTGTCTTGTAATGCATACATAATAATTTTTGCATATGTAAAAAAATTAAGCTGATTTGTTTCTTTGGTTTTCTCATACTTTTTTCCTTGAAACTGTTAGATGATTTTTTTTTCTCTCTCTGATCTATCCCTAATGCAGTTTAAATTAGATAATTCTTCTTTTGTTTATCCCTAGAATAATGCGAGGCCTTTATAAAAGATGTCCATTTGCTTAAGCTTTAAATCCAGAACTTATAACTTCAAATATATTTGAACTCAAACAACAATATCAATCAACGTTTATTGGCATATCACTACGCCAATAAACGTTGATTTATATTGTTGTTTGATTTAATCTGCGTAGTGTTCGATTTATATAAAATAAATACATATGCTGCAACGGGCATTTCGATCAATTTAATACCAGTCTCTTTGCAATTTGGTTTAAATAGTAGTCTATGTACTACACCATTCTGCGAAATAACTGGCAACAATATATATACGTTCGTAAAGAGATTATATATTGTCCTTCGTAGCTCAGTGGGTAGAGCCTCCGCCCGGCAAGTGGAAGGTCGTGGGTTCAGGTCCCACCGAAGGCAGAAATATTTATTTTCTTTCGAACGTTTCACCATCTAATCACGCCATACCATCGGCGTTGGTATCACTACGCCAATAAACGTTGATTGATTGACATTGTTGTTTGATTTAATCTGCGTAGTGTTCGATTTATATAAATATTTGAACTCGTTGAAAAATATTACAGAAAATCATACTCATAGACTTACCCTTTAGAAAATAAGCATTTTACTATATTTCCTTTTACTCTTGACCTAACTTACAGCTTATTGCTTATATGCATATTTTGCTTAATTTTCTTGAGTCTTCAGTGCATAAAATTCAAAGTATATCTCAAATTTTCTTATTCATTGGGTGTGGAAAAGAAATGTGACAAAATTTACGAGCTTAATGTTTTATGAACTTCAAAATGAACACGAATTTGAAACAAACCTGTACTCCACCAGCTAAAACAAGAGCCACAGCCAGTTTCACAATGTACAATCCGAAAACTTGAGGGCACAAAGAAGAAAGGATAAAATCCCGTCCATGCAGTGGTGTGTTTTGGTGTTGCAACCAAAACAATTCAAATTCTTTTAACTATAAAAAAAAAGGAATAGTGTGAAATTTCTTCATTGATAAAATAGTACCAATAGCTATTATTAGAAAAACTAATTAAAAATGATTACAGAATAAATATGTAGGATATCTGCTTACTGAATCTTCTGAGACAGTGCCCAAAGCGATGTTATTGTTTTTAATTTCGACATTATGTGCCACAAGCACCAGTTCAATCTCACTTCGGCAGCCCTTGACCAGACGTTGCCATCGAGTGTGGATCACTCCACTAAAGAAAAACGGCAGAAGGCACTCTAAGTGTGAACAAGCTATAAATTTTGATTATCGTAAAGAACTATAGAGTTACATCATTATGCAAAATTATGAGTTAAATCAGTGATTTCCCACCCGTGGACCCTGGCACATCAGGGTGCCACATATATATATATATATATATTCTGAAATGACATACAGCCAACATGATTTTTTCGAATCAGACCATCAATATGATGATGGAAAGGACAGTGAACGGACAACTGTACTGTAACTGTTAGGTAGATTTATGTTCTGACTTCAGACATGACAGAAAATCCTCGATATATTAATGGTACTGTGGAAAATTCCTGACAGGCACAATGAATAGAAAGAGGACAGGAACCACTGAGTTAAATCATTATTGACATTATAAACATATCAATAAATTGTGTTATGAAATAAATTATCTGTTTTTTAAACATAAAAAAAGATTACCTAATGATAACATCACTACCAGGCTGGCAACTGTCAACCAAGTCATTCTCCAAGATTACCCACATGGACCGGGGAACAGTACCAATAACCAAATTCTGTATCTGTTCTTGAACTTTCACTTCCTGATAGTCCCGACACCAATTTGCATTCACACCTGTTACAAACAGTTATTGTAATTTACATACAAAAAAATTGTTAATACTAACAAATGGGCTTCAGGGTTATTACAAGTGTTGGGACAGAAATACATCCTTAATACTTAAAAGAGGCTATAGGAACATCGCTTGTAAATTCTGTTTTTTAGTCATAAATACAGTTTCAATTTTTCTAAAGATCCTTTTCAAATAACGCAATTGAAGCAAGTATTTTCTGGACATTTTATATATTTCTTGTTTTCATCTTCTGCATTTGGAGCTAAAACACATTCACATTACTTAAATGAAAAAAAAAAAGGAACTCACCTGAAGAAGATGTGAAATTTTTGTTGCTGCAAGGATCGGGATTAGTACAAATGGATGGTTTAGTATGAGCGAAATCATTCTCTACTTCGACGTCCATTGTAAAATAATATTTGCATTTAGTGCAACGCCACTGTTTTCTAAATTCCAACATTTTTGGTACGGTAGCACGTATTACTGTACCTAGGAAATACAAATGGCCCATAACATATATAACCTAAGACATCACTAATACAATGATGTGAACTATGCTCATTTAAGATTTTGTTTGTTATTAAAAACCATAAGTAGTTAATTAGGTATTTAACATACCGATAGAGAAGAGTATGGGACGTTTTCATTTGTTAGTTTTATGCTGCAAGGACATTAAGGGCCATGCTGTGCCGGGACCTACAGTTTTCCCAAGAATCATTACATTAGTGAGAAAGTGGGGGTTGGGAAGGGTGGTCGCCGAAGCCTGCACTGTAATCCCAGACAGGATGATCAAACAGCGCAATCAACCATCATGGTGGGTTGGGGAGATATTCGAAAGTCGACCATGCACAGCGCACATAGATGCCTGCTCGCATAGTTGTTGTCCTTCAACAAAAACTGAAACCAGCCACCAGTACAGCCGTCACTGAGAGCGGCCCCAGCCAATGGATCGGAAACACACCCCAGGGCCATCCACTGCCCCTAGAGAGTTTGACCAACCCCGAAAAGGAAGGTGTGGGGCATTGCCAGGAGAGCAGTGCAGAGATGGGAGGATCCAGAAGGTCGGACAGACCTGGTGGGACTGGAGGCACACACCTCAAGACCGGCCAGCTCCGTAAAGAAAGGTGTGAAGCATTTCCAGGAGAGCGGCACAAAGATGGATGGATGGATCAAGTGGGATCCAAGAGGTCAGACAGATGGTGGTCGGGTATGACCCAGGCGGCGGGTGAGAATGAACTTGGCCGTAAGGTAGCCATAGTTCCGAGGAATTTGAATCTCTTATAGGCCTAGGGAACCAACCACAGACTAAAGTGAGCAGTTAGATACTTCCTACAAATTTTAGATCTGGAGCTACAATTTTTTAAAGACAAAACTGCAGTCTAAAAAGAAGGTTAAAAAATGTACCATCTGTGGACATTCTCAAAATTTTGACCCCCTATATCTCAGGAACTATAAGGCCTAAGGAAGAAAATTTTTACGTGGGTTCAAAACTACATAAGGGTAGTACACACACCAAGTTTTATCAAAATCTTTGTCAGTGGGTGTCGGGGTGTGGTTGAATTGACATGGAATGACCCAATGTATTGCCACTGCACATGACCTTTAAGAGAAAATTTGAAGCCCAGGGCAACTAAAATTTTAGAAGCCCTTCAAAATTGGCATATATACACATCCAACATATATTGAGTTACTAAATTGAGGCCCCTAATATTGTAAAGCCAGGGGAAGCAGCCCCTCCTGTCCCCACCCCCCACCCACAGGCCCTGCACTGCACCAGTGCAGGGCCAATCACTGGGAGTTGAACCTGAGATAAACAGAGTGCTAGCCAAATGAACTACACTACCACACGGCCCAAGCATGTGGGTCCTAATAAGTTTACAATACAACAAATGCAGTAGAACCTCCATTATATAATGATATAATAATAATGGGATCATGCCCATGTTGGTAAATCAATATTCCTGAGTATCAAAAATGAATTAATTCAAATGTCTGGAGACATGGTACTAATTAGAAGCACATGCTTTTATAATGCGTGTACATTTAACAGGGAAGAAAATTTTTCTTTTTTTAAATACACTGTCATGATTTTTTCACTGAAATTTTTTTGCTTAAAACATCACACAAAGATTGGAAATGAAGCATGGGTGCCCATATGGGGGTGGGGGGCTCAAGCCCCTCCTAGCCGTTTAAAAATTTGATTTGCCCGAACCTGCTATGCATTTACTTTCAAAAGTTTTACAGTCACATTTTAAAATAAGGTACTTTTTAGCTCATTACTAATTGTCAAGCAGTATCAATTATTTTTGTAGCGTTTTGGTATCTTGTACATTCACAAAAATTCTCGACAGCTTTGAGAAGGAGGTAATAATTTTTCTAAGCCACTCCCCCCCTAAAAGTACTCGTTAATTTTTCTCAGCCCCTGCTAGAAATACTCATATGGGCGCCCATGGAATGAAGCCCGTTGATGCAATTTGGACTGTCTTTTCTTTACAGCTCTCACAAAGCTTCTTTAACAGCATTAGATCTGTTAAACCACATTTACTTTATTGATCGAACCATGTCAAGAAAAGCCCTAAAAAAATAAACTCTACGAAAATGGAGATTGGTAACGAAGTGCTCCACAAGAAAGACTGTCATGTAATAAAGATTCTATTGCACAAAAATTAAGTACATGAAACTAAATATAAGCTCGTTCATTCCCTAATCATTTAAAAATAATTTCCAAGGACTGTAGATTTCCATTCCAGCTGTGCTAAAAGTAGCCTGCTGTTCATGCCAGAATAAGTTTGTCTAACCAAAGAACTCTCCTGGGTGTGACTTGAATTCATTGATGTAACTAGTGAAGGAAGGCTTAGTCTCGCTAAACCTTTTCTAAAAAAAACGAAAATTATAAAAAAAAATGCTATGTATGGAGTATTGAGGCCAGGATCCTCCCCTCAAACTTTGAGGCTAGCTATGTCCACTACTTGTGTTCCAACTTTTGATCTTAATTTCTTATTTTTTCCACTTTCTTTCCATCCTTAAAAAACGTACAATAATTATTTACCAGAACATACGTAGTAGACTCGCATTATAGTGATCCCCAATAAAGTGGCTCATAATAATATAACAACCCATTGAGAAGACCCCAACAGTTGTCTAATACATGTAATGCAAATTCATTATAAATTTAATTATAATTTTTCATTATAACATGAGTTTATCGAATAATAAAGAACCATGAAAGGGCCGTAAACTTCAATTAAAAAAAAAATATATACAATACCAGTTATGCACAAGAATTGTCCTATATCAGAACATTTCGGCAAAACGGTTCGATAAATTTCTGGACAAGATGGCAGAGCTGTCAATCGCACATGAAGGTTTTCTTTAGTCGTCTGGAGAAAAGAAAAATATTCTACATAATGGAGATTATAAGAGACAAATAACAACCAAATTAATGCTTTTTAAAGCATAACATCATATCGAAAATTCCTTAATGCCTTAGTATGACCACCAAATAATAATGTGCTTACAGATAACAAAGTCTATTGGAAATCAAACTCCTCTTAGCAAATTCATAAGCAGCAATTACAACTAGCTTTGAACTAAAGCAGGTTCGAAAAAACCAACTATTGAAATATATTTGAAAATACGAACTGTTCGTTAACTTTTTTTTCAGATGCCAAGAGTGCCACCGGCCTCTTGAAGAGCTGGTTGCAAATCTTTTTTGTAATTCAGTGATCTGGTTGTTAAGAATATAACAAGTCACCGATGATTACGACCACCAGGCCACTAGTATTCTGCTTACAATCAACGGTACTAAACTAATGAAAACAATTAGTGAACTTACCATTTTAGATTTGAGGTCATGAACCTGATATACATTCTGCGCAGTTTTACGAAAACCACTTTCCAGTAATTTTAAGGCCACATTTGGTCGATTGAATAAAGAGTGAGCAAAATCAATACTGTACTCGAGAAGAGACATTGCACTAAAAAAAAAACACATTTTTTCAAAAATTAACTGTGATAATCACTTAAAAGCACTAAACAACTGACTGCAATATTTTTTTATACTGCTTACTGGACTGGTATCACATGATGTTGGCTGGAGTCCCTCGACAAAAGTACAGCTTCGACATCATGTTGATGTTTCTTCTGAGCATATAGTTGAATAGATTCTACAAAAATGTAAACAAATACAAAGTAATAATAATATAAAAAAAATGTTGTACTTGCACATTATCACGTCGACCATTTATGATTTTTTTTATCATGACTTTACGACGTTTCGTTGTCTAAAAAATCGTAAGTTTACGATTTTTGATTATTTGCAAGATGCCATTTTGTTTGTTTGTTGACATTTTGCAGAATGTGTGCTGTTTCATGCCTGAACTCTGTTTTTTTTTTTTTTTAATAATTTTAGATTGATTGATTGTTTGGCTTTTTTATGGCGCAAGAGCATCTGGGCTATACTGCGCCAAAAATAATTTTAGATGGATTATACTTTTTGGTAATTACCAAATTATGAGCATTCTGCGATTTTGTTTTTACAGGAAAAATGAATTCTCCTTTCATCGTTTACTAATTCAGGCAGCGTACATCGAATGTGATCGGAATGGTCACGAATTGCAAAGCGATGAGCAAGGGGGTCTCCCCCCGTTCGGTCCCTGTGATTCAGGTAAACGTACTAATTGCGTAAAAAATAGTAATTTCAACATAATATTGATTCAGCCTTTTACTGATTCAGGCAGCGTACATCGAATGTGATCAGAACGGTCAAGAGTCGCAAAACGATGAGAAGGGGTCTCCTTTCGTCGTTTTTCTTATGTAAAATTTTGAAGATATATAATAAAAAATATCATAAATAAATTTTTTAACGATAACTCAGAAAACATCCTACACTAACATTAACTAATGATTCTGCAAAATGTCAACAAGCAAACAAAATGGCATCTTGCAAATAATTAAGGATCGTAAACTTACGATTTTTTAGACAACAAAAACATCGTAAAGTTACGATAAAAAAATCGTAGATGGTCGATGGAATAATGTGTAAATACCAAAAATTTATACTAAGCATGTCACATTCATGTGAATATAAATGAAATGGTTACCTAACACAGATTTTTCTGATTCGAGCTTGCTTGAATGTTCCATAGTTCCTACATATATTAAAAAATACAAACAAACAATTTTTATTTATTTGTCACAATGGTTGTAGTAACTTTCCATTTCACTTAGAAAATACATATATAAACAATAACACACACACTGCAATTCAATAAACCACAAATAACCACAATCCATCGTGACGAGTCACCAGTAAAAATCATACGATTTAACAGGCTGAGGACCCTAACAATGTAATGGCGCAAAATCACCTCTTAGCAAATAATCTAATATTTTTTTTTCTAAATAGATTAATATTATTTATGTCGTTAAGAGTGTTTGGTATTTTATTCCAACTCCTTATGCCCGAATATTCAATGTCCTTGTTATAAAATTCCGTTCTAATTTTTGGTAGTCTATATTGACCTTTTCTCTGGAAGCTCGATTGTTTCCATAATCTATTAATTCAATATTCTCTGTATATTTATTTTCTTTTATTCTTTTGAACATTATTTTTAATATACTATAATCATATATCTTATCTATTGGTAGAATACCATATTTGCTAAACAATATAATTTGATTTAAACTTTTAGTTTTTTCAATTATTTTTATAAATTTAATCTGTAGCGATTTAATTAGTCTGGTATTTTTCTTATTTAGATTTTCCCAAATGCTATTACAATAGGTCAAGTGACTGTATATAAATGGATAATATAGACCCAGTAATATATCTCCGGGGACTGTTCGCGACAATTTTCTCAAAATCCCTATTCCCAAACTCACCTCCTTTTCTACTCTTTCTGTCTGCCTATTCCAATTCAAGTCCTTTATCAATACCACCCCCAAAAAAATCAATTTCCTTAACAATTTGAATTCCCTTCTCATTTAAATAAATTTTTTCTGAATCTTCTATTCTATCAATTTTCCTATGTTTTGTACTAAAAATTAATATTTTCGTTTTATATTCATTTATTTTCATTTTATTTATTTTAAACCAAAGTTCAAGTTTTTTAATTACTTCATGATCAGTTCTAGTTAACTCATACTTGTCTTTACCCTGAATAAATACACTTATATCATCTGCATATAATGTTAAATAACCGTTGTTAGATATTTGCGCTATATCATTTATATACAATAAAAACAGGAGGGGACCAAGAATGAACCCCTGGGGAACAACATATTTATTTTTAAGTGAAACATATATTATATAATTAATATGTACTATTTGCTGCCTTTCTTGAAGATAGTCTTTTAGAATATTGTTAATTTTGCCTCTCATACCATAATGTGATAATGTGTCTAATAATATGTTCCTATGATGTCAAACCCCTTGCTTAAATCGAAAAAAATCCCCATACTAATAAAGCCATTTTCAAGAGATTTTTTGTATTTTTGTTATTACATTTATCAAGGCAGTTTATGTGGATCTGCCTTTCAAGAAACCGTGTTGGCTTCTATCCAAAATTCTAAATCTATTTGTGAAATCAATTAATCTGTTATATAATGAACGCTCAAATATTTTAGCAAATACTGATAAAATTGAGATGGGACTGTAATTGGTTTTAGTATTCTGTTTTTTATTGTAAATAGTTCTTTACTTATGTGTTCTTTGTTTTAATTGTAAATAGTTTTAATATATATAAATCGGAACAATTTTTGTAATTTTCATTCCATCTGGTATCTTTTCCTGTTCAATAATGTCATTATAAATTATCAATAATGGTTTTAGAAAAATGTTTGCATTTTATTTGACTAGTTTTGGTTTTATTTCATCTACACCTGCTCCCTTATTTATGTTTAAAGCTTGTAAAATTTTCAGTAATTCTGATTCATTTATTTCTCTGACATACATGGTCTGGTTATTTTTTCTTTTTAAATAATGTCTGTAATCAAGTTCGTTAGTTTTATTTTTATCTAATTTAGTATCTATTTCAGTATCAAAAATATGCACATAATATTCATTCGATAAATTCGCCATTTGACGATCGTCCGTTATTAGGATACCCTCATTCATTAATCCTAAACTTTTTTGTCTTGAATTTTCCTATTAATTTATTTAATATTTTTCATTTATTCTTAGCATCTATATCCCTATAACAGTTTTTGTAGTATTCCTGTTTCCTTGTTAGTATTAACTTATTTATTTTGTTTCTCATTTCTCTATATTTACTCAAATAAACAAGTTTCTTCGTTCTAATAAATCTGGAGTATAATCTGTTTCTTTTTATTTCGTTTAACATTTTTTTTTGTGTCCAACCCCTCTTTTGTTACATTTTTCTTTAATTTCTATCCATGGAAATATTTCATTTATTATTTTCTGTATCAATGTTATAAAAATGTAATATTTCTTTTTATCTTTACTAAATTCTTTTCCCTAATTTATAAATTTTAATTTGTTTTTAAATTCGCTCATGTTTCTTGTGCATTAATTTCTAATTCTTATCTTTTTTCTTACTTCCTTTCTCTCTTCCCTCTCAAAGTCAACTATTATCATTTTGTGATCACTTAATTGATAGTCATTAACTTCAACAACCACCTCATTAGTATTTGTGAAGCACAAGTCGATTAAAGTTGAAGATTGCGATGCAATACGAGTGTTTTCTTTTACTAAATTTTTCAAACCCATTGATTTCATGTTATTTATTAATAGATTACTATCATTACTCTCTTTTTTCTATGTTGATATTGAAATCGCCAATTATAAATATTTTTTAATAGTACTTTCTTCTAGAGAATTATTTAGCCAATTTAATAGTTCCATTAAAGTCTCTTTCTGTTGTCTATATACTAAAACTTTGCTATTTCATTTTGTTTTTTATTCCTATTATTTCGTAGTTATCACTCATATTGATCAACAACGAATTTTCAGGTAGTCAGCTGTGTAGCAAAATGATTATTTATTGCTAAATAATCGTTAAAGTTTTAGCAATAAATAATCGTTTTGCTACACAGCTGACTACCTAAAAATTTGTTGTTGATTATTATAATGGGCTGTGAAAGTCTACGTGAAACAATCAGTCGTATTGGTTACTGCTTCCCATAGCAAATATCCCTCCATTTTATCCCTACTATAAACTGATACACCACCTCCACTTTTGTTATTCCTGAACCTATGGAAATCATAGAATCCCTGAAAATGATTGAAGTCATGTTCTTTCATCCAAGTTTCCGCCACCATCAGAAAATCCATCTGCAATTTGTTGTTGTTTAACAATATTTCTATTTTATTATTTATACTCCTTGTATTTAAATATATTATTCTATCTGTATTAATATTTTTCTTTGTCCAACTATTATTTTAACAAGTATATATAATCTACTTCGTCATTACAGACATTTTCCTCTTACCTCACGAGAATCCATATTCGAATTATTACTAATATTATCATACTCATTTTCCAATATTTCGTTAATTACAATTTGTGTACATTAACATATTTATAAATTTTACATTTACCATACACACTGGATATTTAGAACAAGAATTTTTTTTTCTTTTACCCTAATGAATATGAGGATTTGGACTTTAAATCACGTTTGACAAACAGTCTTTTAAACAGTGTTTCTCAAACTGTGGTTAGTCACTAACAACTTCACACATTCTTTTCCTTATTGAGGACCAGCAGGGGTAGAAGAAGGGGGGAATTATTCAGTGGCTCTCAATTGAACAAAATTTTAAAATATATTGTTCGAAACTAGGATTACTAATATATATATATACAAGGGTGACGTTGACGCTCTATAGCACGTAAAATACGTGGAATAGAAAGGAAAGACCCAATATTAGAAAATTGCACATCCCAGGAACCTGCTATTTAGCAACTATGTGGCCCTTCGGAAGGAACATGCTATTCAACACTATTAACGTAGTAAAAGAAAAACATATATATACAGTGAAAATCGTTTATAACGATGCTGGTTATAACCACCAACCGCATATAATGATGGAATTTTTACAAGAAGTTTGGTTTGCTATTCTACTCCATACTAAATATATCGGTTATAACGACATCGTATACTATAACGACAGCGATTTTGTAGTCTACGTAGATTCTAAGTAGGGAAATTCGTATCGGATATAACGACGCGACTTGACAGTCATAAATCGGAATCACATGAATTATTTATCCAAAATTGAAGCGCTCTTCTAATGTGTTTATTTACAAATGTCCGAGAAAGTTTTATTACTGCTAAACCTGAATATTGAAGATAATAAACCTTAAAAAACACGTGATTTATTAATTGAATAACACGAATATCATATTCTTTAGAGGCCTATTTTATTTTTTCAGCATAAGACCCATAAATCTCTTAAACCGGCACTGTTCGGAAGTCATTAGTATAATATAATAAATATTATTCATTAGATTTGTTTTCTACATTATATACTTTAGTATTTTCTAGAATTTTTTCAATTTAAAAAACCTAAGGAAGTACTATGTTTTTAGTGTGGCTATAAATATAATTTAACGTTAAGGGAAATGAAATTCATTATAATTAAATATATTTTTATTTAATTTTGAAACCAAAAAGTTTAATACTTTTTACTATCAAAATAATTTATAAAACTCTAGAGTGTATTATACTGCAGGCTACAATCATTTTAAAAAAAATATTGTTTATAACGACTATCGGTTATAACGACCAAATTTTCGCGGTCCCTTGAAGGTCGTTATAACCGATTTTCACTGTATATATAAACACCTGATTATGTTATCAATGAAAGGGCCACCACTATCCATGTCAAAAAATATGACACACAAATGGCATTTTCTTAAAGAATAATTGTTCTGGTTGTTCAAAGCCATGATACGTTCCTGTCTTTCTTTCTTTTTGGTTTTACGGCTCAAAGACTACAGTGGTCATGCTGCGCCGGGACCTACTGTTTTCCGAGGAATCCGAACCTCTTAAGGCCTAGGGAACCAAACCCCGGACTACAGTGAGCAGTGCGATCTTTATGAGATCTCTGAGTAAGCGTTCTTTTTGCACTGCTGGGAGTCGAACCCGGATTAGCGGCGCACTAGGAGAACGCGTTACCACACTGCGCCACCGCAGGGCATGTTCCTATCTAAAATTTAATATTTTAATTTCCTTTTCATTTATTTGCAAATGTAATATGAAATGATTTTATAGTGTTCTGTTGGAAAACTAAAACAAAAGTTTAAAAAAGGAAAAATGTGTTTTGTTTCCTTGGAACCCACATTTTCCAAAAAATACCTATATGTTTTAACATAGCAACTCCTTGAAACCCAGTTTTATGAGCACTCAATGATACCCCTGATGTATGGGGGTTTTTTTTACAAAACCACATCAAAAAAAATTATTAGTCATCTTAGTACCTCACCAAAAAAAAAATCCAAAAAGCATGCCCAGTGGTTTTACGTATTGATCAGTTTGGCAAATGTGTTAACTCAAGAAGAGTAATACTATCTTATAGAAACTAAAATTGCAACTCTGATTTAAAATATCAGACCCTATAAGCCATTGTCAGAAACCAGCTATATAAATTTCATATGTGCATCATCATTTTTACTAAGATCAGATTTTTTCATTCTGAAATACGAGTCGCATATTATTAATAATGTGGCCACATACTCAACGAAAGCTTTCAAAAACATGGGCAACGTTTTTTTTTTTTTTTTTTTTTTTTTAGTTCTAAATATTCTGGGCTAATCTATCATGAAGCCACAGAACAGAAAGGAAGTTGGGCACCATTGGCGACCAAAGGCTCAGACTGTTACACAGTGATGCCAATTTTCCTATTCGCCTCATGAGCTTTTTTATTAAAACAAGAAACAAGCTTTTCAGAAAAATATTCAAATGCCACAACCATAGTCCTACACGGAAATGAAATATAAATTCAGGAATATTATATATTTCAACTATTTTAGTGTTTTACTTTCAGTCGGAACTTTTCTACTTTCTGTGTAAGTTTGGAATTAATAAATCAAATCCTCTTAATTATTAAACTTTTTTATTTTATTTATTTTTCTCTGGTCCACATTTACTTTCAACAAAGCAAAGTAAGTTTCTCTTTCATCCCCCTTCTGAACTGAAGATGTAACCAAAGAATAAACATGCCCCTCTATATATATATATATATATATTCCTTCACATAGGGAATGTAAATCTGTTCCTCTATATATAAAGAGAGAGAGAGGGAGGGAGAGAGAGAACGAAAGAAGTACAATATATAGATATACCGGTTTATATATTAAAAAAAATTTCCCCCTCTATATTCTTCGGTACGATATTTGCTTCAACACGTTTACCACAAAATAACACATATTGCACCGCAATATTTACACTACTAAATTTGGGTGAATAGGCCGATGTTTACTAAATTTCCCACCAAAGAATTGTTGCCAGATAAAGGACAACAAATTTAAAGTTTTAGGATATCTTTAAAGATGGATGAGTAAAGTGAGTTCGAAAATAAATTTGGCGTTTTTAAATAAATATTTTTTCAAATTGCAATTGTCCATGCAAATGTGTCCGGTAACTGAGCTTATACATAAGCGGTGGCAGTCTCTCAGATTAGGCGGGGCACGGGGCCGAAATAATTTTGGCGCCCCTTGCTACCAAATATGAGTTTTATAATGTAACGAGTAAATATTTTATTTCATTTTTACAGTGTACACATTTCAAATTTTTTTGCACATGTAAAAAAATTGCGAAGGCATGATTTCTAATGACCATCTTTAAGGAGAGCCTTTGGCGCGCATCCACGATGGTTAGGCGGGACCACGGTCCCATCGTCCCCGTGCGTACGACCTCCTATGAGCATACATTGATAAATGTTCATTGAAATGAATGGTATTGCAAGGGCCTAGTCTCTTCGTCCACTTCACGCTTGCATTATTCATAGTGGTAATTAAACCACCCCCTTCTTCCCACTTTCAGTTCACTTCGTTATCTAGTTCGTGATTTGCGCCTATACGTCGGTGAAGTCGTGACGTCACAACATGGCTGCTGGGCACAAACAACAGATTGGGCCCATTGACTTAACATTGACGATCGTAGTAATTAGCATTTCTTAAGCTTGCAAATAAAAATGGGTTTATATTTTGTAGCTTGTTGCAACCACCGGACTGTCGGGAATAAATGTTCTTTTTATAGATTCCCAAAAGACAAACGCAAACATGCTCTTTGGGCAAAAATGTCCAGGTATCTATAATTTCTATCAAAGGTCATTCAAATCACATCAACCGGGGCATTGACCTTTAATTTTCAGATTCCAATGATTTTTGATTTATATTTACCTATGGAGCAAATTGCAAATTTTCATAGTTTTCGGAGGTTCCGTTTTCCTGGAATTAATTTTTGGAAATTAAAAAATAAAATAACTTTTTCAGTGATCTTGA
>QLNU02014176.1:8101900-8115062 GCA_006491805.2 Dysdera silvatica
GCAAGAAGATTTGAAAGACCAGTGGATATTTATTGCTATTCATTTGGATAGGAAACCAAAAATTTTTACACTCTACAAATATGTAATAAACAGTTTTATGAAAATAAGAAAGGTTAAGATAAACATTTATGATCCATGTAAAATATAACCAACATGAGGTGAAAACAAGCCAGACTTTTATATCGTTAAGACGACAGCATTCACGAGTTTTGAGGTAATTTTCTTTTAACTTGAGAAAATAAAGAGACCTCAATTTAAAATAACAAATTCGACAAGATTTTCGATCAATACCTCTTGATCGACTTTGAAAGACCTTTCAACAAAAAAACGAGATGAGAGACGCCAAAGAACAAACGGTCAGGTGAAAGAGGAGGCAATCATGCCATTTCTGATCGGAAAATCGTTGACTAAGTCTTTTTTGTAAAGGCTGATATTAACATGATCTTCCTGCAAGTTAAAAGTAGAAGCAGATTTTTTAGGAGTTTTGTGCTTCAAGTCATTATGGGTTTTTACTTGGAGTTTATTTTCAAATCCAAAATGCTGATTTTTTTCCGTCATAGACATAAAAATGCCTTTAATGTTTTTAGTAATATATTCTTCGACATTGTTGAAGAACGATGAACATGCTTTGGAAAACATATCGTTGAAGCCACTTTCTTGAAAATTAGTTAGCTTATTCTGTAATTGCTCTACTTTACCTTCTAGATTTCTAAACCTTGCTTCGAATTTATTTGAAACAGGATTATCGTAGGGTTGATTATTTAAAGGAAGCTTTTCCTATTTTAATTTTGCTTCGTAATAAGAGTAACCTCCTTTAGCTCTGAAGTTTAAGATGTTTTTTCTATTTCCCATTTAGGGCAAGAAGTGTCAAAAGCTGCATTCCTTTATAATTCGTACAACTAGGAATATTGTTACATTCATAGTCTTCGGGATTGGGCAGGGAATACAAAGGTCAAATTTAAAAGCTGCGACAAGAAACTTCGCCATGGCCAAATTTGTAACATTTTTTTCATTGTCGAATTTTGTCAATGAAAAGTCTAGTTTCCATTCTTTCGTAGGAGATACACTTAGGATATGATTTTCCTGAAAAAGGTTAGGATAATAGTAGTTTTATTTAAACTGTAAATAATTTTCTTAATTTCTTTTATCTTGAATTCGCTCATCAAAAGTTCGTTTGTAAGATCACTAAGATCTATCTCTGGATCCACATTGACTAAAACACATTTTCGAGTTAATGATTCTTGGATAATGCGAGTAGAAACAGGTTTATTGAAAATTTAATTAATTTGAGTTAGATTATTCATGGTCACAGCGTCATTTGTTTCTACTAGCGGAGAGCCATTTCTGAGAGAACGAATTTGCTCTATTTTATGATTTTTACCCGCTTTTGATATTACTTGTTTTTTAGGATGGGGGTTTAAGTCCAATAACTTATTGTTGATATTTTCTATAATTATCGCTATTTTAGGAACGCTACTGTTTTGGGCTAGATAGAATTATTATTATATAGAAAATTATAAGAGTAGGTCAAATAACTTGAAAGTAGAGGAGTACTTGCTAAGTAAACAATGGAGATACTTGAAAAGTTGTCATTAACTTTTAATTTTTGTGTTGAACTTTCGTCATATCCTCAGAAGAGAAATGGTTGGAGGCCTTACCTTGCACGTTTTCCGTTTGACGATCTTGAAGTAAGTTATCAGACGTAGTGTTATTTGGAATTGAAGAAACTTGTGCTTTACGTTCTTTATTTTTACTTTGTTAAAGATTGAAAACTTGTTATGAATATTCTGACCATTCAGCTTTCTAGAAGACATAATGGAAACGTATTAAAGTAGGCAACAACGAAAGTAATGTTCGCATTAGTTGCTGCTTAACTGAGTGAAAAACCGTCCAGCAATTAATCAAGCTCAACTTTACTAATCTTAACTCTTAAAGAAAAATAACAATTCGAACGAAAAGCAAGTTTAGAATACATAAAAAAAAAAATGCTTCACGAAATAGTTTGTAACGAAGCAGAAAATGAGACGAAACCTTCACAAATGCACGCAATCCCTATCAAAGGTCAAACGCAAAAGGAACCTTTATATTCAGAAAACCATACAAACGTAAAAGCAAGGATGAAAATACTTCTATTAAATCAATGTTATTTTTTTTGGGTGTACTTTACTAAGCTTTTGGAAATTTCCATGCATCAATATAGTTTTCAGAACTAATTTGACCGTCTGGCGCAGTATAGCCCAGATGCTCTTGCGCCATAAAACATCCAAACAAACAATAATTTGACCGTCAAAACTTGAATGAATACTAATAAACAAAAGGAGAAAAAGCGCCATCTGGTATTTCGTGCCTTTCGGGTTACCATGATAACCAAAATTAAAAAGTAAAGAATTAATCACAACTAACATTTCCTCATGTAGCTATTATTGATTCCACCAGAATATAGTGGCAACAATTATTTTTCATTGGTTTCAACGCAAATGATTGTATTATTAATATTATCATAATAAAGTGGCAACAACATCCTACCTTTATTAAAACTCCCCCCCCCCCCAAAAAAAAAAAAGGAACAAATGTCACGCTTTTTGAGTGACCTCCGCAAACATTTTCAACGATAACAAATACAAGAAATTTCACAACTTCCATGAACATACAATAATCGCAACATCCCAGACTAAATTAGAAATGCCGGTAGCGGCACACTTTCCGTCAGGGGATGGCAACACCTACGAACCAGAACCAAAACTTTTCCAATCCGGAACCAAAACTGACGCTAAGTTCGCGGCAAAGTAAGTGATTAGAGAGAGACTTCCTCGTAACTTCGACGCCTTTGCATGCGTATGTTCTTCACGATTGTACAAGCTTACGTTAATCTCGGAATCCATATTATCGTACGCATGTAATTAAAGTTCAGTTTATTCGGGACATAATGTTTTGATATTCTGTTTGTGAACCGGCCAATTTTATCGTACACCCACGACTCACGATACCGATATTTATTGAAGTTGCTTATTGTCGAGTCGTTGACTAGAAAGATTGTCACAAATTCGACTCCGTATTCACAGGAGAGGGTTGACTTTGTTTCAATACGTCGGTGAAGTCGTGACGTCACAACATGGCTGCTGGGCACAAACAATAGATTGGGCCCATTGACTTAACATTGACGATCGTAGTAATTAGCATTTCTTAAGCTTGCAAATAAAAATGGGTTTATATTTTGTAGCTTGTTGCAACCACCGGACTGTCGGGAATAAATGTTCTTTTTATAGATTCCCAAAAGACAAACGCAAACATGCTCTTTGGGCAAAAATGTCCAGGTATCTATAATTTCTATCAAAGGTCATTCAAATCACATCAACCGGGGCATTGACCTTTAATTTTCAGATTCCAATGATTTTTGATTTATATTTACCTATGGAGCAAATTGCAAATTTTCATAGTTTTCGGAGGTTCCGTTTTCCTGGAATTAATTTTTGGAAATTAAAAAATAAAATAACTTTTTCAGTGATCTTGAGTCACATTCATGTAAATATCTAAGCACCTGTTTTAGCTAGAAAGTTCATCTTGAGCTCATTTTAAAGCCCTCTATATGCGCTTTCTCTGTGATATACATATGTACTGAGAAGATTTTTTTATCGTTTTTAAAATATATATATATATAAAAACTCAAAACAGAATTTTTGAAATAAAAAAAAAAAATTATATATATATATATATATATATTAAAGGAAAACTTCATTTGAGTACTTTTGCACGAATTCAGGGGATGGGACAATAATGAGATCAATGTTTTAAAAAAAATCTTCCCAACTGCATTAGAATTTTTAAAAAAAATAAATAAATTCTGCCTGTATTTTCAAATAGTTCACAAAATAGTCATTAGCCATTAACTCTTCCAATTATATTTTAGAGTAAGTCACAAAATGTAGGAATGTGAAGTTAGTTATATAGTACCGTGCCTCTCTCTTCGCCCCAAGAATTTTTTTCTGTATTCGCCTGTACGTTGGACCAAATTTCTGATATTAACATAAGAGAATTAGAAAGATGAATTTTAAATTTAGTGGTTTGTTTAATAAATTTTTATATTTGGTTTTTATTCAAACTTTTGTGTTCATGTATGTTACAAAAGCATTTAATTTGTTGTATTTCATTTGGGTTTTTTTTTTTTGGTGGAGGGTTAATATATATATATATATTCAAAACATGTCCATATACTTTGGGTAGTTTTGTTCAGAATTCTTGTTCTATTAATAAGTCTTGATGCCGCAATCATTTTCTTTAAAAAATGTTTTGATCTTTTATGAAAATCAATTCTTTTCTCCTTAAATTTACAGTTTTGATTTTATAGATATTTAATTTTCCATTTATTTTTTGTCTGTAGGGGATATGGAAGAATATCTAATAACTTGAACCATAATTATAACCCCCATCAACGACGTAGTCAGGTTTTTGTTAAGGCTGGCCCCTTAAAATAAATTTTTATAATTTATTTATTTTTTATTTCCTTGAAGTGGGGTACGACCAAGCCCCCCTGAAAAAAAACGGATCTTGTATATATACACACTGAAAGAACAATTTATCTTCTTCGTTCATGAAATTATTGAAAAAAATTTAATTTGTTACGAATCTGTCAAGTGTTTTTATGGCCCTTTAATTTCCTGCAAAAATTTTTTTATAAGCGCACTGAGAGTTACACAGCAAAATATGTATCGCTTCCAGAAAAATAATATACGTGCATATAATAAATTGCTCTTTCAGTACATGTGTATATATATGCATACATAAACGCAGACTGGGTACAGTATCTGAATACTATATACTTTACTCTTCATGGAAGCATGAATTTGTTCTCGCATTTCTTCATTATCAGGGTCATAAAAAAAAGATCGAACATGTGAAGAACGTATAGCGTTTTCTGCACGTTCGATCAGTTTCGGCTGATCCGAAAAAAACACGGAAATTTCATAAAATGAGAACATTTTAAATCTATCTCATAAGCATAACATAGCAAATGGCAGTTTGTTTGTGCCCAGCGCCATATTGAAACGTCACACTTCGCGACCGCTGCAATGAAACAGTCTGTTACTTCAGCTCCCTTGAATTCTAACGGGACTGCCAGTGCCTGATTTACGCAGGGGCAGCTGCCCAGGGCCCTTAAAATCCAAAATTTAATGCAATACATTCGTAAAAAGTACATGAACCACGCAAGGGATGAAAAATTTTTTTTGTTAGTTTTACTTAGTTATAGGTGACGCTGGAATAGGGCAAAAAGGTTTGAATTCACTGGCGAGTAAAGTAAGCGTGTCCTAATTATTATTCCGAGAAGAGCGAGAATTTAACTTCACTGCAACCGCCAACGATTTATTTACATTCTTACCTTCATTTGTTTATGTTATTTAGCATGCTTTTTCTTATGATTGATCAAACTTAAAATTTTTAATCGATAATCTAATATTAGAAGATTGTAAGGTTAAGAAATATGTCACGAAATTATCCTTCTGGAGCAAATAAACGTAAATTGAAAAAAGCTCACGAGCTGTAAGCAAAGAAGATGGCCTGAAGCATGACGAAAATCATTTCTTCTGCCGTTCAACCAAAAAACTTGATCTTCGAAATAAATACGGGGTATATTGAAAATGACTACAGTCCTGTCAGTAACTCTAATAGCATTGGAAATATTTCTTTTTCTGCCTCTAACGCTATTGATTCAAATGTATATGTTTCAGCCGATGATGATTCACAAAACGATGAAAATAAAAACAATTTTGCCACTCGCACTGATCTTTCTAGTTCAGGAGCTCAGTCTGTAACGATATATGATTAAGATCCTGCAAAATGGACAATGTTTACGGACAACATGATTGAATATTTTATTAATAACCCACCTCCACAAAGTATTGAAAAAGTGAGCGCTAGTACAGATACTGTCCCATTTCGTTTTTAGTGGGAAGTGTTTCCAACCCACTTGGCAACTTTGTCCTGGCTTGCCGCCATGTTGCTTACGTCTCAATACAGGCTCCGCCCCTTTCCCTCCTAGTCTTCACCCCTACCCTCTTCCCTTCTAACATTCACTCCTACCCCCTTCACCCCTACCCCTCTAACCTCTTCATGTTCTTTATCCTCCCCCTTCCCCTCTCCACCTCCCAATCCCTGTTTTCTTGGCAGTCTTTTCCTACCACCCCCCATCCTTTTAATCTCTTTCCACTCCCGACCACCACACCCCTCGCCCTTTCTCCCTGTTGGCTTTCTCCTCTCCTTTTTCTCGGTGCAGCGAACAAAATAAAAACGGCATACTAACTTTTATTCCTTTTATCCGTCGGATAACTTCACCTCTTTAACTACACAGTCATCCACGTTAGGCCTACAAGCGCACCTTGCAAACCGGGCCCTTCTACTCTAAACCAAATAAACCTTCTCCCACAAACCAATCCAACAACATTCCTCTTCCCTTTCAACCGCAATTGAACAAAAAAATCCATATTGAAACATTGACATCTTTCCAATCGCTGCAACACTTCCATGACGCTCAAAAGAAAGACGAAGCATGCTTAAAGCCCGCAATTCTTGCCACACCCACATATGTGCTTCATATGCTATATACGCCTCACATGGCATAGACTCTCACGTCAAAACCCCACCTACAGCGACTTTTCTCTAGGGGAGAAACACGCTGGTGGGACGATATCTGTACTTCCACCATATTTTTAATAAAAAGTTATTTCTATTTGACAAAATAAAATAACGAAAAAATAGCTAGAGAATGCCTTGTATTATCATGTCATAATAAATCATGTTGTTGGATCCGTAAGCTCTTTGGCAGTAATTCTACTGGTCTGTCTACCTGTGGATTTAGTGACTGGAAGCATGCTGCTGTCAGGTTGACAGAACATGAAAACTCTAGTTGACATAGAAACTCTGTGATAAAAATGAGCACACATCTTCAAGCATCTAGTCGTATAGATTCAAGCATTGTAATTCATTATCAGAATATAAATCAGTTACTTGAGATCAGTGCTGAAAAGGGTAGTTGCCTGTGTAAAGTTTTTATCTCTGCGAGGCTTGGCATTCTTTGGAGATAATGAGACAATAGGCTCCGTTTCAAATAGAAATTTTCTTGGATGTTTGGAACTTGATCCTTTTCTCGTTGGTCATCTCCAAAGGTATAGAAATCGGGAATTTGGGTTCACTAATTGCTTGTCATCGACAAGTATAACTGACTTTCTTGATCTTATGGCACAAAAAGTATGCAATGAAATCACTTCAGTTATAGCAAATTCCAAGTATTTCTCTCCAATTGTTTACACAACACCAGATATAACCCATTTTAACCAGTTATGTTTAAGTTCACGTTATGTTGAGCCAGATTGTGAACCAAGAGAGAGCTTTTTAAAATTCATACCAGTTTTTGGGCGTTCTGCAGAAACCTTAACAGAAGTAATTGTGAGAACTATAGAAGAACTTTGCCTTAATTTACAGAATTGTAGGAGTCAAACTTTATTTATGATAATGCATCCAACATGGCTTGGAAATATTCAGGAGTACAGACACAGATCAAAAATTTAAATTCATTAGCAGAATTTGTTCCATGCTCCGGCCACTCTCTGAATTTATTTGGCGTTAATGCAGCGGAATCATCCAGTACTGCTATTAATTATTTTTGTGTTGTACAAGCAGCGTACAATTATTTTTTTTTTGCTTCGACAAATAGATGGCAAACACTAAATATTTGAGTAGTAATTGCAATAAAAAGTTTACACTCAAAAGTCGCTCTGATACACATTGGTGTGCTGATGCCTATTCCACAGAAACATTAAGAAAGAACTATCAAGAAGTTATTAAGACACTTAAAGAACTTTACAACAGTAGTGATTTAACTCCGGTAACAAAACATGAAGCGGAATCTCTAAAAAGACATTTTTCCACTAATGGCGTCATATACCACAACACGAAACAAGAAAGTACCAAGAAGCAGACTACAAGGTGATGGTGATACTAGTTAAATTAGAACCAAGGCAAGAGTTCATTTTAAATGGTCATTATGGACTTTGTGATACCCTATTAGCCAATCCGAGGAGTCGTAAAGAACCTTATGATTGCATGTTAAAAAAATTCTCATGCTTAACGTCTTTTAATATCCATTCAATACATGCTGAAGCGAAGACTTTACAGAAGTATTATGCATCCGTTTTAGGAGAGGAGTTTGAAAATGAATTGTTGCAGTTTAGTGTTGTAGTGGATGAAAACGGAACAGTGAGTGATATGCTTAAAAAAAATTAAAACTTGCAATTTATCGTATGCATTTTCTAATGTAGAAACTGCATTAAGGATCTTTTTGACAATACGTATTTCTAATTGCTCTGGAGAAAGTTTGTTTTCTTTGTTAAAAAGACTGAAATCCCCTCTACGATTATGTATACTTCAGAGTATATTGACTCAGTTATCCTTGCTTTCTTTAAACAGTGATATTACATCCCAGTTAGATTATGTTGACATCATAGATTCATTTGCAAATTGTAAATTATGTAACAAACCACTTTAAACATTAAATATGTATAATTATTTTACTTTAATTGGATTTAATATCAACTTCCCCCATCCAATTTTTTTCCTAGCAATGGTAAGACTTTACTCTTTTTGTATGGTTTACTTTTTAATATTTTAGGTTCTAGATTTTCAAATATTTTTATAAAAGTATATATTGCACATACATGCTCATTTTTAAAAAATAAATTTAATAATATATATTAATAATTTATATTATGTTTCTAAGTTGCCTGCTCCGCTCTTATGGGTCTCTCTCTCTCTCTCTATATTTTTTTTAAATGAAATTGAATTTTTAGACCTATATCTTGTTATGGAAAAAGATTTTAAAGTTGAGGGTGATATTTTTGTTAAAAGGACATACTTTGATTTTGAAGTGATAAAATTAGTTAATTTTAATTCAAATATAAATACTGCAATACATAGAAATATTATTATTATGCAGATTAAAAGAATTGAAAAAATTTGCACTACAGATAAATACTTTAAAAATGCTATAAAAAACTTAGAAAAAACATTAGAAGGCAATTTAGTTCTTAAAACATTTATTTATAATATTTTTAATAACTTTAAAAAGATTAGAAAATTGGTAAAATAAAACAAAAGAAGCTTTTATAAGTGCAGTTTAAAAATATCTGGAATGGCACATTTGTTTTAATTTATTTATCATTTCACGAAATTTCAATATTTTGAAACATTCTTAAAAAAATTATAATAGGCAAATTGCGTAGTAATATATTTTTCTTTTATTTCATTCTAGTTTAATATTATTTTGGTATAGAATTGTTTATATTTGTTTGAAATTTATTTTTTTCTAAATTTTCTTTCTGGTGTGTCGGGAGACTAGTACCTATTTTGTGTTAATACTTGGGTACTAACAGAAACACACCATGCTGGGGGTCTTCCTTCAAAAGTCCCCTCCATAATACAATTTTTATTGTATTTTTTGTTCGAAAACTGAAGGTCTTTTGTGATTGGCATTTTATCTTTATCATCATTGCTAATTAAATTTCTCATTGATCCTACATCATTATGGATTGGATAATGACTTTAATAATTAGAATTAAATTAGAAATTATTAAAAACTATAAAACTATAAATAAAAATACAAAAACCTTCATACAAATTGTTAACTATTCCATTTTTATCATTATTTTTATATATATATATATCATCATCATCATATTCAACCATTATCTATCCACTGCTGGATGAAGGTCTCTCCAAATGCTTTCCACACAAGTCTATCCTGAGCAATTCGCTTCCACGTCACCCCAACCTGTTTTCTTATTTCATCCACCCATCTAGTTTGAGGACGTTTTCTAGGTCTTCGGTGGTCTCTTGGAATCCAGTTCAGAATTTCTGTTGTCCATCGTTGATCAGTTCTTCTTGCAATATGCCCAGCCCATCGCCATTTCAGTCCTTTTACTTTAACAATGATGTCCTCTACTCTAGTTTGCTCTCTCACCCAAGTGTTTCTTTTTCGATCTCTCCTAGTTATTCCAAGCATGCACCTCTCCATGCTCCTTTGCGTTGTCTGTAACTTTCGTATTGCTCCAACTGTTAGACTCCATGTCTCTGATCCATAAGAGAGGACTGGCAATACACACTGGTTGAAGACCTTTCTTTTTAGACACAAAGGCAATTTCCCCTTCAGGATAAAACTGTTTCTTCCAAATGCACTCCAGCCAAGCACCCAACCCGGGGATCTGAAAATTATCACCACCTTCTCAAGGCTGTAAAACATTTTAGTGAATGTACAAGATACTAAAATGCTACAAAAGTAATTGATACTGCTTGACAATTAGTAATGAGCTAAAAAGTACCTTATTTTAAAACCTACTTGTAAAACCTTTGAAACTAAATGCATAGCAGAATTAGGCAAATAAAATTTTTGAACGGCTAGGGGGGATCGAGCCCCATATGGGCGCCCATGAACACAAGGTAAGTTCAAATGCATATTCTTACTAATGTCAGGATAACTAAAACCACAATTTCGAAAAATATAATCCTTCCTATATTGCAAAGGCCAACTCTCTCATTTTTGGATTCATGACAGCCAAGGGAGCTGAAAGCTAAAGCGACCACCCATGACCCCTTCCCTCGGCAGTGGCATAGATATTTTTTTCTTTTGTGGGGAGGAGGGGGCTTGATCCCTCAAATGAAGAAAAAGTATGAAATAACACATTTATTTTCCTACTTCTTACATAAATATTTTACAAAATCACTGTTGAAAAAAAAAACTAACGTAAGCTACTATTATTATTATTTTTTTTTCAATAATCAAGACTTGCTAATGACGAATGATTAAAAGACTGTACATTAAAGGTGTACAAAATCTTATTAATCTAGATTTAGAGAAATTTTCTGACCTTCCGATTAGCAAAACTATTCTGGCAGAACCAGACCCCCCTCCCTGAATAGGTCCTTGCCAGTGCGGGCCCCCGGGATGCAGCCCTTGCTGCCCCCCTCTATTCGGCCCTGATGACACATAAACTAAAACCTAATTGCTGTCCTAAAAGTCTTATATAATTGGCCTTTTGAAAAGTGGGGAACTTTGATATATTGTACAGGCGCATAACCTAATATTTAAATATTTCAAAACAGGACATTGTTAGGTGCGCAAATACTTATTTGGCATGAAAAATATTTTTTTTTTGTAGATGAAAACTGTTTGCAATGAACTTCTTATGATTGTTAAAAAATAAATACATGGATGTTCATTGTAAAAATAATCCATTAATTAAAAAAATTCCTTTGTGTTTTCTTTCTATTCCAATCTATATATACGACGTAATATAGGTGTGCAAATATTTTTTTTGTCCACTGTACCTTACGAATCCAGTCTTCGACATGCGAAAACAATTTATTTTTTCTAGCTGATTTCCAACTGCCCTGTCCTTATGAATAAGACATAAAGGATAAAAAATAATAAATATATTTAAGCCATCATTATATCCTGATAAATTGAATTTTAGAATACACACAGTGTTGCCCCATGTAAGCCAGCGATTTTTTGTGTTTATGACGACATTGCTACAAGTGCGTGATTTTCTTGACAGCGAACCAATTTATCACTTGAGATTATGCTTTGGCAAAGAATCGGCTCAATTAATATAACGATAATTACATCAATTAATTGCTCGTCCGATCACGATAAGCCCTGAAAAAAAGCAAGTGAGCTGAGAATGGTACCTGGTAGATGTCCAGTAATAATTTCCCAAAATGTTAATTACCATATTATAAAAAAAAAAAAAGTGTTGCTGTAAAAATAATTACAAATTTCTTTATTACATAAAACCGCCATGCATTAAGATTTGGAAATGCTTGCGGTAACGAAGAACTAAAAGAAGTGGAAGCAGGGATTTCCGAAATGGAAAAGAAGTAGAGAAGCACCCAGGTTTGGCCATGAAAGCGAGCAAAGGTAGGGCAGACGAGAGGGGGGGAAGTAAGGGCTGCAGCCCGGGGGAGGGGCTCGGATGAAGTCTAGGAGCCCGCGCTGCAAGGACATATGCTGGGCGGTCGTCCCTTGCTAGTCGGAAAGCCAAAAAAATTGTTCTCTAATTCCAGAGTAATAAGATTTTGTGCGCTTTTAATGTACAGTCTTTTAATTATTCTTCATAAGCCCGTCTCGGTTGTTTAAAAAAAAAAGTAATAATAAAAGCTTACATTAGTTTCTTTTTTTCAGCGGTGATCTTGTAAAATAATTAAGTAATAAGTAAGTACAAAAAAAAAGCGTTCTTATTTCCTACTTTTTGTTCATTTGGGAGCTCAACCCTCTCTCCCCACAAAGGAAAAAATATCTATGCTACTGCCCAGGTAAGGGGTCATGGTGGGGGGCCGTCGAAGTGAGCCTGGAGACCCGCGATGGCTCTCGGCGCCCCTGAGCAAAGGTAACAAGGTGAGTTCCGTATTTTTTCTTTTCTTTTTGGAAAGCATTGTGCACTTTTTCATAGGCGCCATTTAAGTTAAAAGTTGTGCAGGAGCGGAGAATACTCACATATCCGGGCGTGTTTCCGGACTGCACCAGTTTGATTATGAGTACTGTCTTTGAGACGACTGGATTCGACTCTTAGACTCCTTTGGGCGATAGAATGAAATTAGATGACCGCCTAGAGGAACACCAACTTGAGTACATTGGGGGACAGGTAACCCAATACTGTCAACTTTCTTACCATTGGTTTACAATGTCAAGCTGGGGGGTTCCTTTGTTCTCAACCCCCCAAAAAAAAAGAACTTTATCAAATGAAACATCTAAAGACTTAAAAAAAAAATCATTCATTTCAATTGCTTGGTATTTATCATAAAATTGCAGGCCTATGCTGATGTAATAAAGAGGGTATAGTCCTGTTTTCTCCTAAATAAAATTAATTTACATCTTTAAATCGGCGGGGAAAATATTAAAAATAATAATATATTTTATGTTATCTGTCTTCCATCTTTAGCCATGTTTTGCGTTTCTTTATTCATTTATCGTTCATCAATTTTGAGGGCTTGACTCTTCACAAATATATTTTTTTTGTGTGTGTGTGTGGTGGGGGTGGGGGGAGGCTAAGGGACCCAGGTCCCTTAGAACTGACCCCCGCTGCCACCTAGGTTTGTCTGTTGTTAAAACCGGCCCTGC
>QLNU02014176.1:8115161-8139854 GCA_006491805.2 Dysdera silvatica
CGTTGTTAAAGGAAGTTTATCTGTTGGGAAGAAACACATCATTGCATTAAAAGGAGAGGATGGCACCGTAACAAGAAATAGGGAAGAAATACTTAGAAGAGTTGAAGAATTCTACAAAAAACTATATGAAAGAAGAAGTTTCATTTGCAATAAAAAGCATGAAGAAAGGAAGAGCCCCTGGCGATGATGGTATTACATTAGATATCTTAAAAGAAGCTGGAGAATATGTAGAAGACATACTTGCAAAATTCTTTAAGATCAACAGACATCGAGGATGTGTACATTGACATGGTGAAACGTGTGTATAAAAATGCAAGTGCAAAATTTCGGTTACATAAAGATACCAAAACTATCAAAATTGGTAAAGGTGTGAGGCAGGGAGATACCATTTCTCCAAAACTTTTTACTTCAGCTTTACAGATGATTTTTCAGCAGATAAATTGGAATAACAAGGGAATAAAAATAAATGGTGAATATTTAAATCATTTGCGGTTTGCTGATGACATTGTTATTTTTTCAACGAACCCATTAGAACTCCAAGACATGGTACAGGAGCTCTCAACTAGAAGTAAAGAAGTTGGACTCAAGATGAACCTACAAAAAACTAAGATCATGTTCAATAATTTCGTAGAGGAAACAAAAATACAAGTTGACAACATTGAGCTAGAAATTGCTGATTCATATATTTACCTTGGCCAGCTGATTTCAATGGATGGCAACATTATGAAAGAACTCAACAGACGTATTAAACTTGGCTGGAGTGCATTTGGAAGAAACAGTTTTATCCTGAAGGGGAAATTGCCTTTGTGTCTAAAAAGAAAGGTCTTCAACCAGTGTGTATTGCCAGTCCTCTCTTATGGATCAGAGACATGGAGTCTAACAGTTGGAGCAATACGAAAGTTACAGACAACGCAAAGGAGCATGGAGAGGTGCATGCTTGGAATAACTAGGAGAGATCGAAAAAGAAACACTTGGGTGAGAGAGCAAACTAGAGTAGAGGACATCATTGTTAAAGTAAAAGGGCTGAAATGGCGATGGGCTGGGCATATTGCAAGAAGAACTGATCAACGATGGACAACAGAAATTCTGAACTGGATTCCAAGAGACCACCGAAGACCTAGAAAACGTCCTCAAACTAGATGGGTGGATGAAATAAGAAAAGAGGTTGGGGTGACGTGGAAACGAATGGCCCAGGATAGACTTGTGTGGAAAGCATTTGGAGAGACCTTCATCCAGCAGTGGATAGATAATGGTTGAATATGATGATATATATATATAATTTTACGGCTCAAGGACCACAATGATTATGCTGCGCCGGGACCTACTGTTTTCCAAGGAATCCGAACCTCTTATGGCCTAGGGAACCAAACCCCGGACTACAGTGAGCAGTGCGATCTTTTTATGAGATCTCTGAGTAAGCGTTCTTTGTACACTGTTGGGAGTCGAACCCGGATTAACGGCGCACTAGGCGAACGCGTTACCACACTGCGCCACCGCAGGGCACATTTTTTTTATAAACGTCCACACTAGTTATGTAGGTCTCAACCCCCACCTCATTGGATATCAAAACACATCATTTTCTCATAGTCCGCATCACAAAATCTTCTTTAAAGGCGCTTGAGCACCATAGCAGCTTGAGCTTCCCCATGAGTTTTTAATTGCTACGTTATTGGTCCACACTTATCTAGATTTAAGCTTGAACGCATATATTTACTGTGTAATTTGGCCGTTATATATAGTGCTTTTTTTTTTATGTCAGAACACCATTTTGTTTCGAAAAATAACTTTTAAATAAAATATTTTAATTTTTTATTTTTACGATATTGCTTGCTCGCGATTGGTCGCCACACGGCGGCTCAATTAATAACATTATTTATGAAATGTGACATCAGCCAAATAACTGCCTCAGATCACGAGCCCTTTCAACAGCACTATCCATCACGTTTGAGCACATTTCCCGAGGTGATTTATTTAATTTCTTAGCGAATGTTTTGCTTAATCTGTTGTATCGTTCTCGGTTTGTTAGCGCAGACTTCTTCCTTTAATTAGCTCCATAAAAAGAACCGGGTGCGGTTAAATCAGGGAACGAAGGGCCAATCGACACCAAAATTTGACATTTGGCACCATTTGTTTTGCCACTGCTTTTCTCCAAAAAACGTTTGCCATCTATTGTAATTTGATTGCTGATTGGTTCAGACGCTGACAATTCCTTATGGCGCCTTTGACACTTGAGCAGCGTGTTTAAGGGATTAAAACAGGTTGCCAAAATGAATCGTCAGTGGAGGAAACAAGGAAAATTACGAAATATATTTTTCCCCACCATGTGATTTCAGCGAAACAATTGTCGTATTCCAAAAACAATGTTGTTTATTGAGTAAACAATGTATATAAAAAAAATAAATGAAACACTTTATTTGAAAGTTATTCCAAAACGGTGCCAAACTGCATAAAAAAAAACCTGTAGTGTGATTCACTTCTACACGCTACATATGTGCCACAATGAACGAATCAATGAACGATTTTGCCCATCTGCCATAAGCAAATAGACTCGTTCGGGAATTGACACACCGCTATTGTAAACCCACAAATACACCAGATCTCTTTGACTCATAAGACTAAAAATAAAGAGAGAAAGTGAAAGAGAGAAGAGGAAGGAAGGAAGGAAGGAAGGTAGGTAGGTAGGTAGGTAGGTAGGTAGGCAGGCCGACCGACCGACCTACCTACCTACCTACCTACCTACCTATTCTCTGCTCTGAACTAGAACCAGTAGGTTTGATATAGAGGATACATTGAGGATAGCCATGCATAGTGTCGTCGCATTAGCGTAGAAACCTGAAGGACGCTGAACCAAGCCCGACCTGAGACACAGCCGTTTTCTTTTCTAGTTTGTTTTTATGGGGAAAGGAAGGTCACTGCAGGCAAAGGTCATGCTACGCAGGAATCTGAAATTTTTATAGATACCTGAATCTGTCTGCTGTCAAAGGGAATTAAACTACGATCTACAGCAAGAAGAAAACTGCACTCGTTCTACAATGCAACTGGTAGTCAAACCCGGGTTAGTAGAACGACAAAAAAACGCGTTGCCACTACCCCACCAGCGGATCAGCACTTTCAGAGTAATCTGAAACTCGTAAAGCCGTGGGAATCAACTCCAGAAATGCAATGAGTGCAGTAAAACTTCTATAACAGATAGATTCTTAAGTCCGGAGGTGCCCGCTATTCAAAGGTTTCATTGTAGTTACTTTTTTTTACACCGTTGTGAGTCGAATCCAAATAAAACCATAATAGTTGAACGCCTTACCTGCACTACATCAATCCTCCTTTTCTGGGACTTTATGAATAAACACCGTAGACGGCTATTCTGAGCCGTCCACAATGCACATGTGTAAAATTAAAACAAACCGATTTAGTTTCCCACAAATTTTGGCTTTAATGGAAAAAACCAGGGACGGAAAAGGCAAATGCCCAGGGGGCCCAGCGTGGCACTTTAATGACAAACATAATTTGTTATTAAACATAGTTGGTTGGGGGGACCCGATCTGATAAATTGTCTAGGGCCTTGTAGAATCTGTCCCTAGCTCTGCAGAAAAATCCCATTTGCTCGCTATGGTATTAAAATATGAGACGTCACGAGGCGTTACTCGAATATGAAAGTCATAATTCATCTCAGATTAAACAAATTAGATCTACTGATCAACTTGTAGAAAGATAAGACCTACAAATAAATCTACTCACTTGTTTAAAAGGCGAATTTAAAAATTTCCCAAATCTGATTGTTCAAAGCACTCGTGGTTTTGTTTGACGTTGATACACAGTGTTTACCAATGTGTGACTTGAACAGTTGAACTAGAAAGCCGATAATCTATATATACTAGCCAAAAATCAATTTTGGTCCAACGTTTTTACAATAAAGTGAAAAGTAATGTTTTGCGTTCACGGCTCCCAACAGCGCTACCACTTACGCTGCTGTAAAATATTTTGTAATGATGTTTTCCCCTTTTTTTTTCATTCTCGAAAATAAATCACATTACTTCAGGAATATACGTCTTTATTCACTTTACTTCCATATATGTATATATAAATTAATATAACCCTTTCATTATTTACAATTATTAGTATTGTTCATGAACACGATGAAAAACAGACAATTATCATCATTTAAAATAACGAAGAGGAAAAATAGGAAATGTAAAATACAAAACGAAGCATCATTATAACGATATTGTAATAGCAAAAAAAAGAATAATATTCAGGTAGCGTTAGAGCGATCTTGAAGGGTTGGTTGTTTTTTTATGGCGCAAGAGCCAGTCTGCGCCAAGGTCTTTAAGGGACCATTGCTGCAGTGACGTAATGTCGAAAATTTCATTTATTTCCAAATATTCTCATAGATGGTGATACAAATAAATGACATTTTCGTACCTTAGGTACATCAGAACAAACTACTTCTTTGCTTAAGAACCTATTTGTGATGAATAACAGCATCAAGTAAGCACACGAACTATGACAGCCGTACTCAAACTGTGAGATATTTAAGGCGATGGTCCGTGGACCACTAGTGGTCCGCGAAGACGTCCCAAGTGGTCCGCTAGACGGGTCATTATTTAAAAAAACGATTAAAAAAAATACTTATAAAAATTATTATTATTAAATATTAAAATTAAATATAAAAATGAAATTGATGGTATATTTGTAGTATTTTACAATCTGACGGAACTTCAGAAAACGGTTCGTATTAAAAGTAATTCGTCTTAAGCGTGTTCGTCTTAACGAGGTTTGACTGTATTCTCGTTAGATTTTATTATTTTTCTGTTTATTCTTTCTTTCTTTTTTCTTCCAAGGAACGACATTTTCCCCAAAAAGACCTTGCTCCCTCTTTATTAAGGCCTTGCTGTTAATTCGTAAGAATTTTTCAAAGTGGTCCGCGGGTACAATTGAAGTGGAAAAGTGGTCCGCGGCTTAAATTGAGTTGGGAGCCGCTACTTCAGGGGGACACATTTGCAGCGATAACAGTTATCGCTGCAAATATAAGAATAAAAGAATAACAGTTACTATTATTCTTTGTTTTGCACGTTTTTCTCTACAGCAAATTTCGTCATCGAACACAAAAAATTTCCGGGATAGAGGTTTGAAGAAAAAAGATATCCCATCAGCATTATAAGTGTTATTTGAACTGTAATTCTCCACGAGTTTCTTCTTCACCGTCTTATCCTTAAATGAGCTAACTTTCTCCGGATTAATCGAAGAACGCTCGCTGTATTGTTTTTTAAATGCGATACCAATTTCAAGTATTTCAAAGGACTGACGTTTAAACGCTAAAAATATCAAGATTTTTAGATACCGCTGAATAAAACAAATGGCACTTAATGCTTTTCTCTATGTAAAATTTAATTGCTTGGGCTAATAAAATAAGTTTTGTTCGTCAGGATGTTTGAACTCGAATTATTTTCCAGCCTTCTTAATGAATGCGATATTAATTTATTAAAAAATGACATCGCAGTTAATTTACTTATAATTTGATCATTTAATTATAATTATATTTATTATTAATTATATTAATTAATATTAATAATTAAAAATAATAAATTAATTAACGAATATAATAATATGAATAATAACAAATATTTTAATTAATATATTAATTATATTTAATTATAATTATTGATGGTTTCGGGATAATTTCTTCAGACCAATACGCAGCACTGTAGCTAGATGATCTTGCGCCCCTAGTAGAACCTTCCAGATTTCGCCCCCTAGCCACGAACATATTCTCCCCTGTGAATTGTTTCATCCGATTTTACGCCCTTCCTTGCCTGCGCCCCTCGTATAGGTCTTCCACGCCCCCCCTAGCTAGGTCCCTGCCAATACGCAGTAGATAAAAACAACGATTTATTATGCCTAGAATACTACAAAATACTTTCTAACAAAACTAAAGGTACCGGGGATATTGCCGCTAATTGCATACTTCACTTGGCCCTGCGGTGGCGCAGTGTGGTAACGCGTTCGCCTAGTGCGTTGTTAACTCGGGTTTGACTCCCAAGGATGAGAAGAACGCTTACCCAGGGATCTCATAAAGATCGCAGTATTCACTGTAGTCCGGGGTTGGGTTCCCTAGATTTTAAGAGGTTCAGATTTCTCGGAAAACTGAAGATCCTGGTGCAGCATGACCATTATAGTCCTTGAGCCGTAAAACCACAAACAATGCAAAAGCATGCTTTTCTTCAAACTTGAGAATTATCTTCTGCTGCCTGTCTTCCAAGCCTTGTGTATCATCTTTACAGTAACATGATTTTTTTTTTTTTTACATTTGATTAGTTTCTTCTACTATTGTATATAGTTAGAACTAGTTTGGCCGTTGCCAAATATCTTATTTTGCAGCTAGACGGTTTAAATATAACTGCTATTAGATTAAAATTTCAAAAATGTGTGCTTTTCTATTCGTGTTTTCCTTTTCTCTTTGCTGTGTACATTATTTTGTTAAATTTTGGTTACTATATACTTCATACGTAGTCAAGGCATCACAACGACAACCCGAAGATCATTAATTCGACTCCAGTCTCGCTACTTGACACATTTTCCTTTTCCCCTACACATGTTCTAGTATGAAGCATATAAAACGTGGCGTGTCAAAGCTTAACTAATCTTAACTAAGCATGTCAAAGCTTCACTAACTTTTATTAAATAATGGACAATCCCTTCATACCTTTCTTTAACTTTTAAGGAAATTTCCTTTAGTTAACATATCCCATAATACTATGATGCAAATCTCAAACTTAGAAGATGCGAAGAAGCTTAGAAGGTGCGAACCTCAAGCTTAGTATTTGGTGCGCAATGTGCGGTTTCCGAATCATAACATGATTCTTTCACGAAACTGTTAATACTCACTGGTATGTCCATAACCCCTTTTCATCCAGTTGTGGATCAACTCACAGAAGATGAACAACTGTATGAGCATTTTCAGCAAGATGGAACAACAACACACACCTCATACGCAACCATGACCCAAATTCATGAGATTTTTGGTGAGGAGAGTCAGCAGAAGCAGTAAAATTTCCTGGCCACCAAGTTCGCCTGATCTCTCTCTCCCTGTGGTTTTTACCTGTGGGGAAACTCGAAGGGTCAGGTGTACTCAAATAATCGCCACACACCGGAAGAGCTACAGAAGAACATTGGAAGCGCTATTGCTGCCATCCCCCTGGCAGAGCTGCTACGTGTGTCTCACAGTTTGCTGAATCGAGCACAGCGTTGCTTCGACGTTAACGGTGGCCATTTCCAAAATCTTCTGTGAAAGACAGTTCTGCTCATTTCGAAAGGTAAATTTAGTGTCAGAAATAAAAAATTACGGGCCAGTTTTATTTGGGCCACTCTGTAGTAGATCAGCTTCTTATTAAAAAGTAATTTATTAATATATAATTATGAGATAAGAAATATTTAATGCATATTCAGTGGAAAGTCAATAACTGAAAACACAGTCTAAAAGAGGTTTTACTTCGAGTTTTCAAAGTTCAAAAGGGACCAAAAAGAGCTCAGAGGAGAAATGAAAATTCTTTCGACTTGACGAGAACTTTGATTTATCAAGATTTGAGTCATTGATGTATTTCATTTTAATTCATTAATAATTAACAATTATGAATAAAGTGTAAGATAAAAGATTCCATTACCTAACATTTAACTTCTCTAAACCCAAATTTAAACAGGAAGATGCCAAACAAACTAAGGTTATCTACTTAAACACAGGCCTTCTCGACGCAAACAAACTTGTCTCAACTTGATGAATAACGAATATTCTGAGTAATTTAATTTAGTTGAATCTGAAGATGAACAATCACCGTTTCTCGTTGAAATTTGGGTGAAAATCCTGGATCTATATTAAAAGAAAAACTACCACTACTTTATATCCAACGATTATTTTTATATATACGGCCCATATTTTTTTATTAGGCTGAGAATAATAATAATTTTAATTTAAAATATATATATTGTGAAATCTTATCTCTGAATTTTATTTTCCAATTTCGAAAGAAGTTTTCAAATATAATACCTATAACTTTCAATTTGTTTTTTATTCCTAAAATATTTGCTTCTTTTTTTCTGAAACATTTAAACGTATTCCGAAATGTTTATGGTATACAAAATCAATAACATTGCGTTTTTCCCTAAAGAAAAATCGGGATAACTGTCCAATAGAACTTTTAACCCTCTTTTCCCCTTCAAATATTCTGCATGAAGAAGTGGACTTAGCCCACCTACTCCATTGTCCTACCCTCACTTCAGTTCCATCGTGGGAACGGTATTGGGAAGCAAGGGCCCGAATGGACACAAAGATTTCTTCTGTAACTACCTTCAGTTAATGTGGTAAAAAAAACGGGAATTTTGGGCACATTGGAAACTTTGAATATAGAAACGAAAATAGCTAGAATAAAGGAGGTAGTCCCGTCCGCGCCTTTCTTCCTATTGGTCGATTCGACACAATCGACCAATCGGAAGAAAGATGAGGACGGGACTACCTTTTTTATTCTAGCTATCTTGGTTTCTTCCCATCAAAGTTTCCAATGTGTCCAAAATTCCCGGGTTTTTTACAACTCTACCTCCAGTTGGCTTCAGATGTCTTCTACCAGCATTAAAAAAAATCTTCATTTTGAACTCAAGTCCTGCAATGTTCAATTTGTAATATTTTTTGTAATTATACAATTTCTTATCTGTAGCTCTTATTAGCATGACTGAACTGATAATCTCTTTAACGTTATTACATTAATATTACTGATTTCACATGCTGATTCCGAGATATTTTTCTGCTTGAATTCTAATAAGTAGTTAATTTCGCAATTTTCTTGAATGAGATCCACAAATCCTAAATAATATTAATATCTTTTATTCGTTAATTCGTAAAATCGATGTTCAATCAGTTAAGCTAATACAGTGTTTCCACATCTCTCTGTCAAAAATATACACAACAACTCAATTATTTAAAACAAAAAAATTCAGAACCAAGAAAACTGTACTTTTTTACTCTTGTTAACATACATCATCGCACTCTGGAAAAGAATTTTCTAACGAGCTACTGCTTTATATTTTCGTCCATTTGTAACCTAAAAATTGAAGTAATGTAATGTGTATCTGTTTTCTTTTACACTGCTGTAATTTTTATTCTGCTCACGATATATATCACAAACGTATATCGGGTTGAATAAAATATTATTATCATTAGCATTATTACATTATTATTATTATTATTATTATCTGGAACAGGGCCTTTTAACAAGCTATGCTCTCTGCTCTCTTCTTTTTCTAATTCATTTATCAGACATTGTGGTTTCTTAACTCAACTATTCTACTGTGTGGCTTTCAATTTTTTTACTTATACATCCTATCATGTCTTAAGATGAGACCCTCTCCTAACTGTTTTAGTTATCGTTAGCAGCAAAAGTGTTGATACAGTTCAAGTCTATCAATTTGAGTCCACAATTTCCACCCCCGACTGGAAACAGTGAAATTTCGCCTATTTGAGGAGAAACCCTGTTCTATTACAAACAAATCAAATTTTGCTCTTCATGTGTATCATCTAATTTTATTTTTAGACTGAATAAAATCATTATTATTGTTGAATAAAATAGTTTACGCTATCACCTTAGGAAACTTAGAGTTACTTTTAATATTGAATGACGCCTTATGAACACATGTTTGTGAATGTACATTGCAGTGAATATGCACCTAAGCGTTGTTGTGATATATTTGAAACAATACTGACAAATATTTCCATTTTTAAACAATAAATATGCTTTTGCATGAGAATACACGGTAATATGTGAATATTTTTTATTTACATATTAATAACATATGAATATCATGATATATTCATTGTGACATATTCAATAGAAGATGTGACTATCATGCTAAAAAATGATACTAAAAACATCAAAATTGATTTTATTTTCCATTTATACGTATCATTGACAGAACTTTAAAGACGGAGTCATCACAATGTGCCAAATTATAAGTGTGAACATTTTTGACTTTTAATTTTCTTTAACTTTGTACAAATCATGGTGCGAATTCTCAATAACATCAACGCAAAATCTGGAATTCCACGATAACACATTTAAAGCGCCATACGTTTTTGGTACCAATCTGCGATTGAGAAATATATTAATTTTCTGGAATGAAATATAAAATTCAAAATTTAGTTCTCTGAATCACATGCATTTGAATTACATATGAATTTGTCTTTATAACTTAGTGTAAAATCAATTTTGTATTCGAATACTCGTGTTCTGAAATTAATAACATAATTTTTCGGAGACTTTTCTAATCTGGAATGCAAGTCTTAATATATGCTATCATAAGAATTTTATTATAATTTTTTATTCTTATTTGCTTTCTTAAAATAATATTTATTAATAAATTCAAGAATTTTACTAATGTAAAAAATGAAAACACATTATATTCATATAATAAGGAATTATTTTGCTCTTTCTTGTGGTTATCTAACTTGATTTTTGATTATCGCTATTTTATGAAAGTTAAATTCAAAAAAAAAAAAGCAGAAAGTCCATAAGGTGGGGTCGCAGAGCTACAACCAGGGCCGACGAGAGGGGGGGACATCAGAAGCTGCGGCCCGGGGGTCTGGATGAAGTCTAAGAGCCCACACTGGCAAGGACCTATGCAGTGGGGGGGGGCCGGCCCTGCCAAACTAGTTTTGCTAATCGGAAGGCCAGAAAAATTGTTCTCTAAATCCAGATTAATAAGATTTTGTACATTTTTAATGTACAGTTTTATAATTATTCTTCATTAGCCTGTCTCGATTATCGAAAAAAATAATAATAGTAGCTTTCGTTAGTTTATTTTTCAAGCAGTGATCTTGTAAAATAAGTAATAAGTACAAAAAAAAATGCGTTGTTATTTCATACTTTTTGTTCATTCCGGGGTTCAACCCCCTCCCCCAAAAAGAAAAAATATCTTTGCCACTGCCAAAGGAAGGGGTGGTGAGAATCTGTCGAAGCAAGCATGGGGGGGAGGGCCGCGTTAGCTCTCGGCACCCCTGGCTACAACCCCATATATTTATATGTATATACACAAAATTGTATCGTAATGGGATATCTATGGCCACCGTTAACCACCCCTACATACGCTAGTGGTTCTAGCTCAGCATGATCCTAGTTGTCTTTACTACATGAAACAAATAAACAGGGTAAGGAGAATGAAAATGGTGAAACTGTCCTTTATACTTACATCAGATAAACGAGTGCAATGGTTTCTGGATTATTGCACATTTTTGAAAGAAAACAAAATTATTTCTTTCAAGCCAACCTTGTTAAGTACTTCATAATTGTTGTTGGTTCATTACAATCCGGTACCAGCATCCCTCCCGTTCTCAGGCACTCTTCAGCGCATCTCTGACCCATGAAATAATCCCCATACATTCTCTTGCACTGGCCACAGTTGCTACAAGAATCATAAAAAGGAGATATATAAATATCACAGATCTAGAGGTTCATGTAAAAAAATTGTGTGATATATAATATCAATCGCAATTTACTCCATATGACGAAAATAAATGGAAAGCGTGGATTAAAAAAACGTCATCCGGTGGTCACCGATATAATTTATGGCCGCCTGACAACTGTGAAGGAACCCTAATGTCTTATTAACTTGAAGAATTGAAGCCCTGATTGAAGAGACGTAGGGTTGCCGTGCATGGTCAAATAATCGGACTGAAGAATCATCAGAAACGTGAACAAAAAAAATCGGTAAAACTTTAGAATTATCCCGGTCGCCAAGCTACTTTCGTAGCCAAAACTTATACTATACTCTTAAAATTGAATCCGAAAACTCTGAACACCGCGCCTATGCTTGAATCGTAGCGTACGACTTTTGTCTTGGAACATTGCCAAAACAAACTCTGGACGATGGCCAGGTTTCTTTCGTACGTAAGGTTTTTTGTTTGTTTGTTTTTTGAATCGGTATTTTTTCCTGAATCGGTGAAAGCCTAGTAGGGTGGGGGTTGCCCTCCACCACCCCAAAAAAAACACCAGTAAAGCATGGAGCTGCGATCTCCCGCAATTTGAAAGCTTGCAATAGTAAAAAAAAACTTGCCTCTGCATGTGCAACGGTCGTGAATGTCGATGAAAGGAAAGTAGGACATATTTACCCAAAGAAACGAAACTCCAGCGGTTATATTCGGACTTAGCAAACTTCATGCCCCAACATCGGTGAGTTTTTTTTCAAAACATTTAGAAAAAATCATGACTCGCAAAACGTCAATCCATAATATTGGCGCAGTATAGCCCAGATGCTCTTGCGCCATAAAAAAGCCAAACAATCAATCAATCAATCCATAATGACGTCACCCGAGAACGATTACCAGAAAATGAAGTTATCGCCTTTGGCGACCGGGATAATTCTAAAGTATAGCCAAAAAATCAAACTTTAAACATTCAAACGAAGTTTTTAATTCATAACAAAATTTCATATAAAATTCGTAAAAACGAATTGAATTTATACTGATTTAAAATTCTATGACAGATTCAAAATCATATTACTGACTCAAGATTTTATAACCGATTCAAGTTTATACATACGACTGATTCAATGTTGTCGTTGTCCTATTTAAGGCTCCTAAAAAAGGAGCTGGTGCATCCGCCATTTTTATTCCATTGTATCACGTGATTTCGTTGAAGTTGAGTGATTTACGAACGTGTTATTTTTAATAAAATGAGGTGAAATGGGTGGGTGTTCCGCTGAGAATTGTTCTAATCATTCAAGGAATAAATATAGAATGTTTAGATTTGCAACAGATCCCTGTAAGAAGAAGAAAATGGATTATTAATTTTCCAATGGTAAACGTTGTGTTATGAAACCGGAAGTGTACAACAAAATGGCGTCTGAGGCGTCGGCCTAGAATTCTAAAGACTCTAGTCCTATTGAATTATATAATTAAAGAGTCCATATAATAAGTGCAAACATTAGTGAGAAATAAAACATTTTTGAAAGAAAATTAACCTCACAAAGTTATACGGGTAATTCTAACTATTATGAATTTGTTTCATTGCTTCATTTATTACGTTTTTATTTGCCTTAAAAGAACTTTTTCGTAGGAAAAATATTTACATAGTAGAAGTTATATCTTGAACTTTTAGTGGTTTTGTAAAATTTTCACGCAGAATGAAGTCAAGAAAAATAAAATCATTGACCTCTATAAGACTAACAGCAGAATGTGAAAGAGGGTTGCAATTATAAATAATGCCATTCGAGAAATTCTAAATTATGGTATTGGATATCACAATATGAACATAGAAATTGATGTAACAAATTTATATAAAAATACAAATCACATTGTCGTTTACATATATATCTGTTTACCAGTTTGATAAATATGTCAGACGGTATTATTCCTTCATTAAATATATAATAATATTATTCCAAAAGTCGCATATCAGACAATGCAATTATCAAGCATCTGCATGTAATTTAATTGCTGCCTGAATAATCTTGCTCCACTAATGTAATTCCAATTATCTCTAAATTCTATTCACTAATTTGACTCGATCATTCTGCTTCCTGAGCTCCCAATAATATGATTCCAATAATAAATTAGAACAATCGCTAAAATTTTATATGTTGGAGAGAGAATTAAGCAAGGACAACATGCAAATTAGAGTGCAACAAATGTTTTAAGTCACAGTGATATACATATAAAAGACTGACGTACGCAGGGTGGAGGTTGAGGGGGTTATAATCTCCCTGCATGCGAGGCAATTTTGTATATGTATGCATGGAGGAATAGTGTATGGAGTTATAGCTCTTTAACGCTCTTTCCTTACGTACTTTGCGTACGCCAAAATTATGAAATAAAAATACTCTGAGTAATAGGCTCTACGGCTCTTATTTATATGGTGCACATTTTTTAGGTTTTACATAAGGGTGAAAATTATTTTGTATTCTTTATTCCAGTTTATCAGTCAATAAAAAGTTATTACTTTGGACCATAACATTTAATTGATAACTATGCTAAATTGATCTCATAATTACATTTATTTAATTGGAGCCCCTCAATATGCATTTTTTGAAAAGACTTAAAATTCATTTAAAAGGCCAAAATCTTTTTATAACTTTTAAAAATATTTCGGCCCATTACGGCCCGTTGAACAAATATACCAATTAATTTAAAGAGAACCGGCCCATTTCAGCCCGTATTTGAAATGGAATTTTAGGCCCGCGAGTGAATGGACATGGCCTGTGCAGGTTTCTAACTCTATACTGTATGCAATAAAGAATAGTAGTAACAATATAAATAGTATTTCTTACCGTTATGCCGAAAGGTATCAGTGTATTCTCATATTGTATCACCAGCTTAGCATTTTATGGGTCCGCGGGGCCCAGCCTCTCCAATAACTTTCAATTTTACATATATTGTAATGTATAAACATCCATAACGTGTGTCAGGTCCCACTAATAATTTTGAAAACTCTAGGCCTATGCCCCCCCCCCCCACCATATCTCCAAACTATAAATATGTATGCCAAACCAAACTGGCGTTCTTTATGCCAACTTTTACAACTCCTCTATGTTAAACCAGATCGGCCCTCTTTATGTCAAATTTTACAGGCCCTCTATGTTAAACCGGACCGGCTATCTTCATGATAATTTGAGGCGGCTCTTCGGGCGATCGCCCATATAGCCAGCCCGCCCCTGGCTACGGTCTTGCCTAAGTACCCGTAAAGAAATGCAGGGTATTTTTCATCAATGCATTGAGATAGTAGTACGATGGGTAAAGATTTTTTGTATAACCATTATTTAGATACAGTAGAAACTCGATTGAACGAAATAAAGAGGAGATTTCGAACAAACAAAATTTTGGATAATTCAGAAATTCAATTATCAGGATAAAGACATAAGGAAACTACAAGACCTATTCAAAAAATACGTTTAATTAAATATTAATAAACTCCTATATTGAAAATAAAAAACGTTATACAGTATACGCATGTGTTAAATAAAGCATTAATTGCTTTAGAAATGATCCGAAATGATACGTATATTTGAAAAATACAAAGCGTTGTGCATGTCCGATATCTACCGTTTGTGTTCTTTTTTTTTTTTTCTTAAGACTAGAGTGGACTAGAAAATAAATATGAGCGTTTGTGCCAAAAACTTTAATCCAGTATCCATTTAACAAAATAATGATAATTAAAAAAAAAAATAGTGCAACAGATCGTTTCGGTTAACCCAGATTTCGGTTTAGCGAAATTCGAATAACCGGGATTCTACTGTAATGTCTCGCTATCAGGCCTGTAGCCAAGCCGGGGCCAGAAGGGGCGTGGCCCCATCTAGCTATATATATAATATATATAGACACGGGCGGACAAGACCGCTGGTCCATCGGCCCCAGGGCCGCTGCTCCCTTATGGGCGAATGAGCAAGGATTAACGACTTCCGAAAATCTAAAGTAGGCGCCCTTTGAGGGGATCCAGTCCGCCCCTGTATATAGAACAATCTCCGAATGCCCTGTACCCCATATGCCCTTTCCCCTAATTGCCCCTTCATCCTAACTACAGGCCTGCTCGCCATGTTATCCAATAGCGTCATTAAATGACAAACTCCAAGCTTTTCCGATAAATATTGCTTTCTTTGATCCGGTCAGACTTCATCATGAAAAAAATATTTCTATATACTTATTTATGACCAAGAAATTTTTCTTTTCCTTTCGGCATTCTCTAACAGGATCTGAAAAGAAAACTCGTCCACCTCAAAATTCCTACGGGTCTTACGGCCAAGGCCTGTAGTATAAATACAATTTGTCGATTCCCTGTTCTAGGTAGTATAGAAGCAACTTTAAAACACACACACACACAATATTGGAGATAGTTTATATTCAAAGAGAAAACAAACTATAATTTCTAGTTTTTGAAGCGCATTTAAACAAACCTTATTGTCAAGAAGTTCAAATGTATTTATACATCATAGTCTGCTGATTCCTACCAATTTAATATAAACAAAAATATGTAATAAAGTTTGTATTAAAGTAAGAAATAATTAGAAAATTATGCTTTTGTCTTTAAAAAGTTAAATTATATAAATTATTAGAAGTGTTTGTTTTTTTAATTTTTTCTACCTCGATAATTCGACATTCACGTAAGTTGACATAAATTGCTCATTATATAATGCATTTGGTAATCAAGACTCTACTGCACTAAAATTCACCTTATATGGTAAACCAGAAAATAAGGGCGATTTTAGCATCTTGGTAGCAACATTTATATAGTCCTTGAAGGATAAATCTACGGGTTTTTTTTTAAATGACACAAAAAAAAAAGCTTCCGCGTAAAGACGGAAATTGCAGATTAATAAAAAATATATTATAAAATTTATCGTGTTAAAGTAATATAAGTTAATATTTGAGAAATGATACAAAAATATGCGCATTATAATTTACTTAGAAATACATTTTCATGAATCGAAATATCCAATAAGCACCAAAATTACAAAATAAAAAATTATATCCTCTTGAAAATTCAATTGTTATATATTAATATTATGTATGTGTATACACACACATAACACACGCGATGAAAAATATAGACAAAATATTCGTGAGACTGTTTTAAGCATGTTTTGAAGTTTGTAAAATGAGGAAAAGAATTAAGTTTAAAAAAATTTTAGTTATACAAATTTTAATTCCGCCTTTCTTTTTACATTGCGATGCAAAATTAAATGTCTTAGGGTAATTACGCAGCAACATTATTCTTCAATCAAAACATAATTGCCTAGCGAAATACGTGAAGTCTGACGTCAGTAACGTTTTATGAAGAGCACGCTTAATTAAATTTTTAATTTCGTAAAAGAAGTGTTGCCAAGTCTAAAAATCAGAAAGCGCGATATTAAACGGTGTATTTTTAAAAATAATTTTCACTCTTTTCATAATTGAAAAATGCATAAGTAATAGCGGGAAATAATACGTATATAGTGAAACCTGCATAAACCGGAAATTCACGGGACTGGAAAAAAAATTCCGTAGTATGCAGGTTTCTGCCTTATGGAGGTTACATGCAAAATAAATACATACATAGTTAAATTCAATAGTAAAGGACAACTGTAAATGCTTTTTTTTTTCTTTTCTTTGTCTCATCTTGAGAACTTTATAACTAAATTTATTTTCCTCTTAATAAAAATATTTGTTTGTTTCTTTCTTTTTTGTTTGTTTGTTTTCTCTTTCTTTCTCTCCCTCTTTAATTAATTAATCTCTGTATTTTATTTTTATTAATTTTAGTTTCTGAATTATTTTGTGTTCTTAGTAGTGATGATTAATATAATACAAATTTCCACGTTAACTGCACATGCCTATTCCATACAAAAATGCATTACCCAAGCTCAACTTCTAGCGATAAAATATATAATCGCCTTCCCTTCCCATTTTCAATATTTCATTTTATATCAAGATTAAAATGAGAAATATTCAGTGGTCAAAAAAAAAAATCCGACCACTCGACTTTTCTTGAGAACTATTGAAAGTAGAACAAAAATTTCAACGCCACTTTATCTACAATGGCTAATTCTATAAAAATATGGTAATAAAAAAATATTTGGAGGGCCGTCTTCATATTTAATTTAACGTCAACTTTATAATTTCCAATGGTAACACCCACCTTTTAATTTATTTTTAAATTTTATACATAAAATTATATGAATATTCCAAATTTTATAACTTCTGAATGAATGGTTGCTGAGTTATAAATATTTGAATTTCGCATCTCCTAATGTTAAATTTACTATCCATTTTTTTAGCGATATCTTTAATATATTTATATCAAAAATTACAGGTTTATTTTCATCCAATTCCCACATTTGAGTTTCAGTTTTCATTACGTGATCGACGCAATTCCTCCAAGCATACTGTATAACTTTATCGATGCCTTCGAGTGTCAGTTTCGAAACTTGATTCTTTTTAAACGTTTGGTTTTGACCAGCAACGTAGCCCTTCACTTGACTACAAACCAATTCAATAGGATTAAGCTTACAGTGATAGGGGAGTATGCGGAGGACAGTGTGCCCACTTTCAGCAGCTATTTCGTCAATGCGACAACTTACGTAATTCTTAAGGACGTCGTCTACTAAATGTAAAAGTTCGGCCTTCAACAAATTGCAACTCCACGAATTTTTTTTGTCAACCAAGCTTGAATATCGGCTTTCCGTGTAGATGTCAATGAAATAGTTTCAAAACGATATGATATGAGGCGTTATCGAATACAATGACGCTATTCGACTTCACGTTGGCGAGAAATTTCTTCCTAAACCAATCCACATAATATTCCCCATTCATCTTCCCATGGTAATTGCCTTTTTTCTTGCAAGCTAAAAACGTATCACAAGCACCATCTATAAAACCTTCCTCTTTTCCAGCATGAGCCAAGATATTTCTGAACCCTTTTCCGGATGGAGCTTTTAAGCCCGGTGAAAGGCCGTCCAAAAACGCCTGTTTTGTCGACTTGACAGTGGAATCGACCCATACTTTCCTTTTGGTATGGCCAAAATTTACCCAAGTTTCATCGGTCTCAACGATGGGTCGACCTTCAGAACGAAAACGTTTGATGTCTCGCAAATAACGATAACGCCAACACTGAATGTCATCGCGTTCTATCATCACAGACTCCCGTTTTCGTTTAGTAAAACTGAAATCCAAATCTATCAGTAGATATCTTGCTGTACTAATACTGACGTTTGGCGAGTCACAATTTTCATTAATGGCAGCCATAACTTTTAGGTTTGTAGGAATTTCGTTCCTGAAAAAGAAAGCGTGAACTTTTCTCCGTACTGCCGATAATATAAATTCATCGTAAATTTTTATCCTCGTATGCATGGCTACTTTTAGTAGTTTTTTCCCCGGAGTTGAAAACTTTCCTTTATCTTTTAATTCAGCTTTCATTCTGTGTATGCTGGAAGGAGAAACCAGTTAAGCTGGAAACGATCGCTATGACATCATTGTCAGATTTTTTGGGGTAATCTTCGCGTATTTTGCAAAAAACATTCATGACAATAATCTTAGAGGAATTTCTTACATGGATTTTCAGTTTCCATGGCGCCATTAACCATATTTCCATACAAACGAAAACTAATGGTGCTTCTTTGGATATAGACCTCACAATGGATGACCATTTACACTTTCCTTTGCTATGAGTTTATCCATGAATTGATAAAGTCAATATTAGTGGCATTTTGTTCAGGTTAACAATAAACGCTTTTATTTAAGAAGGAGGTAGTATGCAAAATAGTCGTCGCATTCTGTATCCGTAAAATGTCTTTTGTTTGTCCTTCCCGCTTTGCTGTTTGCATTGTATTCCAACCTTCTTTCTTTTTTCTGCTGGGAAAAATTTCTTCATGCTAGAGGTCTTCCGTTTTATGCAACTTTTCTCTTTAATGGAACTAAATAGTACTTTTCATTTCCGCGTTAGATAGTTTCTATTTTGGCTAATATTAAATATCATTGACTTTCTGAAGGATCGTCAAAAAATCCCGTTTTGATCAGATCTTCACTTTTTGAAGGTTTTAATTTAAATAGGTTTCTCTGCGCATATATAGCAAAAAAAGTATATGCTCTCATAAAAAAAATTCATAATGATTTCTCGAAGCGAAATTGCATCTATCTGAACCCAATTTTTCACTTACGATACAACGTTTTTTATGAAATTCGTGATTTTTTAAGAAACAAATTATTCCCATACACTTTTTTTTATGTTTAACATCATCATCATGTCATCTCTAACTACCTCCTCAGATAATGTTACAATGAGCCTTTACGAATTGATCCTTATTTTCCACACTTCCAAAATTAAGGTATTTTTGTGCCTACTTTCAAAACGTCTCTCTCTCTCTCTTAACGTTACATATATATCTACTCCATTTTACGTTGTCTTGCAACGTTCCTTGCACTAATGTATGCACACAGACTATATATAACGTTACCACTCATAGTGTCGATTCCTTATAACACTTTTTTGTGAATTTTTGTTAAATTTTCATTATTAAATTATTTTTCACAAAACGAGAAATATTTTTCTAAGTAAGACCTATAACTGAAAAGTAGCCCACTCGCAACAAGCAATAAATGAATTTATGAATGAGTATTCTCTGATCATGTTATAAGGATTTCGTATAGCGTTAATTTGCATAGTTGCGACTATGCACATTGTAAATAAAAAGTATCGTTTCTCAAGATGTAAATAATTATGAGGTTCCATGCAGATCATACAATACTTACACGATGCATGTCCTAACAGATGCAGACAAAACACTGTCTGAAGCTGAGAAGAGCAGAAGTAATGGAATCACCACAAAGCAAGAATTCATTTCTGGTTTCTTCGACTCTACAAAACCTGCAAAAGATTACAAATAACTGTTGGATTAAATAATTTCATACTCGAAGAATCAGGCACTTATTTATTACTTATGGACATAAGCACTTATGACGTCATGGAGTAAATGAAGTAATAGCCCAGACAGCTCGCCTCCTTAGAATATTACTTACTATGTCACTTTAGATTACTGCTGTTTATTATTTGGTACAGTACATTACCATACATTTAACACAGTGTTACCATTTTTGTAATCGTACTGTGGTGTAGAGATAGCTGGTTTCTAGCGTGCAAAAAATCTGGGTTTGAGTCCTGTTGGTACCGCTTTTTTCTACCAATCAGTATCTCGGGAAATGGTTCCCCGGGCCATCCGTTCCCAACCCGAGGTACACGTATCCTAGATCGTACCATTGGCCATCTAATAAAAATATTACTGCACCTCAATTCTGGAACTATTTTTCTAGTATACAGTAATTAATATGGACTAGTATATGTAATCTATAATTAAAAATAAATAGACATATATGTCAGATTTTTCCTGTAAATAATTCATATAAATTATACACGTTCCCTAAACTGCAATAGATCGAAATTTAAATAGTTAGTTGCATAACAAATTCCTTTTTTCTCACTTGCAAACGCATCAGTGAAGCAGTAAAAATTACATTCAATCATACCAAAAAATACAAGAGGCCACAAACTTAAACTCTTTTGGGATATTGTTTAATGCTAAAATATATTTTGCGTCTTAGTAAGGTCAGTGAAGAGATTAGAATTCGTACTGGTTTAAATTTTCCGAACTTTTACAATTTAATAATTATTATTTTCTGATGTTAATGCAAAAGTACCTTATTGGCTAAATATATACACAAACTTACTTAGTTGTAGTATAATACACTATTGCAGGAGCAAATATTTTCACAAAATTATAGCATTCGAAGATTTACTTGATTGCTTATTGTGTCTTGTTTTTTTGACAGCACCCGATTATCATCATCCGTAGAAACGCTACCAACCACAGAAGGATATTATCAATGACAAATTAAATTATAGTAATGATGTGACGTCATTGAAAATACACAGCAGTGTTTCTCTTTGAATTCGGAACAGTGTTCCACATTGAATCCATTTGTGGATACAAAGAGAAATAATTTACATTACTTTGCCCGGAAAATCCGAGTTAGCGGGGGATCATCAATTGAAAGCCTGGCCTTTAGTATAAAATTTGAAAAATTGAAATTTAGAAAGAGATGTTATTTAATTTTATAAATATAGATAATATAATTTTTACGTTCGCAAATTTATTTTATCGTATTATGTTATGAAAGCTTGAAAAAATTTACCAAACACGTTTAACTAAAATTTTCTCCAAAAGTTTTGTGATTCATGATTTCTCCTAATAAATTTACGTTACAGAGTTTAATGAAAAAATTAAACATAAAAGTAAAAAAAATGCTGAACCATAGATGTACACAGGAAGTTCATAAGGGGGGAGGTTATAGACCCAATGAGGTGGGGTTACAGAGCTACAACTCACATATTCCTATGTTAAATATACAAAATTTCATTGCAAAAAGGGGGGGTTACAACCCCATCAACACCACCTGCGTACGCCAATGGATTAAACACAAATTTCTAAACTTGCATACTTTTAAAGTAATATGCAAAAGGGAGATTTAATGGATTTACTGAAGCTGAGGAAGCAGAAAATGAGTTTATATCATAAATCCATTTTCAAGAAGAAGATTAAAAGAAATCGACATGACAATGCCCTATTAAAGAAACCAACTAAATCGACTGCATTATCGCAAATAAAAAAATTGCATAAAAAGTGATGGCATTATCAGTTTCAGTGAAAGTAGTTATTTAATGATAAAGTGGTTATTTAATGATAAGGTTCAGTGCTCAGATGCATTAAATTTAATTATGAAATATATTGATCATACACACTACATTTAATGGTTATGTATAATGATCAGATGCACTACATTTAATAATTACATGTAGTCAGCAGATGCATTACATTTAATGATCACCTTACACAGGGGCGGCTCGAGGCTCGATTTTGAACCCGGACAGCTTGACATGGATTGCTATTTGACCCCACTCCCTCCTGCAAAAACAGGAGATTTTCACAGATGTACAGTGAACCATATACCCTACAACAGTGGCCAAAAGTCTCTGAAAGAATTTCTATTTTATACAGATTTCTACCTTTAACTTAATTAAAAAAAAATTGAACTTGGCTTCACTTTGACGCCCTTATCCAAACGGGGTCCCGAGAGGCCGCCGGGTCGCTTGCCCTTTTAGCCGCCCCTGACCCTACATCTAGTGATCCTGTGTACTAACTAGATTTAATGACTAGATACACAGTGATGATGCATTAAATTTAATCATTAGACATAGTTACCAAATTCACTAGATTTACTGATCAGCTACACTAGATTGACGATTAGACGTACTAGATCTATTGATCAGTTTCACTCGATTTACAGATCAGACCCACTAGATTTAATGATTAGTTACACTGATCACAGTTACACTAGTTTTAATAATTAAGTTCGTTGATCAAGTACTCCAGATTTAATGATTAAATGCACCTCAAAGCGGAATTAAAGTGATTAAATGAATCAGAAAGTAAATAAACATAGGAAACGTTGTTATTTTGAAAGTAAGAAATGCTATTTTAAGTAGTCAGGCTCAAGAGTTAAGAAAACTGTACTGAATGAATTAATAGAATAAATTAACTTCACGAAAACAAACTAAAATTAAGCACCAAAATATAAACGATATAGAAAACGAAGAATAAAATAAGAAATTATCTGAAAACACACAAAACTATGAGAAACAAAAAATACAAAGGAAACTGTATTCGATAACTAAATATGTTGATACTTTTTGACAAACAATTCGTCCATCATCACACAAGACGCACAATATTCAATTATAAAGTCTTTGCAAAGAAATTTATTGGAAAAAAACAAGATTACAAACTTCGGATCTTTACATTACTTTTTCTTTAAAAACCTACGTCAATATCTTCTGAAAAGATTAAACCCAACATTCAAACAGTTATTCAGAAATTTCTGAAATTCTCCAAAAAGGTTGAACCCCACATTCAGATAGTTATTCAGAAATTTCAAACAAAACAGACATCTTTTTAAAAGATTTCAGAATATAAAACATCCTACAAACTTGAATAAAGAAGTCAAGAAAACACATTTGCTTTCAACGTTCATGGTGAGCCTGTCGAGTATTGTAAATACTTCCTTTCTTCAACCCACCTTTTCATTATGCTTTTCTTTGATGTTTTTCTTCAATAGACAAAATGTTTTAGCCTAAACAGTAACTTGCCTGTTGTATTCCAGGGTAGTCAAGGCTAAATGAACCTATCTAAATGAACGTGGGATGCTACATCTGCCATTGTCATAGCTGTCATTTTCAGCTATTGACAGATATTGAGCTCATAGAGCCACCACTACTTTCGTGATCTGTCAAAGATCTTTGTCCAAAGTGACGAACCTTAACATTTATAAGCATACAGACATCAGCCAATACTACTGCTACTAATGATAGTAATAATCTATATACACTAATATTTATTCGAATCAGATAAAATACTATAGTGATCGCATAGTCGAGGAAAATAAATGGGCGTTAGAATTATCAGCAAACAAATTAAAAATTTCTAGCAAAAATTAAATAATAATAAATTTTCATTCAACCCGATATACAATATTTCGTGATACATAGCTTGAGCAGTATAAAAATTATAGAAATGTAAGAGAAGATCTATATTAAATTATTTTAAGTTTCGAGGTTAGAAATGGAAGAGAATATAAAGCCGAAGCTTGTTACGGGATTCTCCTCCAGAATGCGGTGATGTTGACAAGAGAGAGGGTAAATTTTCATATTTCTGAATTATGCTTATTTTAAAGAGTTCAGTTGTTGTATATCTTTGGTAGAAGGCAAGGGCGGCTCGAAATTGATTTTGAGCCCGGACGGGCTGGAATTTATTGCTTTTTGGCGCCCCCTCCGGCGAAAACGGGAGATTTTCACAGATGCACAGTGAGCCATATACCCTATAAAGTGGCCATGTCTCTGAAAGAATTTCGTCTCTAAATTTGTGTCTTTTTAGAGAGACTTTCTGCTGTTGGGTCAATTAAAAAAATTCTAACTTGGCTTCAGTTTGGCGCCCTTACTCAAATGGGGGTCCCGGGCGGCCGCCCCTGCCAGAGGGACGTGGAAAACTTGTAATAACTTAAGAACAGACTGAGCGTCGTTTTTACGAATTGATGAATAAGAAGTATTAGTGTTATTTAGGACTTTTGGTGGGCCTCATTTGAGAGAA
>QLNU02014176.1:8146906-8161588 GCA_006491805.2 Dysdera silvatica
CCGAATTCTAAAAAACAACGAGTCTTCAACTTACCGTTGTACTGTGCATACATCGTTGAAGGAGGCTCTTCTAAATAGGAGTACTTATTTACTCCAATGTTGTATTTGAAATAATTTATGTTTTGATATGTATTAATGAGTTAAGTTAGACTTTTAAAGCATTGATAAATATTATTTTAAATCGATGGTGCTGCTGCAATTCTTCCATGATTATTTCTTCAAGCTGACAACACGTGGGAGAAAATTAAACTAACGATCCTTTGCACATAAACAAAGGGTTTCTTTCAACCACTCAATCTGATGTAAACACGCACAGTATTGCGCAATCCCATTTGAAGGGAGGTGGTAACATTTATTGTAAAAAGGGGTCATCTCCTAAAGATGACTCCTTTTCAAAATGAACGCTGGTAGTGGCCTTAGATTGAACTGTCTTAGAAAAATAGATTTTATTCGTTCTCATGTGGAATCGATGTGTGGAAGTTATAGGGATACAAAACCGCAAAGAAGCTGATTTTGAAAAAAATTGAGTTGATCCCTTTTCAAAATGACTGAATCAATTGCACTTTGGAAAAATAATTTTTAGTTCTGCGGACCATAACTTGCGCATTTCATTCCGTTCTTTCTAAAACTTGAAAGTGAATTTGCAGATATTAAAATCGAAATAATTTTATTTAAAGCTGACAACATTTTTAAATCTACTATAAACAAATCTGAATAATCCATTTTTATAATTTTTGTTCCATATTTATGTATTTATTATTTCTTAGCTTTTTTCAACTTATTATCTCTTAATATTTTGTTCCTAACTATGAGATACATACAAAATCGACTGTGAGAAACTACTTCAAAAAAAAAAATTCCACGAGCTAAAATTAAACTCATAAAAAGCCTAGTTATTCTCGGCCAATCACTAAAATAATAATTAAATTTTAACAGTGCAGTAAATTTTAAAGTAAATTTTAACAGAATATCACAGCATCCGACCAATAACAATTCTGCATTCAATCTCCCAATGGAAGGAATTCACTTTTCATTATTACAGCATCAGCTTTCGATGTAAACAGTCGTATCACCGCATTTCGCTACCCATTGCTTTAATTTTTCACTTTGCCTGTTGCCTTAGCCTATTCTTATCTACATGGCTCCAGGTTAATTGCCTCCCCCCTCCCACTCATCAACTCATCCTTTCCCAATTATTTTCCTTACAATAGAAACGTAGTTGTTTCTTTCGAGAGCTCAATTCCCTTGAACGTGATGGTTTATCAGAGTCTGGTTTTTACTTCTATCGTCTCGCTGGTGATTTCCTTTTATTGTTTGGGAGCATCAAAGTATCTTTCCTTCGCTTGATGTGGCTAGAGTTGCTTCTTCCGTATTCCGTCGTAAGTGTTTGCGTTTTCTTATGCCCGTTGTCTTTTCCCTTTGTCCTGGCATCATCAGGAGCATCTTGGCGCCTCTGATTCCGAGGATTAATGTAGTAGAAAGCCGTTATATCTTTTATTCATTGGATGCAAAGGACTCTTCTTCAACTTGGAGTTGTCTTGAGGTTGGTTCGAGCACCTGATGACCGAGGCACCTCCTTCAATGGCTGGTAAGATCTCCATTCGCCCTTGGCGAGTTCTTTTTTCATTTATCGCTTCCGCTTTCCTTCAAACCTCAGTTCTCGGATTTTTCCCCAGAGGCGGACTGGGCCGCTGACCAACCGGCCCCATGGGTCAGTGCGCCATCATGGGCTATAGGAATCGCGCCCTTCTGTAATCCAAGGTATGCGCCCTTTGAGAAGACCCAGTCCGCCCCTGCTTGTCCCACACTTCTCCGAAACTTGTGTAGAGGCGAATTTATGATTTTGCCGCTTTTGGACTCCGACATATTTTGCCGCCTAATCTTACTAAACGTAACTAGAGGCATAATAGATATTTTACAGCTTTTGACAAATTCTTAATTTGACGCCCCTGGCGGTTATTTGAAATTCGGGTTGGGTTTTTTTTTAAGTATTCGTGAATTTGGCGCCATTGGCAATTTTCGTTTTGCTAAAGCATAATTACAACTTTGAACATAATCCAAAATTGATAATTCAGTTGGTCGCCAAAAAATTAAATCCCGTCTTTGCAAACTTCTCGGCGGAAGTAGGCTTCAGTCTACTTAACCTATTGGTTAATCCGCTACTGGACGTGATCAGACTCCGAGTAATCATAATCGAGTGATTATAATAGATTACATTTTCGCGTACTCACATCTGTAATTGTAATTGAATGTTTTGAAGTAGCTGTAATCTGCAATATAATCATAATCACACTTTTAAATTTCATTTAATCATAATAGTAATCATTTTTTGAAATTCTTAGGTAGTCGTAATCATAATCGCTATGATTATAATTGTAATCGATGTGATTATTATGTATCGAATCTGATTATCTGATTCTGATTGCGTGCAAATAATCGTAATCGTGTTTTTTTTTATAATCGTAGTTATTTATAATCGTAATTATTTATAATCGTGGCCGTAATCGAAAAATGAAAATTGCCTGTAATCGTAATGAAGATCATAATCCAAATTTTAATGTTTAGGTAATAGTAATCATAATCCTACTATAGTAATCGTAATCATATAAACTGATTATAATCGTTCCCAAGTCTGCTTGTGACTGTCGAATTCACGTCCAAGGCAACGCCTAGGGCAGTTTCCAACAGCAGACCTAATTTAATCACCCCCTTCAGACAGTGGTCTCCTCGAGGGGGGGGGGAAGCAGCACTTACCCTTAAATTATATTATGTTTTTATTATATTTTGTTATTATTATTATTATTATTATTATTATTATATTATTATTATTATTATTATTATTATATTATTATTATTATTATTATTATTATTATTATTATTATTATATTATTATTATTATTATTATTATTATATTATATTATTTATTATTATTATTATTTTTATTATATTTTATTATTATTATTTATTTTTTATTATATTTTATTATTATTATTACCCTTAAGTTATACGGCAGTACCACATTCAGTCAGCTTTATGTAATGAAATATTATTATTAATACATGCAAATTTCCTTAGAAATCCCGTTAATAAGTTTAAAAAACTCCTTATTAATTACTGGCGGTGCTCAGCCATTACATCCTTGACCGAAATATCTCGCATTACTTACATTAAAAAAATGTGCGAAAGAAGAGATAAAGCGACATAATATCACGTTACTCCGATATTATGTCATGACTTATAATAATATTTAGTAATGTTAGCAGTAGTCGTAGTTTGTGTTTTACAGCGCAGGGGCAATAAAGGTTATGCTTCACCGGGTCCTACAGTTTTCCAAGGAATTCGAACCTCTTAAGGTCTAAGGAATCAGCCCCAGATCATAGTGAGTCAGTGAGCGTTTTGTTTTTTTGTGTCGAACTCGGACTAATGGCACCCTTGGCAAACGCGGTGCCATTGCACCACAGTGTGGCTCTAGTATAAGTAGCAATAATATAAATGGTAAAATCATATGATGGAAGTGTAGGAAATAGAAAGCATAGAAATAGAAATAAATAATAAAAAGATAATGAAAGAAAATAAAACTAGGAAGACAATGTTATCAAGTAATAGAATGATTTACATCATTTGGTTTCAAATGGCTCGATAATTACACTAATAGCTTTCTCTACAATGCCACTGAAATTGGGCGATCTTAGATATATCGTAATTCAGTGGTATCGTTAACCCATCGACCCATCTCCGAAAATAAATTGAGCCATTTTAAACTCGAAACTCAAGACAAGGTAGTCTTTGGGTACATGACTGGCCTGTAGCTAAGACGGGGCCAGTATGGGCGTGGCTTCAGGTGCCCACCGAGCTATTTATACATATAGAACGATCCCAAGGTGCACTGTGCCCCATATGCCCTTTGCTTTGTCCCAGTTGCCCCTTCATCCTGGCTACAGGCTTGATACATGAATTAGCAAATGGTCTTGCGATTATCGATTAAACTGCGACTATTTTTAAAGAGAAAGAAGGATGATAATTATGCAATACAATCCTCCAAATAATTAAAACTCCACAATCATCGACATTCAAAGTGAATGTCAAATTTCCAGATTCATGGTCAAACAGAAAATTTTAAGATACTTCCTTCTTGTTTTTGAAACTAAAACTGATTCTAAAACAGCTTTAGGCAAAAATTCTAAGCGAGTCGTTTTTCTTCTTCGCTCATGCTATTAAACCAGGAATAAAGGCAAATTTACAATAATAGTAAGGTAACCCAATTTCGTTAAAAGTTAAAACATAAAACAGGTGAATCACTGTGATTGGAATTACTCGTAACTCTTTGGAGATGACTACACAAATTACAACAATTACCATCTGCGCTAATATGCGAAACCACTAACAACCAGAATATTCAGCGATGATTATCGAATTAAAATCGATGGCTGCGGAAATTATCGGTCGAATCTTTTATGATGCCCTGCTTGTCGTCATTCAAGCCAAATCAGATGTAATTTAGTACCCATCAGCAAATTAACTTCAGCTGCGCTGGCATCCAAACGAAATAAAACCATTCTTGAGTTTGGAAAGACAATGATTAAATGATTAAGTCTTCGTTAATCTACGAACACAAAACATAATTACTAATCACAAAAATCAAGCTCATTTAGTAATCAAGGTTGAATTACATTACGTCATATTTACTGCATGTAAAGTGATGAAGATCTTGAGACAAAATTAGAAAATTATAGTCACTTATTTCGCCCGCTATTTGATTTCTTTTCTTTCCTTTTTTTTCGCTGTTTTAGATCATATGAACAACTCAACACTTTTTCTTTGTTTAAAAATATTTTACGATTGGCGAAAAAAAATGTTGAACAAGTTGAACAAGTAAAATATAATATGTTGAATAAAAGTGAAATGTTGAACATGTAAAATTTTCAACATTTTTTCTTGCAGTATTGTGCCCCCCCAAAAAAAGGAAAAATAGAAGCAGGGCCAGCCCTAGTCGATGCAAAGCCCAATTTGAGTCATTTCTCCAAGCCCCCCCCCCCCATATGAGCCACACATACACACATAAACACACACATAGGTATATCACGTATCAGATACAAACATATATATTATAAATGATAATATATTTTCTCTTGGTTTTTATTTATTTTTCCTAATAAATGCATATTAGATTAAATCAGAGGTTTCAAATCTTTTTCATAACCCACAACCCTAGAAAATTTTCTATTAGTGTTTGCACCCCATTATAAAATCAGTATCATATTTGTAGATATAGAATTGTATTTTCTAATTTTTGAACTGCAAACGATGATGTGAATAAATAAATGGAAATTAAAAGTAAGTTTTTAACTCGGTATATAGAATGTGAATATAAATTAAGCAATTAGCTTCTAACTTATTTTATTACCACTTCCCGAGGTACACTGCCAGCTGGCTAAATGATAACTTGTTACTCAAGGGCGCAGGTCACTCTTTGTGGCTCACCCCCTGAAAATTCATTTCGCACCCCAGGTTGGGAAACCTTGCATTAGATCAGGAGCTCACAAGCTTTTTGTTTTTTCTGTCAAAAATATATTTCTCGACTTTTTATCTACCCCTATATTTCACGATGGCGTAATTATTATAGGAAGAAATAGGAAATTTAAAAATCTCCAATTTACGTACTACACGCTTTTACAAACTGTTGTGCTTGTGATGGGCGCCCCGAGGAGGGTGCAAGGGTGTATACTTGCACCCCCCCTTGGCTTATGAAAAAGAAGGAGGAGAAAAGACTGAATCCATAAGAAACTCTAGTCCAATAATATTAATCAACTGGAATTTTTCCTAGATACATCCCCCCCCCCCTTGTATATAATCCTGGGGCGCCCGTGGTGATTGTGCCAAAAGATATCCAGTGGAACTAATGTTAAGTTCCATTTACGAACTTTTGAATATGCAATATTTTCGAAACCCAAAAAAAGTTCGCATTTTAGAACCGTCCTCGTGCAGATTCACGAAATCAAAAGTCTACTGTAATCAAAATAAAATATAAATACCAGTTGCCGTTCTGACGATGATGGTTCATAGCTATCGAAACAGATATCAACGCTTAATTAAGCTTTTCAACTGTGTTAATTTTGTGTGATCTGTGGGAATCTGTTTTTTGATTCTTTGTTCATTTTCACACATATTTTACATTGCATATTTTGTTAATGAAATCTACTAGAAATAATCAACGCACTCAGTTTGAATCACACGTTTCTTTTATCAGTTATTTGTATTGTTTATATTATTATCAGATATCTTTTATTGCTTACGTTATTATCAGTTACTTTTAGTGCTTCTATTATTATCAACTATCTTTCTTTCTTTCATTATTGTTAATTATCTTTATTGCTTATATTATTATATGTTATTTTTATTGCTTATATTATTATGAGTTATTTTTATTGCTTATATTATTACCAGTTATTTTTATTGCTTATATTATTATCAGTTATTGTATTACTTATATTTTTATCAGTTATTTTTATTGCTTATATTATTACCAGTTACTTTTATTACTTATATTATTATCAGTTATTTTATTACTCATATTTTTATCAATTATTTTTATTGCTTATATTTTATCAGTTATTTTGTTTGCTTATATTTTTATCAATTATTTTGTTTTCTTATATTTTTATCAGTTATTATGTTTGCTTATATTTTTATCGGTTATTTAGTTTGCTTATATTATTATCAGTTATTTTGTTTGCTTATATTTTTATCAGTTATTTTTTTTGCTTATATTATTATCAGCATGTCGTGAAATGAACATAAATATTAATACTGTATCAAAAAATTTTGCAGGTGCCGGCAAACTGAAAACAAAGCGAAGGAATATGATTTTACTTTACTTTGCAGCAAACAAATATAATTTATTTATTAATTTACCGAGCTGTAATCTTGTCCAGTTAACCCGGGTTTAAAGATCGTGATTGTTTGTGTCCGCATTAAAAAAGTCTTAATTTGGAATTGAAGAAAAAAAATAATTATCCTCCTTCAAAGCGTGGGGCCCGATCCACTTACTTCAATTAAATCGGCATAAAACCAGCTCTGGACAAAAGAAGAGGTGGATCAAAAATCCGACAAAAGGCCAAAAACACCTTTGCATAGCTAAAAAGCATTTGGAACATGCAACAATTAAGACAATGAACCAAGCTAAAAAAAATATTAAGTTAAACTTAAGATCAGTTCTAATTTATGCATACTGAATATAAAGCGTTGGAATTAAGTAAGAACCGTATCTTTCAGTAAGAGGTTCAAATTTCGACTCATAAATCAGGAAATCAAATGGCCAAGACTCAGATTAGATTCAAACAAGATATTTTTGGGCTGATGTTATGAACGGAAAGTTCGAAAACCGTTTGGGGCAATTACTTTAATAATAAGAAATATGTTGCGGTAATAATTAGATACATTAATAATGAGAATTTTTTGTACGTAGCTATTTTGATTGGCGTGTGTAATCTTCTTCAGTTCAGGAGTTTCTTCTGTTCTGATGAAGATAGCACCTGGCTATCGAAGCAGCTGCAAACAAAAAATTTTTTAACATAACTGCACCAAACGTTTCGTGAAATTATTCTTCTATCGTGTATGTCCTTTTCTTTGTATGAAATGCTTCTTCAACACATATAGTGCGGTAAAAAAGTATAAGGACAAGCGAAAACCCGCCAAATCTAGAAATCTTTTAGACGGAAACGTATGCAAATTTCTTAGGGAAAAACATGATAAAATTAAGTTATTTTTCATGTAAATTAGTTAAATTTTCCAAAATAGATAGGTATAAATTTATTTTGTGAATTTTAAACCCATATGATCTTGGGAAAAAGTATAAGGACAGTTGATTTTTCATCTAAAATTATAGTAAAGTTTGCATATTTGAAAGCATAAAAAGACCATTTCAAATATAAAGACTGGGTTTCTATACAAAATTCACACTTGCCTCATTTCTGCACGATTTTTGTTCGATGCCAAAAGGAACTCACCTTTCTGACTTTGAAAAAGGGAAAATTCTTACTTTTAAAGAATCTGGATTGAGTGGTCATGAAATTTCGAAAAAAAAATTAAAAGATCTAAAAGTGTAGTTTATAATTTTCTAAAAGAATTTGAAATGTATGGAATGAATAAACTAACAGGAAGACCAGAAATTCTAATGCATCGACAGAAAAGAATAGTTGTAAGAAAAGCTTGCGAGAAAAAAGAAACTGCAAATAACGTTAGAAGAAATTTGGACTTACCATGTTCCACACGAACAGTTCAAAATGTTTTGAATAAACATCCGAATATTTGGTATGGAAAGTTAATGTTACGTTCGCCTTGTACAAAGCAACGTAAGGAAAGAAGACTGGACTTTGCAAAAAAAAAAACATTTCTATCGGTCCAAAATGGAATGATGTAACCTTTTCAGACAAAAGAAATTCAACCTTGATGGGCCAGACGGTTGTCCCTATTTTTGGTATAATCTGCGTAAAACCAACGAAGTTTTTTCCAAACGTCAAAACGGTGGGGACATAGTAATGATTTGGGGCGCTTTTGCAGCAAACGGAACCACTCCAATAGTCTTTATCAACTACAAAATGAACTCTGACAAATATGTTGATATGTTAGGTGAAAATTTGTTACCTGAGGCCCCACTAATGACTTCAGGTGACTATTTTTTCCAACAGGATAACGCTGCCATACGCGTTTCTAAGAGTGCAAAACTCTTGTTTGAAGCCAATTCAGTAAATTTACTTGATTGGCTGGCGAGGAGTCAAGGTCTGAATCCTGTAGAAAATTTATTTGGCCTTCTAGCCTGAGAAGTTTATAGAAATGGCACACAATATCAGTGTAAACCGGATCTTGTGTTAGCCATTAAATAAGCTTGGAATAACATTACCATAGACACTTTAAAAGAATTTTCAGCATCGATGACTTCCCAGCTTATTCAAGTAATTGAAAACAAAGATTGTTTTCTTGATTATTAAGAGAAATCATATGTAATTTAGAATATGTCCTTATACTTTTTCTATATTTCTTTCGTGATAATTTTTATGAGGTCAACTTTTGTAAGTTTCATATTTGTTGTTTTATGTTTTGTAGATGTTATTGTAAAATGTGATATTATAGCTCATAAATATCAAAAAGTTCATTTTGATAAAATGAAAATAAAGTATATTTTCATTCAATTATATGTTGTTTTTATACTTTTTCGCGCACTGTAGCAATTCTTCGCACCTGGTTCTGTTTCTCTTGTCAAAAAGGTTCTTCCTTAGGTTGGTTGGTTGGTTGAACTTTTATGGCGCAATGGCAAGAAGGGTGCGACCCTCATCAGTATGTCTCCAGTGCATCAAGAGTGAAGATGAGATCCTGGATCACATCCCGGCTATGGGTTTCCTCGCATGAAGCTATTTGCCTCCAGCTGCAGCTGCAGCTTGCTTGCAGCTGTTGCTGCTGCATTTATTTTCATCGCTGGACTTGGCCGGCGCCTCTAATGCTTTGCTCCTGATACTGCATGAACCTCCAACATGGTACTCCCTGTCTGAGAAGACAACTCCGCCTACGGTGGACATCTTTCTCAAATCATGTCTGACTGTTCAACAACAACAGCAAAGGTACTTCAGGGCCAAACAGGATAAAGCCATACCTACGGTTTTAAAATAAAAACCTTCCTTATTAAGAAAGATAACTGAATCAAGAAAGGGAGAAAGAGAAAGATTGTATCATTATTATTCATTTCAGAATATCCATGATTCCAGCTCAAATCAAACTCATAAAAACTAGAAAAGACAGTAGATATTCTACGTTTCTGACTCCTTTAATTTGAGAAAGGTTCTAGTCTGAGATATAAGTCGTAAAGAAGGTAAACAATTTGTTTCTTTTGTTATTGTTTTTATTATGATGCATTTGCACAATCCGTCTTAAATTTGACAACTGAGCATATTTTTTTATATCGGACCCTTCCCGAGGATCTGAAATATCAAAACTGTTTTCGTATGATTTAGGCAGTTCCAAACAAAGCAGCCTTTTAGAATTGATAATGTATTGGAATTTTTGTCAATTTCTATTGTATTTAGATTATTTTCAAGATCTGATGGGATTGCTCCCAGTGCTACTATTATTATGGGGATGTGGCAACTTCTTTTTCCTATGAACTTTAGACTTGGACTTACAGATCTTTGTACTTAGTGATGTTGCCAAATTTTTTATCCTCAATTCTTGAGTCACCAAATCACCAAAACAGTCATATCTACTACCCAAACTTACTTCTTTTTCGCTAGTATTTAGTCAAGTGTATTATGCGCAAAGATGCTTGTCAGTTTGGATACGGAAGTCCCACAAGATCTTAACTTGGTCATTTTCAATAATATTACCACCTTTGTGATCCCACCAGCTTTTGTTTATTATTATTATTATATATGACTTTTTTCTATAAGTCCTAATTTTTAATAAAATTCCTTTTACTCAAATTTTGTTCGCGGCATTAAAAATTATTTCAGTCTTTCATTTTAAAAACTGTAGATAATTCTCTGTCTGTACATTCTATCTGGAAATATGATTGGGTCAGTGCCGTATTTCCGCACAGGCCAAGTGGGTTCGGGCCAAGGGCCTCACAATTTGAAGAAACCTTGAAGAGACCTGGTAATTAAGTTTAAGCCTTATTATAACCCTGTTTCTTTATAATTGTCCCATAAATTGCCATTACTGATAAACAAATATTAAAATAATTAACTTAACCAAAATACTCGTGATTTGTTGATTGAATATTGCAAAGGTCGCTTTTCTTAGGGGCTCGTTCTTCCGGCCTTTGGCCCATGAGCCCTTAATACGGCAATGGATTAGGTGTATTTTATGGCGCAGGGGCAGCCTAAGTCAAGCTGCGACAGGAGTAAAACTTTTCTTTCTAATTCAAACCCTTGTTACCTAGGGAACAAACCTAGGACTAAGGTAGGCGGAGAACACAGCACACATTCTACTGCAGTACATTCCGTTGGGATCGACCTGAAGTTAACAGTAAAAGAGACAAAGGAGTTTCCTCCACCGTATATCTCTTTAGAAATATGAAAGGGCTATATATTTCAAGGATATACGTATATTAAACACAATAATGATTTTCTTACCCTAAATTCAAAATTAGATTTATCTATCAATGCATGAACACAATCTAATACTTAGAACGTTCAGTCTAGGAATACTGACATCTCACTTACGTATTTCAATCTATATTTCTGAAAGAATGTGTACATTCGTTCATACGTCAAAGTTTTGCTGTTAATCCAAGAACAATGCTGTGATCCAAAAGAAAACATTAACAGATAAGAGAAAAGGCTTTTTCCGATTATCCCAAACATGAGAAATGAGACATATTTCCTCTCTCTATCAAAGAATACATAAGTCTCCAAATCCAAATGCTTCCTTATTTCGCTTAATCCGAGCAAACTCGATGCCACATACACATGAAAGCTTCCTTATATATAAAGAAGATTATCAAGAATATATGAATAGATAATCCGCAGAACACTCAACAATATTTCTTACCATACACATCTTCAATTCTAATAAAACTAATATATACTTCATATCACATATGCCAATAATAACAAACAGTGCCGTATTTCCCAACAGGCCCTGCGGTGGCGCAGTGTGGTAACGCGTTCTCCTATTGCGCGGCTAATCCGGGTTCGACTCCCAGCAGTGCAAAAAGAACGCTTACTCAGAGATCTCATAAAGATCGCACTGCTCACTGTAGTCCGGGGTTTGGTTCCCTAGGCCTTAAGAGGTTCGGATTCCTCGGAAAACAGTAGGTCCCGGCGCAGCATGACCACTGTAGTCTTTGAGCCGTAAAACCAAAAAACAAACAAACAAACATTTCCCAATAGGCTATACTAGGCTATAGACTAGGGCGGCAAAATTTTGTGTATTAAGTTTGATATAACAAAATCAATACCATATGATATAATCAGATGTTTTGCCGAGAAGAAAGCTAGACGTCATGCTTTCCATTTAAATACCAGTGCTTGATAGGCCCTTGTATTTTTGCCAAATTTAAAATTTATTTCAATAAAATTGAATTTGATTTATTATATACCAAGAAGAGATAATACTTCAATATAAGTTAATATTGTTTAATGTTTATGTTTCAATTTATGAGTTTGTTTTTCAACATATTTATTGTCAATACAAAAAATTTTAGCGTATATTGAATGTAACAATTTTTATGTTCTTACTGCTGATTGGGAGCGAACGGGTAGGAAGGGGCGGCAAAAAGTAGTATTGGGGAGCTAAAATAGCCTAGGGGCGGCAGAGTGGTAAATCCGCCCATGGTAACAAGTGGCAAGCAGCTAAGAAGTAGAACTTTTCAATTCATAGACATCTGCAGATTACCACTTGATTAGTTTATTTTTAATTAGCATAAAATATTTATAGAATTTAAGCCAAAAGAGATCTCTGATAGACAATGAAGAAAAAAATGGATGTTAATAATATAGAAACAATATACTATATAAAGTGTAAGAAGCGAAGAATGCTATTAATTAGTATATATTTTATCGCATTTACATCGTATTAAATTTTCACAATATTTAGCTGAAAAAAGTAATCCTTAAATTTCTTACAATTATGCATTTCCAGTGTAGCGAATAAATTCTATATGGGCACAATATATAGGTAATGCACTGACAATTCAATAACCCACGAGCAAGAAATAAGATTTTTCAAGAAGTTCAGATCACCAAAGGTTTTCTTCAGTGTTTAAACGAATTGTCTTTTCTGTGCAACTGATTATATATAAAAGAAAATGTGTTAAAACAATTAAATTTGTAAAATGAGCATATCATAATTAAGTTCATAGAATGTAAATTTGAGTCAGGATTTTCAAATTCTTCTACACACCTTCCAATGAAGTATTTCTATTAGTAGGAGTAGAAAAGCCAGACCAAGACAAAGCCCAACTATCCAAAATATGCTATCCAGTTCTGAAAGCGTAATTGGTCTAACAACTTCAGCTGTTACTTTTCCAGTTTCATAATGGCTAGCTTTTAAATTTAAACGGTATAAATGATCATCTAAAAGCTTAAGAAAGATACCAGCTTGATGAAGTCTAATTATCATTTGATCAAATGCTTTAATGCAACAAAATCCTTTTCGGAAAGCGATTGCGAAGGGTATCATCATCATACTGTCTTCTGAGTGAAAGAGTTCTTCAGCTTTACCGTACTTAAACGCATGCATCTTTATCAATCTCTCATTGCAAATGAAAGCGTCACCGTTTAAAATCACCTCTATGTCGTTGCCACCGAGCTTCACAATGCTTTCTGGATGTTTCCGTAGGTTTACACTCAAGTCTAGTGACAGTTTGTTCGCTGGATCCAGCATCAGAGTTTCAAAATATGTTTTCCCCAAGGTTGTAACTTTAATTTCACCACTTTTACTGCGCTCTGCAAGGCTCGCAAACGTTTTTATTTGTTCTTCTTTGAGTGGAGTTGTCAAGAAGGAGAAAAATACTCCTGTAAAGCAAAACGTTAAGACTCTGATGGACAAGCTACAAATGACAAAATATATACTTGAAGCAGAATTGCAACAATATGACCGCATATCCCTGAAACCCATCAATGTCTCCAGCGAATTGATTACGCTGCGAACTTTGATTTTAGCACTCACACCACTCCCAAATCTCTGAAGTAAAACAAAGAAAACAGAGCAGATCAAGAGCGATAATACAATGCATATCCAAACTTGTACATCAAATGGATAAACATACACAAAATTGTTTTCCAAATAACCAGCTTCCTTCATTGTAAATGGCGTAGTGTCAATCGCATATGGAAAACTGAAGTCCACAACTTTAGACCGCTCGTAAGTAATACTCAACATTTCCGTGACCATATCGGCCTGCTGCCGTTGCAGAACACCAATCAAACCAGTCCACTGACCATTCTCCCCTTCTTGACCCCAGGACTTTTCTTTTGGTATGACAATGTCCACATCAAACTTCAACGCATCCGACAGAACCTTGAGAGTATTGTACTCCAAACCGCCAGTGCCTTTATAACTGCCATTTGCGATTCTCTCGATTTTGAAATACTCTGGTGAGTGGATAGCTGCGACTTTGAGGCTCTCTATCATGTTTTGGAGTATTTCAACCGACGATGAGGACTAAGAACAAGTGTCAACGCACATCACAAAACCACAATGTCATATGCCATGCATCCTTAGAACTTTTACGCCATCATAAAATCATTATCATCCATTAGTATCCAAAAGAAAAATAACCGTAAACATAATTCAATCTGTTTTCCATTTTTGCTTTTTTAAGGGGGAAAGGGAACGTTCCCTTTTGCTTTTTATAGGCACGCATGTTCACTGATTATGGTGCTCTAAAAAACATAGCTTTTCTAACGTAAATATTGACGACGGATTTAAGTTGCAAGGCATGACAAAACTTCGAAGATATTCTGTTTTTTACCATTGGCATTTAGCCAGTTTTACAAATCGATTCCCTATCATTTTCTTCCGTAATTTCAATTTAGATATTCCGTGAGTGTCTCGATTTGTTCTTCCTCATTATTTATCGGAAATCAACATAAGCTGGCCTCTTTATCTTCGATCACAAAAATTGGAGGCCATATACATCATGAAGCTTTCATCATGTTGTCATAAGCTATGTTATCTTCCAGATGTATA
>QLNU02014176.1:8161688-8195828 GCA_006491805.2 Dysdera silvatica
GCGCCACAATTCGGGGAGGCAGCAATTAGCCTTCAAAAACAATGACAGTCACAACAATTACGGCAACGATAGTCACTCGCCCTGGGCGGCAAACTATCTACCTAGGCCATTGTGCATATGGTTGTGAATTGTTTTTGAAATTTTATTTAGCTTGTTTGCCTTGTGCATTTAAAAAATTCTTTCTTTCATCTCATTTCCAAAGATAATGTCAAGCATTGTACTAATCATATATGAACCTCATTCACAAATTTTCACTTGGACAAGTTGTTTTTTGAGATAAAGAAAGCCATACCCCAATGGACTTCGAAACTAGTTACGCCACTAACAATAACAATACGCGAATCACACTAAAGAAATAATTAAAAGGTAACGCAACTACCCCAGAATTCTGTATTTTTTTTATTAATTCTTAAGAATATGTCATGGTGGTTACTGATGGATAATTTGGGGATAATTTATTCAAACTAATGCGCAGTAAATACTTAAAACAACGTTTTATTAACCCTAGGATATATATATTGCAAAAAACTTTTTGGCTATATAAAGACACTGAAAACATTGCCGCTATTACATACTTTAAATTCTTTCCTTTAAACTGAACTATACGTCCCCCTAGCTGTCTTCCAAGCGTTGTGCATCATCTTTACATTAACCTAATCTAATTTGTTTACATTCGAGTTTTTGCTGGGAGTGTTTTCCTTTTTACAGAGAACTGGCTTTTACAACAGTCTTTGATTTTACCATGTTTGGCGCAGTATAGCCCAAATGCGCCATAAAAAGTCTAAACAAACAAACAAGCCTTTCTAAGAACTAGTTTGGCTGTTGCCAGATACCTTATTTTGCGGCTAGATGCTTTAGTCTTTAGCAGTCATTGCAAGCCATCAGTTTCATCTCACGTGGCCCGTAGGAAGTTTTAAAATGCAAAATATGGGTAATGGGAATCATTTATAATGAATCAGGTTATAACGACCAATTTCATATAGCAACGGCATCATTGCAAAAAATTTGGGGTTCCTCGTATATTTTTTCTTACTAACTGAAGGACACTCTACAACTTTGTAATTGAAAATATTTCCTTGTCTTCATTATTTTTTAAAATAAAATTTTTAACTTCCTCAATTCGCCACCAGGAGCGCTGCTGTTCATCTCGTCTGATAGTACATAGTCATTTTACTATACCAATACCTAACTTTCTTTGCAATATCTGTCTTGGTTCAAAAGTTATTGTCGCATTCCGACTCTCCTAGGAACCCTGTATACCAGTGGTTCCCAAACTTTGTCAAGCCGCGGCCCCACTTTTATAATGAGCAAAGGATCCACGATCCCCCCCCCTCCTCTATTCGCCGCCGCCACATTTCCATAATAAAAGCATTTTTAACAGAGTAAAGAAAACACATTAAATATAAAATTATATTAATTATACATATGTTACATTATTTATGTATATTATTAGTATATATTATATATTACAATGTGTATATATTAATTATATATTATATATTGCGTATGTATATTATACCTCATATTCAATTAGTTGATTGAATGACCTCTCATTCACCTCTGAAGTGAGCTAATAAAATAAAGAAAAAAATTGAAAAAGATAGCCAAAAGTCCACCTTTTCGCCCTTGTCGCCTTCGTTGTGTCAACCAACACATTGTGGCTTTTTCTACTTTCAAACACAGTTTATGATACGTGTTCCAAGCTGTAATTTCATTTTAATTCCCACGCTTCTTAGTTGATTTATTCAAAGTTTTAAGGTCATTGCTCTAAAAAAAAAATTTTTTTTATAGAATTGTAGAGCCACATATTTTTTATTTACAACTTGAACAGAATTTTGTTTGTAAAATGTATGATTTCCTAAAACCTTGCCCTAGTGCCGCTAGGCTGCGCTAGGCCTTGACTACACTTCTGGTAGGCAAATAAAAAGGCATGCGTTCTACGATATCACTGGAATCGAACCTGATTAACTCATGGCAGTCGAACGCGTTACCGCTACGCCACCGCAGGAAAATTTGTGAAACATTGATAACAGTGCATACATGTATTATTCTCGTTCCTTATCCACAATCACTCTTGATCAGGGGCGGACTGGGTCCTCCCAAAAGGCACATCCCTTGGATTTTCGGAGGGTGCAAGTTCTATCGCCATGAGAGCGCACCGGCCTGTGAGCCGAAGGGCCGACGGCCCAGTCCGCCCCTGCTCTTGATTTAAATAGCGAATTATCAAGAGCTTGATACTAACGATGTGTCAAATCATTCGAAGACCGAATCACTGAACGGATACGCTCGTTTATGATCGGTGGACAACATCGTTCATTGTTTCGTTCAATTATTGATGTCACACCCGTATTTGATCATAGGCAGATTTACCATTTTGCCGTCCCTAGGCTATTTTTGCTTATTTGAAAGCAAGCTCTGGGTAAGCGTTCGTTGCACCGTTGGGAGTCGAATCCGATTTAAAGGCACTGGCACCTGGTAAAATGCAGTCTACAATAAAATACCCCTTCCTACCCGCCCCCCTCCTCCCAATCAATGGTAGGAACATAAAAACTGTTACATTTAATATACGCCAAAAACTTTTGTATCATCAATAAATATGTTGGAAAACAAACTTATAAACTGACTCAAACAACAATGTCAATCAATCAACGTTTATTGGCGTAGTGATACCAACGCCGATGTTATGGCGTGATTAGATGGTGAAACGTTCGAAAGAAAATAAATATTTCTGCCTTCGGTGGGACCTGAACTCTTCAGGTATAAGGCCATACCATCGGCGTTGGTATCACTACGCCAATAAACGTTGATTGATATTGTTGTTTGATTTAATCTGCGTAGTGTTCGATTTATGCCGTAGTGCCTAAACTGACATTAAGCAGTAGCTTATATGGAAGTATTATTCTTTGGTGGATCATAAAATCAAATTCAATTTCATCAACGAGATCTTAATTTTTAGCAAAACTAAAGCCTATCCAGACACTGTTATTTAAATGGAAAGACGTCTAACTCTCTTCCCGGCAAAATGTTGGATTAAATCATCGTACGGTATTGATTTTTGCTAAATCAAACTCAATAAAAAAATGGCCACTTGTCTGTATCTAGTGTAACGTATTTGGAAATACGTCATTGTAATTGATGAATCTTTTATTCGGCATTGTACTAAAATCTTTTCTTTTTTCTTTTTTTTTTTTTTTCATCCTTGATTTTAATATAGAATAGAATTTCGTAGGTGAATTATAGAAATGTAACACAAAATAATCCTAATATTATTAAAAAAAAAAAAAAGCAAATGCCCTATATATATATGCCACCGTTTTCTTTCTTCTTTGAATTCTTAGATGGACATAGGGCCTTAACGAAAAATCTATATATATGCCTCAGTTTTCTGAAAATTCTATTGATCTTTTCTTGTATGTTTTGTCCTCTTCCTTAATTTCGCCTCTTACAATTTTCCTCCCTATGTTTCTTGGCCTACCTCTTTCTCTTTAGGGATTCTAGTCTGGAATTTATCTACAAACAATGTTCGTTTTCTTTTTTAGTTAGTGTATATCTTAGCCAGCTATATTTGCTTTGCGTTATTGTTTCTGACATAAGTTTTCGGCTGCAAATATTCACCAGTTCTACATTTGTTACTTTTGTCTGGTCAGTGTATGTTCAGTATTACTACATTTAAATATATGTTCAATACTGTTATATGCTCATATATGCTACATCATTATATTCATTATTGTTATATCATTACATTTATTATTGTTATATTATTATATTTGTTATATATTGAATTATTATTCAGTGTATATTGTATGTTATATTTTTTACGCTCTATTCTGCTTATTTCTGACACAGGTTTTTGGATGTAAATACTCCATATTTCTACTATGCTCAATATTACTCATATTGTCAATATTACTCATATTGTCAATATTACTCATATTGTCAATATTATGCATATTGTCAATATTATACATAATATTATACACATTTTCCATATTATACATATTTTTTTTATTACACGACTTTTTCAATATTACAGCATTTAAATAGTCTGTCAGGAGAAATTTTGCACAGAATTTTAAGCATTTAAGAAAATGTACTTCGCTGATACAATTTCAAGTGTAAATGCTTCGATTTTAACATGAAGAATATATATCGATCTTTAACATAGCTAGATGCCTATGTATATGCAAGGTGGCCGTAATATACAAACATAAATATATCAGTGGCGTATGTTTCATGGGCTATAGGTAATCTCAAGTAGGCCAACTAGTTTCATGCTTTTTAACAATATTTTGTAACTGCTTCTCTCATAAATTATTCTACAAGTAAGGCCCTACGAATTATGGGAAAACATGGAACTTCACATAACTTACAATTGCCCGCATAATCCCTAATGTTCTATTAATTTTTGCTGATTTTAAGTTATTCAAGCATTATCGCGCTAGAATGCGCCCTTATAAAAAGTTTGTAACAAGAAAGAACAAAGTAAAATGTGCTCAGTACCCCTAAAAAGGCGCTGGAATTTGCGGTCCGAATCGTTGCAGTACCATGCTGTTTACTGTGACGTTTACATGGAATTCTTCGACAGTGAGATTGATCTTGCTCCTGACGCTGACAGTTTCAATGTATGTAAGTCTCTGATATAGAGGCATATGTTGAGTAACATAGATATGAAGTTGAGTTTAACAATATGCTCTATTCTCTATATAATTAACTATATTCCTTTTCAAACGAACTTGTAGTTCTTTGATGTTATTACACTCTGTCTTTTATCCCTCATTCTTATTTTTTTTATAAAAATGGCCCATTGCAAAGTGAAAATGAACACACTTTCTGCCATAGAAGTGTCTGCGAATTCTCACGAACCCTATGCAAGAGAAAGCTTGGAAAACATGCACACACATGAACATCTGCAAAATGCTCAACCAAAGCCCAAGCATTTAATAACGCAGAAGATGTTGTAAAAATATGGTAAAAGACGTTAAGAAGATGGGCAATTTTTGTACATTCAACCCAACTTTGATGTACAAATTAGTTATTTAAGATCAAGTATCGTGAGAACATCTTGTGTCTTTGGTCATAATCTACAATTAAGGACTGCATTAAATATATATTTCTTGCCCCTATTATAACTACACCTCCCATAGTAGATGATGGTAAAGAAAAAGTATTGGCATGATTTGCCGAGTTTAAAGTCATAACAACCCTACATTTCTGTGCCGGACTCCAAGAGGTCAACTGGATGCTCTAAGTCTGCGATCATCAACCGGTGGTCCATGGACAACTGGTGGTCCGCAGAAAAATCTGGACATTATTTGCATTTTTAATGTTTTATTAATAATAAAACAAAAATAATATTCTAAGAAATTCTCATATTCTGAATGACAATTTTCGCCTTTATATTGCACTAAATTCACGAAATGTGGTCCGCGGGATTTAAAATTATGAATTTAGTGGTCCGTGACGTCTGAAAGGTTGGCGACCGCTGCTCTAGGCAGAGTGTTTCCAGCTAACTAGGAAACCACGCGAGGCGTGAGTTCTTGATTTGGTCGGGAGTGGTGTCGATGGAAACTCTTATCATGAGGAACAAAAAATCAAATGGAAGTATCCTCCAGAATCCAACCAGTTAGAAAATACAGGCCGATTTGTTTTATGTGCAGAAATAATCCATCCAACAATACAATGTTTCACATATAAACAAATATTTATTCAACATTTTTTAGTGTATAACATTTGCATACATTTACTATTTGTGCTGATTTGAAGTATTCTTTTACAGCCAATCAGGAACCAGCTCCTCGCCTGGTTCTGTGGAACGAAAAGAGGGCATGGGTATGGCCTAAGGGGTGGTTCCTTCAGGTGCTACACCATGCCGAATATAGCAGTACCTATGGCTTACGTTCCCCGCGCACTGGTTCAAGAGAAGCGGCACGCATCCTTGTGACGTGCGAAGTCGGGCCCAGTTCTGGGGTTTCATCAGTGAACCATCATGCTGTAATGCATGTAATGCTGACAAAACCATGCTCTCCAAACTCGTTACTAGTCAGCTCATAGTCAACTTTGGTGAACCTGAGGTCAAAGATTCAACGCTTCAAGAGTAAATAACACTGTTCAATAATTTTTCACTTTTTATTTTTTACCAAAATGAAAGTAGCCACCTTTTATAAATTTTATGTCGCTGAACACGAAAATCACCCTTAAAAATCTCTCCTGGCTCAGACCTTTGAGTAATTGCACTGTTTACATTTTACACATAACGCTATGGGACGTTATAATTACGATGTGTGAATAAAAAAAATAGGGGGGAGAGGGAGAAATAAAATAGGCACTAATCTATGACGTGAGCTCTCCACGTTTGTTGTATGACTTGTTCATCCAACCTGAATGCTTGGATGCTTAGGAAAAAAGTTTCCATGCGTTTTGGTGTGCCGCTGTTTGGCGTGAACCAACAAACCATACCACCGATTGCTATTTTCTCATGGTACAGTGCTTGAAGAAAGGAATGAATAAGAAGAAGATTGAATACCATGTGATACCGTCTGTCATTCGCCCAGTGGTCGAGGATTGCCAGTCCCCGATCCCCCTGCTAACATTCCGACAGACATTGATATGGAGGATGATGGAAGTGAACGATGTGTTAGAAAATGTTCCACGCATCAGTGATGCAGATCCAACATTTCACTCGACAAGTATCTCCTACAACGCACACCGAATCACACAATGTGAACTTCATGACCTGATTAGGGATTTAGAACTACCAAAGAATAAAGTTGAACTCTTAGCATCCAGATTGCAGCAGTAAAACGTCCTTGCGTATACTGTTAGAGCATCTACTCTTCGCGATCGTTAAAAACAATTGACAAACATTTTTTAGCAGTGACGACGGCTTAGTATTTTGCACTGATGTTGAAGATTTGATTCTGAAACTGAACATTCCGTACAACTTTATAGATACCTCAAAAATAAGCCTGAAAGCTATGCTATTGCATAATAGTAATGAAATATCACCATCAATCCCTGTTGCTTATACAGCCCTAAGTAAAGAAAATTATCCCAAGTTTCGACGCCTTCTAGATCTTACAAATTGCAATCTACGTAAGTCGTTAGTATGTGATGATTTCAAAATGATAGCAATTATGCTCGGTTTACAATATGAGTACACAAATTGTTACTATGTATGTCAGTGGGATAACCGCGCGAGGCATGCGCATTACAAACAGAAGGAATGGCCTCTACGAACAGCTTTGTTGCCTGACACTAAAAACGTTTCATACGAACCTCTAGTGAATCCTAACAGCATTGTCCTGACACCGTTGCACATAAAATTGGGACTTGAAGACATTTGCGAAGGCCATAATCAAAAATAAACATGCGTTTGAATACTTATGCCAAAAGTTTCCACGTTTAAGTGCGGAAAAGATAAAACAGCGGATGCAATATAGGTACCCAGATACCCAAGCTTCTTCAAGACAAACAATTTGAATGCAACATCAATTCTGATGAACTACATGCCTGGCATTGTTTCTGGCATTGAATGTTTGTACACAAATTTTGGGCAACCTTCGTGCTGAAAATTGCAAAGACCTAGTGGAAGAACTTATATCTCCTAAGAAAAAATTGGATGCAACATGTTACTAAAAATGCACTTCTTATAATCACATATTGATGTCTTCCCAGTGAATTGTGACGTTTTCAGTGATGAAAAAGGAGAGCGACTACGTCAGGACATTTCTGAAATGGAACAGTATTACAAAGGAAAGTGATAAGTTTCAATGTTAGTAGATTTCTGCTAGATGATCCAAAGGGATGCTCCGGACATTCTCCGCAAGCGATAGGCAAAAAGACAACGTGTATAAAAATGAAATGGTGTTAACTATTATTCGTGCTATTGCATTCCAATAGCCTATTTGTAAAATGTAAACATTGAAATTACTCAGAAACCTGAGCCAGGAGGCGATTTTAAGCGTAATTTTTGTGTTCAGTGACCCGAAATCTATAAATGACGGATATTTTCACCTCTGTAAAAATTTCATTGCTGAACAGTGCAATCGATACGCGCCTACTCGATACAGTTGTTGGATTTAAACCATGATTCCACCATTTCCAAATTAATCCCTTTTGGTGATGTCAAAGGGATAGTGAAATCAATTAATAATCATTAATATAAAAGAAGAAATGACTTTCTTCCCTAAAACTTCATTTATTCGTTACAGATTTCATTAACTATGATAAAAAAAATAATCATATTTCATCCTCCAAAAAGTTTTTAAGCGACTTTTGGATTTTTAATGTTCCGATTGTCTCTGTATAGAAAACCTTTTTACGGAAAAGAAACCATTGGCATGTGTTTTCCTGATCATAAATTATATTTATCTGTTTTTGTTTTGTTTTTTTTTAGTTTCTAGGACAATTTTCAGTTCTCTATATTGCATATAACGCATTATTATTTCATGCCATATTATATAAATAGTAAGAGTTGAGTATGCTATGATATAAATCGATGAATGCGCTACTACTGTGACACCTCAGAGCCATATAATAATAAAACTAATACTAACTAACTACTTTAAATAAAGCAATTTATTTATGTAAGGCGAACACTACGCAGATTAAATTAAGCAACAATTTTTATCAACGTTCTTTAGGCTTAGTAATATTAACGCCGATGTCATGGCGTGGTTAGATGGTGAAACAACGTTCGCAAAGGAAAGAAATGTTTTTTTACATTCGCTGGGGCATGATCCCATAACCTCCCACTTGCTGGACGGGAGCTCTACGAACTGTTGGTAGAGCTCTCGCCCGGCAAGTGGAAGGTAATGGGATCGGGCCCCACCAAACGCAAAAACATTTCTTTTCTTCGCGAACGTTTCACCATTTACCCACGCCATAACATCGGCGTTAATATTACTATGCCTAAAACACGTTGATAAAGATTGTTGCTTAAAGCAATTTATATTAACAGAAATGTATTTACCACGTTTGTCGAGCCACCACAATGGAATTGTGTTTAAAGAATTAGCCCAATCACATTTAAAGAATTCATTAAATTATAACACAAAGAATAATGAAATTTACAGTAAGAGAATTTACATACGCAAGTATTGAAATGATTTTTTTTTATTACAATTGTCACTCAACTCCTCACTTTTACCGTGTGTGTGTGTGTGTGTGTGTGTGTGTGCGTGTGTGTGTGCGTGATGAATTGACAGAGCTATGACGTCGGCCATAATATGTGAGACTAACTAAATAATTTGTTTTTTCTTTTTTTTAAATATATTTAGTAGCCGCGTTTATGCTTAAAATTTCCCCCTATTTTATGTTTAGAATTTTAATATCTACTGAAATTAATCTTTTCGATTATTAATATCTTTTTAAATTTAATCTTATCGATTATTAATACAGTCGAACTCAGTTAATATGAGGAGGTAAGAATATGTAAATGTGTAAAATTCCGTATTAGCCGTTACTCGTAAAACCCGTGAAAGGAGTAACAATTTCTAACTACACATAGGTAATAAAATAGTTACTAGAATTAACTTGGGTAATTTTCTTAGTGCAAAATTAACTTTATATCATTCAATAAACATGGAATTTTCAGCCTTACCGATATGAGGTTTATTTTTATTTCACTGTAAATAAATGCACATATAGTCTCATTTTACTTAATTGCACCTCAACAGTTATTTAAAAAATTCGTAAGTTTTGATTGTTTGCTTGGCATGTTCATTTGTGCATCTTGTATATCTCTACGTTTTCTTTTCCTCCGTTTACATCGAAAAAAAAACAAAAAAATTGTATAGAAAAGGGAAAAATCACATTGAAGTTGTACAGACATTTTTCTCGTATTAGCTAAGATTCTTCTTTTAGAAAAGAAAAGGCGTGAAACTCTTAATATAAGTAAATAGTAAACCAAACTGAACGTGAAGATTGCTCGTATTATACGTACTCGTATTGAGTTTGACTGTATATATTTAAATTAAATCTTATCGATTATTAATATATATTTAAGCAGTTTATAAATAACAGAAACTATAAAATTGGTTGATTTCCTTAGAATATATCCTGAAAAATGCACTACATTTTACAAACAATCAAAATATTATAAGCCTTCATATAAAAAGCTAAATATTAGATTTCTCATACTAATTAAAGCGTTAGAATTTTTTGCAGTACTTCCAATGAACACTCTCTGCCAATAGAACTAAAATGGCGAATATGAAACAAATTCCAATAGTCCAAAACAAGCTGAACAATTGCTGAACTTTAATGGGACTTGCATTATCCCCCACGTCATTTTCTATTTCACATACTTTTGCTTTTAGTTGTTGGCGATATAAATGATCGTTGAACAGTTTTGTGAGAATCCCCGATTGTTGAAGTCTGATTATCATTCGGTTAAAGTTCTCGATGCAGCAAAATTCCTTCTTGAATGCAATTGCATTAGGTATCATCGATAAGCTGTCTTGTGATATGAATATCTGTTCCTGTTTGCCCGCTTTGTACACGAGCATCTTTATGAAACGCTGGTTATGGAGAAAAGAATAGCCATTTAAAATTGCATCTTCAATTTTACTTCCAAATTTAAGAATGCTTTCGGGATATTGCCTTAAATTCACGCCCAAATCTTGGGATAGTCCGCCATCTTCATCCATTAGTAATGTTTCAAAATATGTCTTCTCCCCTGTAGTAACTTTGACAAGACCAGCTTTGCTAGCTTTTCCGAGATTCTCAAAGGTTTTAATCTGATCCTCTTGAATTGGAGTCGTCAAGAAAGAATGAAAAACTGCGACATAGCAAAAAGTTAAGATACGTATCGACAAGCTACAGATTCCAAAAAACATTTTTAAAACCGGTCTACGACAAAACTTCTGAAAATCAGCAAACCCCATCAACGTTTCAAGTGACGAAATGAAATTACGAAAATTTATCTTGATGTCTTTCGTCTCTTTTTTTGAGTTCTGAAGCAAAACAAAGAAAATAGAGCACACTAATAGTGATAGAATTATACCTATCCAAACTGTTTTGTCAAAGGCATAAAAGTATACAAAATCGTTTTCCAAATTTCCAACTTTTTTCGCTGCAAATAAGGTTGGATCAAGAGCGTATGGTAAAGAAAAGTCCGCAACTTTTAATCTCTGATATGACGCAGTCATAGTTTCAGCAACGATATCTGCTTCATGTCTTTGAAGCATTCCAATGAGGCCATCCCACTGGCCATCCTTCCCTTCCCGACCCCACGAACTATCGTTCGGTGTCACTATATTAAACTGGAACTTCATAGCCTCGGACAGAATTTCAAGCATCTGGTACTCCATGCCACCGACACCTCTATACATGCCATTCTCAGTTTCTACAATTTCAAAATAATCAGTTAAATTTATAGCTGCAACTCTGTATGCTAATGTCTTCCTCATTATTGTCCAAACATATATTAAATTAAACGAATAAGCATAGGCTAAAATTGGCGATGAACTTCAGTTGCGCAACAAGCAAACCAGTGGAAAAGACAAAAACGTTGTTGCCACAGCGAAAGGAAGTCTGACTTTCGGTTGCAAAATCAACAAACTAACCTTGACATATTTTTAACTCTGGGTGATGACTTCGATCGTCCAGGATTATATAAACACCATTAGAATCTACCTTGTTTACGTAATCGATTCCAGAAAGGACCTGATATCGTTGACAGCAAAATACGCCTATGAAAACATGAAATACGTTTTGTGTGCTTTACCTTAGCACAAATAGTTTATCGATTTTAATTTCATGTGCAAACACTCCAACCGGAAAGAAAATGTACTTCGCCATTACAATTTCAAGTGTAAACACTTCGATATTGACATGAAAGAAATATATATATATATATATATATATCGATCTTTAACAAGGTAAGGCGCTTTGTCAATTGCATGCACCGTTGCCATTTACATTGCCTTATTTTGTACCGAGTATATCTAATAAGTACATAATCGATACTCAGTGTATCAAATACATAATTGGGCCAGGTGACATTTGCTTCCAACAAGTGTAATAGCAACCTTGCCTTAGAATTTTTAAAGGTTCAGCATGAAGATCGACACCGCGAATACTATGGAAGGAGTACAATGCACAGTACCGTTTGGAATAAATGAATACTTACTAAGGATCTCCGGCTGGATGATCCGTTACCACAGTCCAGAAACTGGAACGCAAAAACCTGAAAGAGAAAGGATGAAGTGGAACTTCACCCGTGGTTAGTAAAATAGAAATAAAATACAGGGTACCAGGGAGGAAATTACATAAAAAGGTTAAACACTGGTAAAATAGCAATGAAAAAGATCACTCGACTAAGACAAATTAAATTTTTGATCTCCAAAATTTATTCATAATAAACACAGCCTAACTTCAATTTAACGATATCGTTCGATTATCGATATCCGAATTGGGTTACATTGAGTCCGTTGTTATATTTTTCTCGATTTAGGGCTTGCTTCCCTCGATTTAAAGATAACTTTTCCTCATCATCCTGTAGCTGCAAGTAGAATTTCAGTTAGAAAATCAACTTCAATTGATTTTCTAAATGAAATTCTACTTGCAGCTACAGGTAGAATTTCATTTAGAAAATCAACTTCAATTGAGTGAACTCAAATGAAGCGAATTTAAGTTTACAGTGTGTTTATGGCGTTTGAAGTGTGTTTACGGCGCAGAAGTATTTACTGCGTTTTGACGTCAACAATGATCTTGTCAATGCATTTGAAAAAATCGAAAAGGAAATGTTAAATGCCAACTCTTAAGGAAAACCCAAAACAAGCGTCGATCAAAGATTTCTTCTCGAAATAGTAATTACGTACGTGCTTGTATCTTACGTTTATTAAAACTAATACGTATTCTTCTGGCACGTATTTTTCTGATTTTCCTTTTGCGTAATTTTTTATTTCAGTTCCGATCGATAGACTCGTGCTTTTCGTTCGGGGGAATGCCGAAAATGTAAAAAAAAAAAAAAAATTTTAATGTAATAGTTGCTACTTTTAACGTATTTTACATGTAAATTTTCAGCTCAAGCAAAAGCCCTCCTCACATGGATGTGTCATTGGTTCCGATAAATGTATTCCCCCGATTTAACGATTATTTTCACCAGTCCCGTAAAAATCGTTAAATTGAGGTTAGACTGTTTTATAAAACTCGCATACTAACTGGTCATGCGTTCACTCTTTTGCTTTAATAATAAGAGACAACTTGTAAAATTAGCTTATTAGTAAAAATAGCATTATTGCCTTTATAAAAAAAAATCAATTTTTATTTGCTAACAATAACGTATGCCTTCAAGCGATATCAATGTCTGCATAATTTAAAATTTTCCCGGGGCAAGGTCGGCTTTAGATAAGAGCTTTAGGCGGAGATTGCAACTACAATCTAACTTCCGTGTATCGAAGTTATGTGGAACCCCGTTGATTTTAAGTCTTTGTTCATTAGATAAAAAAATTGTTTCTATATGTTGTATTTTTTTATGGAATTTCGACATGTGGAGGTCCTGCTGTATGTTGTTCTATGTATACGGGGAACACCCATTTGTGAAAAAATTGTGTGAACTCTTTGTAGCTTCCATATTGAAAAACGAAATTCAGCACTATAAATACATACACGCATTGAGCCCTGCAATGGTAGCGCGTTAGTCTAGCTTAGCCATATTCAGGGTTCGATTCCCAACGTGGGGAAAACCGAACGTTTACCAACTTAACTGTTCACTCTGGTCTAGGATCGATTCCCTAGATCAATAGTTTTCGAATATTTTTGCTCGTGGAGCCCTTTTTAAAAAAAAATTTTACAACGGAGCCCGATTCTTTTTCGCTTTTAATGTGCATTCTTTACGTAGGCCTATATGAAAGTTTCTGCATCACTCGCGTGATATTAAGATTATAGTGAATCGGGGGAAGACGGCCAAAGTTTAACTATTCAACGACATTATATTTAGGTGTTTTCAAATAAAATAATGTGGGCATCGAAAATGAATATCATGAACACTCATGGCAGTCGAACGCGTTACCGCTACGCCACCGCAGGAAAATTTGTGAAACATTGATAACAGTGCATACATGTATTATTCTCGTTCCTTATCCACAATCACTCTTGATCAGGGGCGGACTGGGTCCTCCCAAAAGGCACATCCCTTGGATTTTCGGAGGGTGCAAGTTCTATCGCCATGAGAGCGCACCGGCCTGTGAGCCGAAGGGCCGACGGCCCAGTCCGCCCCTGCTCTTGATTTAAATAGCGAATTATCAAGAGCTTGATACTAACGATGTGTCAAATCATTCGAAGACCGAATCACTGAACGGATACGCTCGTTTATGATCGGTGGACAACATCGTTCATTGTTTCGTTCAATTATTGATGTCACACCCGTATTTGATCATAGGCAGATTTACCATTTTGCCGTCCCTAGGCTATTTTTGCTTATTTGAAAGCAAGCTCTGGGTAAGCGTTCGTTGCACCGTTGGGAGTCGAATCCGATTTAAAGGCACTGGCACCTGGTAAAATGCAGTCTACAATAAAATACCCCTTCCTACCCGCCCCCCTCCTCCCAATCAATGGTAGGAACATAAAAACTTACGTTCAATATATGCCAAAAACTTTTGTATCATCAATAAATATGTTGGAAAACAAACTTATAAACTGACTCAAACAACAATGTCAATCAATCAACGTTTATTGGCGTAGTGATACCAACGCCGATGGCATGGCGTGATTAGATGGTGAAACGTTCGAAAGAAAATAAATATTTCTGCTTTCGGCGGGACCTGAACTCTTCAGGTATAAGGCCATAACATCGGCGCTGGTATCACTACGCCAATAAACGTTGATTGATTGACATTGTTGTTTGATTTAATCTGCGTAGTGTTCGATTTATATAAAATAAATTATAAACTGACATTAAACAATATTAGCTTATATAGAACCATTATTTCTTTTTAGTATATCATAAATCAAATCAATTTTATTGAAATAAATCTTAATTTTAGCAAAAACAAAAGCCTATCGAACACTGGTATTTAAATGGAAAGACGTCTAACTCTCTTCCCGGCAAAATATTTGATTATATCATCGTACGATATTGATTTTGCTAAATCAAACTCAATAAAAAAAATTGCCGCCCTAGTCTATATCCTAGTGTAACCTATTTGGAAATACGTCATTGTACTTGATGCATCTTTATTCGGCATTGACAATAAAATCTTTTTTTTTTCTTTTTTCATTCTTTATTTTAATATAGAATAGAATTTCTTAGGTGAAATATAGGAGTTTAACACAAAATAATCCTAATATTATTAAAAAAAAAAAAAGCAAATGCCCTATATATATATGCCACCGTATTTCTTTCTTCTTTGAATTCTTAGATAGACATAGGGCCTTAACGAAAAATCTATATTTGCCTCAGTTTTCTGAAAATTCTATTGATCTTTTCTTGTATGTTTTGTCCTCATCCTTAATTTCGCCTCTTACAATTTTCCTCCCTATGTTCCTTGGCCTACCTCTTTTTCTTTAGGGATTCTAGTCTGGAATTTATCTACAAACAATGTTCGTTTTCTTTTTTAGTTAGTGTATATCTTAGCCAGCTATATTTGCTTTGCGTTATTGTTTCTGACATAAGTTTTCGGCCGCAAATATTCACCAGTTCTACATTTGTTACTTTTGTCTGGTCAGTGTATGTTCAGTATTACTACATTTAAATATATGTTCAATACTATTATAGGCTCATATATGCTACATCATTATATTCATTATTGTTATATCATTACATTTATTATTGTTATATTATTATATTTGTTATACATTGAATTATTATTCAGTGTATATTGTATGTTATATTTTTTTGTGCTCTATTCTGCTTATTTCTGACACAGGTTTTTGGATGTAAATACTCCATATTTCTACTATGCTCAATATTACTCATATTGTGAATATTATGCATATTGTCAATATTATACATATTTTCCATATTATACACATTTTCCGTATTGTACATATTTTTAATATTACACGTCTTTTTCAATATTACAGCATTTAAATAATCTGTCAGTGAGAAATTTTAAGCACATCTTAATGTTCATTGTTTCAGCTGTTATAGAAATAAATATTTATGATAGGTTAAATATATTGATTCCAATTAATAACTGCGCATTTTTGTGACATTAAAAGTTATTATTAAAATTATTATTCATTAAAAAATAGTAATAGCAAAGTAATAAAACTATAATAATGTATTATTTATTTTCCTTTTTACGGTGCTGAGATAGAATAGGTCATGATGTGATAGAACCTACAGTTTTCTGAGGAAGCCGAACCTTTGCTGAAAATAGAGATAGGCGATTAAGAAATGTTTTTACAATCGAAAAAAACTCAATCGAGTCAACAATTCATTCGTCCTTGAACTTAACAATCGAGATGTTCAATTGCAATCGTGAGCTAGCTTCCCAACCACATTGCGCATGCGCGTGAATATTGCTAAATCACTGCTGCACATGGACCCACGCTTCCGTCATACACATGGCGTTGTTGTCAATTTCGTGAGTAGATAAATCTAACCTCATTTTTTAACATCCAGGCAAAAGAGTTATAATATTTGTTCACAAAATTGTTATATGGGTTTTAGAGAGCCTATTGAGTAAAACCCTGATTTAACGAAATCCAAGCAACCTGCACTTATTTTATATATTTATGTGAGTATTTAGTTTTTATTTTATTTCCTTTTTTTTTTTACTGTTATTGTTGAAAATACACAAAAACTTTATTTTTAAATTCATCGTACTTATATAACTAAAAATTATGTACTTACCTTTTCCCTACTGAGCTTACAATAACAAACCAACGAATCGATAACTGGTTCCAACCCCCACGGTTACGCGATGCATCGAGTCGGTTTTTAAAACCATCGAAAGGTTTCGAGATGTTCGAACAATACGAGATAATCGACTAAAACTTCTCTCAACGCTTCTGAAACCAATCCTCGTGCTACACTGAGCAGTTAGTAGATAAGAGGGTTTTTTTCTCCAGTGGGAGTCGAACCACATTAACACTAAGTAAATGCTTCACCATTGTGCCAACGTAGGACAATGGACCTATTTTTCCGAGGAATCTGAACCTTTCAAGACTTCAGGAACCAATCCCCGTATTACACGAAAGTAGTTAGCCGATAAGAGGGTGGTTTTTTTGTTTTTTGTTTTTTTTGCTTCTATTGGGAGTCGAACCGAATTAACATTATGTGAATACTTCACTATTGTGCCACTGTAGACATTGGACCTATTTTTTAGGGGAAACTGGATCTCTCAATGCTTCAGGAACCAATCCTCGTGTTTCACTAAACAGTTAGCCGGTAAGAGGGTCCCCCCTCCCACCTTTGGGAGTCGAACCCGTTTAACACTCGGTAAACACTTTACCACTGTGCCATCGTGGGGCAGTGGAACTACTTTTCGTTCACGAAAAGAAGTCCGATTGAACAGTTAGAAATAACGGGAGGTGACGTCTCAAACGGGTAGGCCCTCCAATATGATAAGTGAGGCCCTGGACACTTTCTTTTGTGAGGCCCCCTTACATTTGACAGGGTCAGGGACAAGATCCCTAGACGATGTAGCAGATCGGATCCTGCCTCCCCCTCTCCAAACCCTGTCCATTTTCCCCTAGGGTAATTTTTCGTGTTACGTTTAGATGTATTTAATATAATAAGAATTTTAAAAAAGGGAACACTAAAAAGTTTAGCGCTGGGCCCCTTATGACACAGGGGTTCCTGAATATTTGCGACTCCTATTCCAGGGGCCTGGCTTTTGAGCCGAAAATGAGAAAAAAAATTACTAATGACAAATGTCAATAATATACAAGTACTGTAATTTGAACATATAGGGTAATGGCTGAAAATGTATATGATGAAAATATAATAAATAATAAAACATCATTTATAACACAAACCACTATTGATTGTTCTCAATGTTTTGATGAAGTAAAAGCTTTTCTAGCTTTTCTTTTCTACAAATGCATTGATAATTGAAGAAAAGTTGAACTTTCGTGCTACATCATAATTTATGTTGAGCATAGCCAGTCCGTTCAATCTATCTTGGCCCATAATTTAGCGGTGAAATTTTTTAACTTGTTTGAGCACATTAAATGTTCTTTTACCTGAAGCCACTGACACTGGAAGGGTCAGAAAAATCCGCAGTGCAATAGTTATATTGGAGAACATTTTTTTTAAAGGGAAAATTTGAGGCCCACTGATAAAGCGAGACCGAGCCAAATGGTCTCGTTCCCCCCCCCCCTCAAAGGCCCTGCAAATGGGCTAGTTGATTACAGCAAAAGAAGGCTTCAATTTCAGGACTTGTTTTTGGTGAACGTTCGTAAGCGCCAAGACCGAGTTCTGAAATTGGAGTCCTCCTCTGCTATAACGTGGATAATCCGTTTTGTGGCGTCACCTCCGTTATTTTCCAATTATTCCATCACTGACTTCTTTTTACTGAACAGTACATTCCCAACTCCAGCAGGAATCTGAACTTCTCTTCTAAGGACCAATCCCCGTGTTGGTTATGCGTATAGTTAGCCAATTAGAGACGGCGAATCCCAAGTTACTTCCAAATACGTAAACCAATGGAAAGACAGGTATGTTGGTTGCCATTGGATAAAAAGTCTGATTTTAGGTTGCAAACCAATAAACAGACTCTCCCATATATAATTTACACATGTGCAAGACGATTTGATCACTCTATGGTTACGCTAAAGAAACACACTCGAATCTGGTCTATTTGCGTGACGAAGTCTATGAAGAACTTATTATCCATGCCAAGAAAAAATACACCTGAGAACATGAAATGTGTTTCCTCGCGCTTTAGTTTCAGCTGAAATGGATTATCGATTTCAATTTCAAAGTGTGGAAACACTTTAACTTTTGCGAAAATGTGTGCAATAAATAATGAACTAAAGCGACCCAGAACACATCAATAAGTAGGCATAGGCCCCGGTCAGAGTCAAGGTCCCCTAGTGCTTTCCCCACTTCGAGAGCTCATTCCGTTCCTCAGTTGTAGGGAGTTAGGGATCCCTGAAAGGTTCATTTAATGTTTTTAGGAATTGGTGTATTTCAGGATTTCCGTTTAAGGCTTATTATTAATTTATTGGTTAATTAACATTATCTTTTATGATCATTGGTTGATTTCGTAAGATTCTTTATAAAAGTTTAGTATTTAAGTCCCTTTAAGGCTTATTATCATTTATTTATTTATTTTATCATTATCTTTCATGGCAGTTGATTGATTTTCGCAGGATTCTTTATAAAGGTTTAGTATTTAAGATAATTAAATTCTTTAACTGTTTTTTCGAATTTGGCATATTATATGATTTAATTAAGGTTTTTATTATCTTTGATGATCGCTCATTCATTCAGATGATTGTTCATTTTTCTCTTTTTATAAAAGTTTTGTTAGAAATTAAAGCCCTTTCTCCGTTTATTTTATGTTTTCCCTTTAAGGCTTATTATTATTATTATTATTTTATTTTGTTAATTAGCATTATCTTTCATGTTCCCCGCTGAGTTAGTAAGCTTCTTTATATAAATTTCGTTAGTAATTCATTAAAGTCCTTCTTTTCTTGATGTATTGTAGGATTTCCCTTTGAGACTTATTATCATCATTAATTTATTTTATCATTATCTTTCATGATCAATAGTTGTTTTCGTAAGTTATTTTATAGAAGTTTCCTTAGTAATTTATTAAAGTCTTTTTCCGGATGTATTCTATGATTTAATTAATATTTAAGTTTTTTTTTCTTAAATTAAAGTTCTTTAAAGTTTAGTATTAATTTAATTGTTATTTTTCCTTTCATGATCGTAGGACGTTTTGAAACGTTTCTTTTTTAAAAGAAGTGTATTAGAGGGTTTTGCTTGTTCCTCGACCTGGATAAAGGAAACAGTAGCTCTTGGTTCCTCTGAAAGACATCAAAACATTTTTCTCGTGGTTCCATTTACTCTATATGTGTGTGTGTGTGTGTGTGTGTGTGTGTGTGTGTGTGTGTGTGTGTGTGTGTGTGTGTGCGCGCGCGTTTCAGTTTTAGACCGTGAGTTGGATAGTTTCTTCGCAACATTGTTTCCGAGGAAAATATTTCCGTTTAATGTTTACCAGACAGTTTTTTATATCCTGCTAAAAGTGGTGTGGTTTTTTTTTGTTTTTTTTTTACAAATTGAAACTCGTTTCACAAATTAAAATTTGTTCACATTTTTCTAAAAATTAAAAAAATTTTACAAATTTAAATTAGTAAGAGAGCTCTCCTTTCAGGAGGGAGGCTTTATAAAACAGCTGGGAAGCCTGTGACGTAACATTCACCCCTATATGTAAGCATCTCCGCTGTACTAGAGGGTTAGTATTACACAATTTCAGAGACTTTTTTGAGAACAACACACGGAATCTTGTCTTGCTTTTTGCCAGTAATAAAAGAGGGTCCTAAAAATAATACAAAGGAGCTTTTATTAGGAAAACAAATGAAAGCTAATCTAAGATACAAAGAAACCACTTCGACTTTTATCAAGAGGGATCTGTAAAAAAGTTATAAAATAAGAGTTTCAGGATTGGTAAAACGGAGGGGGATATTTGTGCTTAATAGATTTATGTACCTGAGCTAAATGTCGATCCTCTGCGGAGAAATAGGGGGCGAGTATCCCAAGGTTATGAGGAAGCTAAATCCGTCTAAGAAAACTTTCAGAAGAATATAAAAAACTGGCTGGTAAACATTAAAACGTAGGGCATATTTTGTGTATAAAAGGAAATATTTTCCTCGGAAACAATGTTGCGAAGAAACTATCCCACCGTCTAAAACTGAAACGCACACACACACACACAGAAAACGGAACCACGAGAAAAATGTTTAGATGCCTCTCAGAGGAACCAAGAACTACTGTTCTCTTTATCCAGGTCGAAGAATAAGCAAAACCCGCTTCTTTTAAAAAAGAAACGTTTCAAAACGTCCTACGATCATGAAAGGTAAAATAACAATTGAATTAATACTAAACTTTAAAGAACTTTAATTTAAGGAACTTTAATTTTTTTATTAAATAATAATTGAATCATAGAATACATCCGGAAAAAAGGGACTTTAATAAATTACTAACGAAACTTCTATAAAGAAACTTACGAAAACAGCTATTGAGAAAGATAATGATAAAATAAATTAATGATGATAATATCTCAAAGGGAAATCCTACAATACATCAAAAAAAAGAAGGACTTTAATAAATTACTAACGAAACTTATATAAAGGAGCTTACTGAATCAGCGGGGAACATGAAAGATAATACTAATTAACAAAACAAAATAATAAGAATAAGCCTTAAAGGGGAAGCATAGAATAAACCGAGAAAGAGCTTTAATTACTAACAAAACTTTTATAAAAAAAAGAAAAATGAACAACTATCGACCACCAAAGATAAAAAAAACCTTAATTAAATCGTATAATATACCAAATCCGAAAAAACATTTAAAGAATTTAATTACCCTAAACACTAAACTTTTATAAAGAATCTTGCGAAAATCAAGCAACTACCATGAAAGATAATGATAAAATAAATAAATAATAATAAGCCTTAAAGGGACTTAAATACTAAACTTTTATAAAGAACCTTACGAAATCAGTCAATGATCATAAAAGATAATGTTAATTAAGCAATAAATTAATAATAAGCTTTAAACGGAAATCCTAGAATACACCAATTCCCAAAAAACATTAAATACGGACCGAATACGGCCAGAGATCTAACAACCATAACAAGGAAGGGGGGCCAGATCCAAATGCCGGGGGTGGGGGAAAGCCCAGGGCGACACTTGACTCCCGACTTGGGGCCTATACTACTTCAATATCCAGGATAAAGGAAAGAAAATGTACTTCGCTGATACAATTTCAAGTGTAAATGCTTCGATTTTAACATGAAGAATATATATCGATCTTTAACATAGCTAGATGCCTATGTATATGCAAGGTGGCCGTAATATACAAACATAAATATATCAGTGGCGTATGTTTCATGGGCTATAGGTAATCTCAAGTAGGCCAACTAGTTTCATGCTTTTTAACAATATTTTGTAACTGCTTCTCTCATAAATTATTCTACAAGTAAGGCCCTACGAATTATGGGAAAACATGGAACTTCACATAACTTACAATTGCCCGCATAATCCGTAATTTTCTATTAATTTTTGCTAATTTTAAGTTATTCAAGCATTAACGCGCTAGAATGCGCCCTTATAAAAAGTTTGTAACAAGAAAGAACAAAGTAAAATGTGCTCAGTACCCCTAAAAAGGCGCTGGAATTTGTGGTCCGAATCGTTGCAGTACCATGCTGTTTACTGTGACGTTTACATGGAATTTTTCGACAGTGAGATTGACCTTGCTCCTGACGCTGACAGTCTCAATGTATGTAAGTCTCTGATATAGAGGCATATGTTGAGTAACATAGATATGAAGTTGAGTTTAACAATATGCTCTATTCTCTATATAATTAACTATATTCCTTTTCAAACGAACTTGTAGTTCTTTGATGTTATTACACTCTGTCTTTTATCCCTCATTCTTATTTTTTTATAAAAATGGTCCATTGCAAAGTGAAAATGGACACACTTTCTGCCATAGAAGTGTCTGCGAGTTCTGACGAACCCTATGCATGAGAAAGCTTGGGAAAACATGCACACACATGAACATCTGCAAAATGCTCAACCAAAGCCCAAGCATTTAATAACGCAGAAGATGTTGTAAAAATATGGTAAAAGACGCTAAGAAGATAGGCAATTTTTGTACATTCAACCCAACTTTGATGTACAAATTAGTTATTTAAGATCAAGTATCGTGAGAACATCTTGTGTCTTTGGTCATAATCCACAATTAAGGACTGCATTAAATATATATTTCTTGCCCCTATTATAACTACACCTCCCATAGAAGATGATGATAAAGAAAAAGTATTGGCATGATTTGCCGAGTTTAAAGTCATAGCAACCCTACATTTCTGTGCCGGACTCCAAGAGGTCAACTGGATGCTCTAAGTCTGCGATCATCAACCGGTGGTCCATGGACAACTGGTGGTCCGCAGAAAAATCTGGACATTATTTGCATTTTTAATGTTTTATTAATAATAAAACAAAAATAATATTCTAAGAAATTCTCATATTCTGAATGACAATTTTCTCCTTTGTATTACACTAAATTCACGAAATGTGGTCCGCGGGATTTAAAATTATGAATTTAGTGGTCCGTGAAGTCTGAAAGGTTGGCGACCGCTGCTCTAGGCAGCGTGTTTCCAGCTAACTAGGAAACCACGCGAGGCGTGAGTTCTTGATTTGGTCGGGAGTGGTGCCGATGGAAACCTCTTACCATGAGGAACAAAAAATCAAATGGAAATACACTCCCGAATCCAACCAGTTAGGAGATACAAGATGATTTGTTTTATGTGCAGAAAGAATCCATCCAACAATACAATGTTTCACATATAAACAAATATTTATTCAACATTTTTTAGTGTATAACATTTGCATACATTTACTATTTGTGCTGATTTGAAGTATTCTTTTACAGCCAATCAGGAACCAGCTCCTCGCCTGGTTCTGCGGAACGAAAAGAGGGCATGGGTATGGCCTAAGGGGTGGTTCCTTCAGGTGCTAAACCATGCCGAATATAGAGTACCTATGGCTTACGTTCCCCGCGGACTGGTTCAAGAGAAGTGGCACGCATCCTTGTGACGTGCGAAGTTGGGCCCAGTTCTGGGGTTTCATCAGTGAGCCATCATGCTGTAATGCTATCGCTGACAAAACCATGCTCTCCAAACTCGTTACTAGTCAGCTCATAGTCAACTTTGGTGAACCTGAGGTCAAAGATTCAACGCTTCAAGAGTAAATAACAATGTTCAACAATTTTTCACTTTTGGTTTTTTACCAAAATGAAAGTAGCTACCTTTTATAAATTTTGGGTCGCTGAAAACAAAAAAACACCCTTAAAATTCTCTCCTAGCTCAGAGTTTTGAGTAATTGCACTGTTTGTATTTTACACATAACGCTATGGGACGTTATAATTACGATGTGTGAATAAAAAAAATAGGGGGGAGAGGGAGAAATAAAATAGGCACTAATCTATGACGTGAGCTCTCCACGTTTGTTGTATGACTTGTTCATCCAACCTGAATGCTTGGATGCTTAGGAAAAAAGTTTCCATGCGTTTTGGTGTGCCGCTGTTTGGCGTGAACCAACAAACCATACCACCGATTGCTATTTTCTCATGGTACAGTGCTTGAAGAAAGGAATGAATAAGAAGAAGATTGAATACCATGTGATACCGTCTGTCATTCGCCCAGTGGTCGAGGATTGCCAGTCCCCGATCCCCCTGCTAACATTCCGACAGACATTGATATGGAGGATGATGGAAGTGAACGATGTGTTAGAAAATGTTCCACGCATCAGTGATGCAGATCCAACATTTCACTTGACAAGTATCTCCTGTAACGCACACCGAATCACACAATGTGAACTTCATGACCTGATTAGGGATTTAGAACTACCAAAGAACAAAGCTGAACTCTTAGCATCCTGATTGAAGCAGTAAAACATCCTTGCGTATACTGTTAGAGCATCTACTCTTCGCGATCGTTAAAAACAATTGCCAACATTTTTTAGCAGTGACGACGGCTTAGTATTTTGCACTGATGTTGAAGGTTTGATTCTGAAACTGAACATTCCGTACAACTTTATAGATACCTCAAAAATAAGCCTGAAAGCTATGCTATTGCATAATAGTAATGAAATATCACCATCAATCCCTGTTGCTTATGCAGACCTAAGTAATGAAAATTATCCCATGTTTCGACGCCTTCTAGATCTTACAAATTGCAATCTACATAAAGTAGTTAGTATGTGATGATTTCAAAATGATAGCAATTATGCTCGGTTTACAATATGGGTACACAAATTGTTACTATATATGTCAGTGGGATAACCGCGCGAGGCATGCGCATTACAAAAGAAGGAATGGCCTCTACGAACAGCTTTGTTGCCTGGCACTAAAAACGTTTCATACGAACTTCTAGTGAATCCTAACAGCATTGTCCTGACACCGTTGCACATAAAATTGGGACTTGAAGACATTTGCGAAGGCCATAATCAAAAATAAACATGCGTTTGAATACTTATGCCAAAAGTTTCCACGTTTAAGTGCGGAAAAGATAAAACAGCGGATGCAATATAGGTACCCAGATACCCAAGCTTCTTCAAGACAAACAATTTGAATGCAACATCAATTCTGATGAACTACATGCCTGGCATTGTTTCTGGCATTGAATGTTTGTACACAAATTTTGGGCAACCTTCGTGCTGAAAATTGCAAAGACCTAGTGGAAGAACTTATATCTCCTAAGAAAAAATTGGATGCAACATGTAACTAAAAATGCACTTCTTATAATCACATATTGATGTCTTCCCAGTGAATTGTGACGTTTTCAGTGATGAAAAAGGAGAGCGACTACGTCAGGACATTTCTGAAATGGAACAGTATTACAAAGGAAAGTGATAAGTTTCAATGTTAGTAGATTTCTGCTAGATGATCCAAAGGGATGCTCCGGACATTCTCCGCAAGCGATAGGCAAAAAGACAACGTGTATAAAAATGAAATGGTGTTAACTATTATTCGTGCTATTGCATTCCAATAGCCTATTTGTAAAATGTAAACATTGAAATTACCCAGAAACCTGAGCCAGGAAGCAATTTTAAGCATAATTTTCACGTTCAGTGACCTGAAATCTATAAAGGACAGATATTTTCACCGCTGTAAAATTTTCATTGTTGAACAGTGCAATCGATACGCGCCTACTCGATACAGTTGTTGGATTTAAACCATGATTCCACCATTTCCAAATTAATCCCTTTTGGTGATGTCAAAGGGATAGTGAAATCAATTAATAATCATTAATATAAAAGAAGAAATGACTTTCTTCCCTAAAACTTCATTTATTCGTTACAGATTTCATTAACTATGATAAAAAAAATAATCATATTTCATCCTCCAAAAAGTTTTTAAGCGACTTTTGGATTTTTAATGTTCCGATTGTCTCTGTATAGAAAACCTTTTTACGGAAAAGAAACCATTGGCATGTGTTTTCCTGATCATAAATTATATTTATCTGTTTTTGTTTTGTTTTTTTTTAGTTTCTAGGACAATTTTCAGTTCTCTATATTGCATATAACGCATTATTATTTCATGCCATATTATATAAATAGTAAGAGTTGAGTATGCTATGATATAAATCGATGAATGCGCTACTACTGTGACACCTCAGAGCCATATAATAATAAAACTAATACTAACTAACTACTTTAAATAAAGCAATTTATTTATGTAAGGCGAACACTACGCAGATTAAATTAAGAAACAATTTTTATCAACGTTTTTTAGGCGTAGTAATAGTAACGCCGATGTTACGGCGAGGTTAGATGGTGAAACAACGTTCGCAAAGGAAAGAAATGTTTTTTTACATTCGCTGGGGCATGATCCCATAACCTCCCACTTGCTGGACGGGAGCTCTACGAACTGTTGGTAGAGCTCTCGCCCGGCAAGTGGAAGGTCATGGGATCGTGCCCCACCGAACGCAAAAAACATTTCTTTTCTTTGTGAACGTTTCACAGTTGGTAGAGCTTCCGCCCGGCAAGTAGGAGGTCGTGGGATCGTGCCACACCAAACTTTAAAAAAAACATTTCTTTTCTTTGCGAACGTTTCGCCATTTAACCACACCCCAACATCGATGTTAATATTACTATCCCTGAAAAACGTTGGTAAAAATTGTTGCTTAAAGCAATTTATATTAACAGAAATGTATTTACCACGTTTGTCGAGCCACCACAATGGAATTGTGTTTAAAGAATTAGCCCAATCACATTTAAAGAATTCATTAAATTATAACACAAAGAATAATGAAATTTACAGTAAGAGAATTTACATACGCAAGTATTGAAATGATTTTTTTTTATTACAATTGTCACTCAACTCCTCACTTTTACCGTGTGTGTGTGTGTGTGTGTGTGTGTGTGCGTGTGTGTGTGCGTGATGAATTGACAGAGCTATGACGTCGGCCATAATATGTGAGACTAACTAAATAATTTGTTTTTTCTTTTTTTTAAATATATTTAGTAGCCGCGTTTATGCTTAAAATTTCCCCCTATTTGATGTTTAGAAGTTTAATATCTACTGAAATTAATCTTTTCGATTATTAATATCTTTTTAAATTTAATCTTATCGATTATTAATACAGTCGAACTCAGTTAATATGAGGAGGTAAGAATATGTAAATGTGTAAAATTCCGTATTAGCCGTTACTCGTAAAACCCGTGAAAGGAGTAACAATTTCTAACTACACATAGGTAATAAAATAGTTACTAGAATTAACTTGGGTAATTTTCTTAGTGCAAAATTAACTTTATATCATTCAATAAACATGGAATTTTCAGCCTTACCGATATGAGGTTTATTTTTATTTCACTGTAAATAAATGCACATATAGTCTCATTTTACTTAATTGCACCTCAACAGTTATTTAAAAAATTCGTAAGTTTTGATTGTTTGCTTGGCATGTTCATTTGTGCATCTTGTATATCTCTACGTTTTCTTTTCCTCCGTTTACATCGAAAAAAAAACAAAAAAATTGTATAGAAAAGGGAAAAATCACATTGAAGTTGGACAGATATTTTTCTCGTATTAGACAAGATTCTACTTTTAGAAAAGAAAAGGCGTGAAACTCTTAATATAAGTAAATAGTAAACCAAACTGAACGTGAAGATTGCTCGTATTATACGTACTCGTATTGAGTTTGACTGTATATATTTAAATTAAATCTTATCGATTATTAATATATATTTAAGCAGTTTATAAATAACAGAAACTATAAAATTGGTTGATTTCCTTAGAATATATCCTGAAAAATGCACTACATTTTACAAACAATCAAAATATTATAAGCCTTCATATAAAAAGCTAAATATTAGATTTCTCATACTAATTAAAGCGTTAGAATTTTTTGCAGTACTTCCAATGAACACTCTCTGCCAATAGAACTAAAATGGCGAATATGAAACAAATTCCAATAGTCCAAAACAAGCTGAACAATTGCTGAACTTTAATGGGACTTGCATTATCCCCCACGTCATTTTCTATTTCACATACTTTTGCTTTTAGTTGTTGGCGATATAAATGATCGTTGAACAGTTTTGTGAGAATCCCCGATTGTTGAAGTCTGATTATCATTCGGTTAAAGTTCTCGATGCAGCAAAATTCCTTCTTGAATGCAATTGCATTAGGTATCATCGATAAGCTGTCTTGTGATATGAATATCTGTTCCTGTTTGCCCGCTTTGTACACGAGCATCTTTATGAAACGCTGGTTATGGAGAAAAGAATAGCCATTTAAAATTGCATCTTCAATTTTACTTCCAAATTTAAGAATGCTTTCGGGATATTGCCTTAAATTCACGCCCAAATCTTGGGATAGTCCGCCATCTTCATCCATTAGTAATGTTTCAAAATATGTCTTCTCCCCTGTAGTAACTTTGACAAGACCAGCTTTGCTAGCTTTTCCGAGATTCTCAAAGGTTTTAATCTGATCCTCTTGAATTGGAGTCGTCAAGAAAGAATGAAAAACTGCGACATAGCAAAAAGTTAAGATACGTATCGACAAGCTACAGATTCCAAAAAACATTTTTAAAACCGGTCTACGACAAAACTTCTGAAAATCAGCAAACCCCATCAACGTTTCAAGTGACGAAATGAAATTACGAAAATTTATCTTGATGTCTTTCGTCTCTTTTTTTGAGTTCTGAAGCAAAACAAAGAAAATAGAGCACACTAATAGTGATAGAATTATACCTATCCAAACTGTTTTGTCAAAGGCATAAAAGTATACAAAATCGTTTTCCAAATTTCCAACTTTTTTCGCTGCAAATAAGGTTGGATCAAGAGCGTATGGTAAAGAAAAGTCCGCAACTTTTAATCTCTGATATGACGCAGTCATAGTTTCAGCAACGATATCTGCTTCATGTCTTTGAAGCATTCCAATGAGGCCATCCCACTGGCCATCCTTCCCTTCCCGACCCCACGAACTATCGTTCGGTGTCACTATATTAAACTGGAACTTCATAGCCTCGGACAGAATTTCAAGCATCTGGTACTCCATGCCACCGACACCTCTATACATGCCATTCTCAGTTTCTACAATTTCAAAATAATCAGTTAAATTTATAGCTGCAACTCTGTATGCTAATGTCTTCCTCATTATTGTCCAAACATATATTAAATTAAACGAATAAGCATAGGCTAAAATTGGCGATGAACTTCAGTTGCGCAACAAGCAAACCAGTGGAAAAGACAAAAACGTTGTTGCCACAGCGAAAGGAAGTCTGACTTTCGGTTGCAAAATCAACAAACTAACCTTGACATATTTTTAACTCTGGGTGATGACTTCGATCGTCCAGGATTATATAAACACCATTAGAATCTACCTTGTTTACGTAATCGATTCCAGAAAGGACCTGATATCGTTGACAGCAAAATACGCCTATGAAAACATGAAATACGTTTTGTGTGCTTTACCTTAGCACAAATAGTTTATCGATTTTAATTTCATGTGCAAACACTCCAACCGGAAAGAAAATGTACTTCGCCATTACAATTTCAAGTGTAAACACTTCGATATTGACATGAAAGAAATATATATATATATATATATATATATATATATATATATATATATATATATATATATTGTAGAGGAAACAAAAATACAAGTGACAACATTGAGGCTAGAAATTGCTGATTCATATATTTACCTTGCCCAGCTCATTTCAATGGATGGTAACATTGTGAAAGAACACAACAGACGTATTAAACTTGGCTGGAGTGCATTTGGAAGAAACAGTTTTATCCTGAAGGGGAAATTGCCTTTGTGTCTAAAAAGAAAGGTCTTCAACCAGTGTGTATTGCCAGTCCTCTCTTATGGATCAGAGACATGGAGTCTAACAATTGCAGCAATACGAAAGTTACAGACAACACAAAGGAGCATGGAGAGGTGCATGCTTGGAATAACTAGGAGAGATCGAAAAAGGAACACTTGGGTGAGAGAGCAAACTAGAGTGGAGGACATCATTGTTAAAGTAAAAGGGCTGAAATGGCGATGGGCTGGGCATATTGCAAGAAGAACTGATCAACGATGGACAACAGAAATTCTGAACTGGATTCCAAGAGACCACCGAAGACCTAGAAAACGTCCTCAAACTAGATGGGTGGATGAAATAAGAAAACAGGTTGGGGTGACGTGGAAGCGAATTGCTCAGGATAGACTTGTGTGGAAAGCATTTGGAGAGACCTTCATCCAGCAGTGGATAGATAATGGTTGAATATGATGATGATGATGATATATATATATCGATCTTTAACAAGGTAAGGCGCTTTGTCAATTGCATGCACCGTTGCCATTTTGGTTGCCTCATTTGGTACCGTATATCTAGTAAGTACATATCAATACTCGGTGCATCAGTACATAATTAGGCCACGTGACCTTTGCTTCCAACAAGTGTAATAGTAACCGTGCCTTAGAACTTTTTAGGGTTCAGCATGAAGATCGACACCGCGAATACTATGGAAGGAGTACAATGCAAAGTAACGTTTGGAATAAATGAATACTTACTGAGGATCTCCGGCTGGATGATCCGTTACCACAGTCCAGAAACTGGAACGCAAAAACCTGAAAGAGAAAGGATGAAGTGGAACTTCACCCGTGGTTAGTAAAATAGAAATAAAATATAGGGTACCAGAGAGGAAATTTACATAAAAAGGTTAAACACTGGTAAAATAGCAATGAAAAAGATCACTCGACTAAGACAAATTAAATTTTTGATCTCCAAAATTTATTCATAATAAACACAGCCTAACTTCAATTTAACGATATCGTTCGATTATCGATATCCGAATTGGGTTACATTGAGTCCGTTGTTATATTTTTCTCGATTTAGGGCTTGCTTCCCTCGATTTAAAGATAACTTTTCCTCATCATCCTGTAGCTGCAAGTAGAATTTCATTTAGAAAATCAACTTCAATTGATTTTCTAACTGAAATTCTACTTGCAGCTACAGGTAGAATTTCATTTAGAAAATCAACTTCAATTGAGTGAACTCAAATGAAGCGAATTTAAGTTTACAGTGTGTTTATGGCGTTTGAAGTGTGTTTACGGCGCAGAAGTATTTACGGCGTTTTGACGTCAAGCGTGATCTTTTCGATGCATTTGAAAAAATCGAAAAGGCAATGTTAAATGCCAACTCTTAAGGAAAACCCAAAACAAGCGTCGATCAAAGATTTCTTCTCGAAATAGTAATTACGTACGTGCTTGTATCTTACGTTTATTAAAACTAATACGTATTCTTCTGGCACGTATTTTTCTGATTTTCCTTTTGCGTAATTTTTTATTTCAGTTCCGATCGATAGACTCGTGCTTTTCGTTCGGGGGAATGCCGAAAATGTAAAAAAAAAAAAAAAATTTTAATGTAATAGTTACTACTTTTAACGCATTTTACATGTAAATTTTCAGCTCAAGCAAAAGCCCTCCTCACATGGATGTGTCATTGGTTCCGATACATGTATTCTCCCAATTTAACGATTATTTTCACCAGTCCCGTAAAAATCGTTAAATTGAGGTTAGACTGTTTTATAAAACTCGCATACTAACTGGTCATGCGTTCACTCTTTTGCTTTAATAATAAGAGACAACTTGTAAAATTAGCTTATTAGTAAAAATAGCATTATTGCCTTTATAAAAAAAAATCAATTTTTATTTGCTAACAATAACGTATGCCTTCAAGCGATATCAATGTCTGCATAATTTAAAATTTTCCCGGGGCAAGGTCGGCTTTAGATAAGAGCTTTAGGCGGAGATTGCAACTACAATCTAACTTCCGTGTATCGAAGTTATGTGGAACCCCGTTGATTTTAAGTCTTTGTTCATTAGATAAAAAAATTGTTTCTATATGTTGTATTTTTTTATGGAATTTCGACATGTGGAGGTCCTGCTGTATGTTGTTCTATGTATACGGGGAACACCCATTTGTGAAAAAATTGTGTGAACTCTTTGTAGCTTCCATATTGAAAAACGAAATTCAGCACTATAAATACATACACGCATTGAGCCCTGCAATGGTAGCGCGTTAGTCTAGCTTAGCCATATTCAGGGTTCGATTCCCAACGTGGGGAAAAACGAACGTTTACCAACTTAACTGTTCACTCTGGTCTAGGATCGATTCCCTAGATCAATAGTTTTCGAATATTTTTGCTCGTGGAGCCCTTTTTAAGAAAAAATTTTACAACGGAGCCCGATTCTTTTTCGCTTTTAATGTGCATTCTTTACGTAGGCCTATATGAAAGTTTCTACATCACTCGCGTGATATTAAGATTATAGTGAATCGGGGGAAGAAAGTTTAACTATTCAACGACATTATATTTAGGCGTTTTCAAATAAAATAATGTGGGTATCGGAAATGAATACTATGAATATTTTTATACTTACTGAAAGATTTTGATATCAAACCTCATTGTTTTATGTGAGTTTTGTGGCACTTTTCATACTATGGCATTTTGGGCATCTTACCCCGAAGAACTGGGTAAGATGGCAAAGTTGTATTAAGTGTACTTACGTTAAATTAATAGGAATGAAACATCATTTATTGAAAACATAGTAGGAAAAACACAGGGTATCTACTGAAAAGAAAATTAAAAACATTTTTTCAGCGATTATTGATGAATTTGTGAAGTATTTTTCAGATATTAATAGTCATGAATTGCCTTTACCACTGGCTACCGTTACTGTGGATCAGCACATTTAATGCACATATCTGTTTCTGATGTGCATGTTTTGTGAAGCCATTCCTTGCAAATGATACACTCTAACCAAGGTACTTTAGGCCCTTTTTTTATCATAATTTATGTTGCAAACAACACAGTTATTTTTGCTGTCTTTGCCTTTCTTCTTTCGAATTTGCAAATCACAAACTTTTCCGTTTTGTTTCCTCTTTTCTACTTTCATTTTCACTTTCTCGATGTGTTCATGTTCAGTTAGTAGACTTACTGTCGTCATTCTTTTTTTCTTCTCCTTTGGATGTAAAATAGGAATAGGAAATATGTCCTCAAACGAACACCCTGCTTTCGAAAGAACTTTGCTTTCGGCATTTTCTAATACGTCCTGTGTTATTGTCTGACCCTCTTGATCTTCTGATGTAGCTGAAGAAAGAGCACAATCTGAAATGCAATATGCTTCCTCGGGTATACTTTCTGGCTCATACGGCCAAATACCACAGGTTTTAAAACTACTAGAAGCTTTATATTGCGTTGCTCCCTTCTGCCATGCCTCTTTTAACAAAGGGCCAAATTGAGCCTTGGATAATTTTCTACCCGGATGTGCTTTCATCCATGTTGTCACAGCGCTGTAAAAAAAATGTTTCAAAGATTTAAAAACATATCTGTCAAGAGGTTGTAGATAATGAGTAGAATGAGGAGGTAAACAAAACATGATCACATCATTGTTTGTAGCTATTTCCAGCATCTGGATCTTCGTACATGCTCCATGGCAAATTGCAGATATTCTTTGCTCCATTGTACTCTATTTGACGTTCGGACATGTGTACGAGGCATATTTACTTAAAATAATGAAAAATATATATTTTTTTAAATCTGCCATCTCACCCCGAAAAAAAATAGGCATCTTTCCCTAGAGTCGGGGTAAGACGCCATGTTAGTCACGTGACGACGATTGCGAAAACTAAAGCTGTTATATGTCAGTACGTTAACAATAAAACCTCTACTATACAAATAGTATGGAAAAGTACAACTTCACATTATACTTTTTAATCTATAATGACTGAATATATCACATTGAAATAATTTGGGCAGTCCAAATCTTAAACTTATAAATGATTTTTCCTATAAATCCGGACACATAAGATCGCGACCTTCCTTTTACAAATTATTTCACAAGGTGCCTATCGTCTTCAATGGGAAATGGCCCCTGCTGACATTTGTGACTAAAATTGGAAACTATGAAAAAATAAGCATCTTCCCCCGATTCACTCTATGTAGTAGAGGAGAG
>QLNU02014176.1:8202029-8219329 GCA_006491805.2 Dysdera silvatica
CATTCGGGGAAGGTTCCCCATGCCTTTGAAAATCCCTCTTCAGCCTACAAGGCTTTGCTTATTTAGTGGTGGTGAACACTCGCCACATCACAGTGTTGTCTTTGACCAAATAAAATGTCCATGCCACTGAATATCTTTCCATGATCTGGTAATACTGCCGCCTTGGTCTGGGACCTCATATTTGGGTAAGCACCCTTATTTGCAACTAACCCCGTATCTGAGGGCCGTTTGCTATTCGGCATGACACATGTGTTGTAAATAAATTATGTGTGCATTTAATTGCCATACAAAAATGGACTGTCAAGCTATAATATACGTACAAAGTTAGAAAAAATATACCTTGCTAGCATGACACATACTCTTAGTTTGTCAGTGTGACATGCTTTTAGTTAAATGTGCAAACATGGCATATGCAGTAGAACCCACTTATATATACAGGATTATTCAAAATGATGTACAGTATTTTAAAATAATACAATAAACTAATTTTTAAGCATCCATTTACCGGAATGGGTTTGAAATTAAGGAAAACTCAAACATTTTTCAAATTCCCTTTGGCCAGTAGCATTACCATCGCTATAACAAAAATTGGTATTTGAGCAAGAAAAGGCATTTTGCGTCCCGACACATACGTTAGAGTTCTGGCTTTTTCCGCAATTAGAGGAAGACTGGGATGACTTTGACTTTCAATAGAGTCGTGCTACTCCTCACTGGCTGGAAAATGGAAGTGTGTAAATTCCTCAATAATCTGATTCCTTGTCGTTGGATTGGCCGCACCGGAATGAACAACATGCTGTATGCTTGGCTTCGAGGTGACTGGACATCACATCATGTGACTTTCTTGTGGGGTTTTGTAAAAGACAATGTGTATGTGCCACCACTACTATGCAATTTGGATGGATATCAAAACACACACATGTGTAATGTTTTGAACTTAGTAACACCAAACATGCTGAAACGAGTTTGGCAAGAACTAGACTATCGTCTGGACACAGCTCGCATGACTCGTAGAAGTCCTATAGAACATTTATAATGCAATAAAATGAAAATATTTGAGTTCATTTTAAACCCGCTCTGGTAAAGTGTATGTTGAAAATGCTCATTGTAGTATTTTAAAATACCATACGTCATTTTGAATAACCCTATATATAGCATACTAACCCAAATTTAGCGAGTTTCTGGACACGGTAATACAAATAAGGGTTTTATTTGGTATAATGAAGTGCAATACAATGCAGTTATTTTTATCAAACGATACTGTTGTGGGCTCAGACTTCAAAAGTAAAAAAAAATTTTTTTTTTAAAGGCAAAATGTAGAAAAATTGACCAAAGGAACGGAAAAAAAAAAAAAAAAAAATTTAACTGAGGCAAACGAACATGATGAGATAAACATTTTTGCACTTGAGAAAACAAATACAAAACATAGCAAATAACTTTTTGAGTATCTCCAAATAAGGCTTGCTTTAGAAGTGATTATAATGTAAGTTTCTTTACATCATGCGTTTTTCGTTTTAGTTTATTATACTGGAATTCGAGTAGTAATGGAATACACTGTTCACATTAAATTTTAAGTAAAATCAAAGTTAAATATTATTGTGTGTTGCATGCACATTTTAGTATACAGGCTTTATTTTCAAAGTTTGTAATTTTAAATTGCAAAATGGATTTCGCAAGTAGCCAAATACAATGAGCATTTATGTTGGTCTTAACCTCTTAAGATCTGAACATTGGTCGACATGATGCAACCTCTGCAAAAGCAAATTCTCATCCCGCGATTTTCTACGCTTTCCAGCGACATACAGTGACACTAGAAGAAAGCTTAAAAGGTGCACAAATGATACCCTTCGGTCTGAGTTCGCAGTTCATATTAGTTTAGCAGAAAAAGCATTGCAACTCAAAGGTACACATATGTATACCTCTGGAATGAAAACGTTAAGCTCATTATATATGGGTCCTACTGTACTTTTAGTTAGCATGTAAATGTGACCCATAGACTCGAAATCGATAATATTTATTTTATGTATTTATTAATGTATTGATGTTTCCTTTCCCCACAGGCTAATGCTCCAGTTACAACTTGTTCAGTTATTTTCACATCGGCCTTATACCTTGTCATCAGATTTGTATAGTTCTTACTTTAAGCGGAAAGTTTCATCATATCATTTTATGTGTTTACACAATATAGGTTTATCAACTTCTTTTGGGTCATTTCAACCATTTTTTTAAAAGAGACTAAAACTGAAATATTTAATGTGTGCGTGATGTATTTTCAGCATTTGGCTTAGCTATATATTCGTACTGCATACTGGTCAATTAAAAATCTTATCACATTTTGGTTTAGACGTTCCGTATTTAATTTCTGTGTCATTTTGCTGTGTTTAAGTATTGGCATCCACAGACTTGTGGCTGTCAATTATGGTATTGGTGTAAACATTCAAGACTCATCATTATATTTAATCACAAGACCCAATAGTAGAATGAATCTCCATGAAGGCTTTTGTGAATAAAGAATTCTTTTCATTTGCAACTTGTTTTCACTGTTTTTTTATAAAAACTAAGGGTAAAACATTTTCGCCCTAACTCAATGAGAAAATTGAAACATTTGATATAATTGTTCATTTCGAAGTACAGTAGAAACCTGTCCATTTCAAAACCTCCGTATCTCGAATGATATTTATATACCTGCATTTTTATGGGTATTGCATACACGATATATATAAACCTCATCTTGAATGCCCTGCAGTGGCACAGTGTTGTAATGCGTTTGCCTTGTGTGCTGTTAATCCCGGTTCGACTCGCAACAGTGCAAAGAATGTTTACTCAGAGATCTCATAAAAGATCACACAGCTGACTGTAGTCCAGGGTTTGATTCCCTAGGACTTAGAGCTTCGGATTTTTCCGAAAATTGTAGGTCCCAGCGCAGCATGACCATTGTGGTCTTTGAGACGTAAAGCCACAAACAAACGAAACTTATCTCGAATTCTTTTCTTGTTTCTGTAAGATTCTCAATACAGGTTCCAACTGTAATTATTATAAAGGTGGTTTGCCAGAATTTCCATTACATCTGGAAAACTTGGTTATCAAGAAATTTGAAATCATAAGTTTCCACTTAGATATCTCCAAGCTTCTGGTGCTATTAATATGTTTTGTCATCTTGGGCAAAACGAAAACGTGACGATCACATAGTGCAATACCTCGTATGTTGCTTGTCAGTAACTGATTTATCTCCCCTTCCCCCATCTGAATCTGTTAAGAATTACCCATGCACATGACGGTATACTTTTACATTGTCTGCACTTTCGCCTCCCTGTTACGCATGTGTTGCATAACATGGAATTTTAGCTCCAGCTATGACGTAGAGTGATGCCCCTGCACAACGAAATCATGCATCTGTATTTGTAGTTGTTGGGGAAGGCAAGAAAGAATGCGCTATATCGATAAGGTTTTGGTCAAGCATGTGACTCTTTATAGGGAAGCCATGTGTTAGACATATCTGGTATTTCTTTGCTCTGGAAAGAAAGTTTTGTTTTTAGGTGTTTTTGAAAACAACGTTAACGATGTCGACTGTTAATAAAAGGTACTACCAAACGTTTAAAGCCAAATATATGAAGATGTTTAATTTTATTCAAAAATCAAGACTGGGGCCAAAATATGCTTTCTGCATGTGTTACAGTAAAGACATAAGCATTACTCACGGTGGTAAACGCGATATTACTTTGCATTCTGAGACTGTTAAACATAAGAAGACGTTCAAGGCTGTAGAGTCTAATCATAGTATCAAGCCTTCATTTTTTGCATTTAACGATACCTCCATGATTAAAGCTGAATGTTTATTTACATCGTTTTTGATCGAACATAATTTGCCAATGAATTGCAGCGATCACACGGGGATGCTCTTTCGGAAAACGTTTCCTGACAGCAGTATTGCAAAACAATATGGATCTGCAAAGGCCAAAACTTCTGCAATTATGAAAGAAATGTCTGCAAAGGAATCCTCATCACTTGTTGAAAATTTAAGGTGCTATCCATTTTCAATTGCAACTGATGGAAGCAACGATGTTGATTCAAAGCTGTATCCAATAGTGGTAACTTTCTTCGATACTTTATGTGAAAAAATTGTGAATTGTCTTTTATCTATGCCATCTTTGAAAGAAGATGCTACTGGGTTAAATATTGGAAATCTTCTGGTAAGTGCTTTACAATCTGAAAACTTTCCAATTTCTAATTGTGTTGCCTTTAGCTGTGATAATGCACCTGTTATGATAGGAAAAAAAGCAGGTGTAGCAGCGGTGTTAAAGAATCATCACCAAAATATTGAAATTATGGGCTGTTCCTGCCACCTTATTAACTTAGCAGCTGAAAAGAGTGCTGCATGTTTGCCATTTAAAATCGATGAAATTTTGGTAGACATTTACTATTACTTACAAAAGAGTTCGAAAAGAAAAGATAGGTTGAAAATTCTTCAAGAATTTCATGAGACTGATATAAAAAAGGTACTAAAACACGTTAGCACTCGTTGGTTGTCTGTTGGAAAGTGCTTAGAGCGTATAATCCAGCAGTGGCAACCTTTGATCAGTTTTTTTAAGGAAGAGGCCATGAAAAGGAATCAAATCACCCCACTTTCTTTCTTTACTATTCCCTCTATCAAAGTTTTGGTTGAAAATGCAGATAAAGTGAAAGAACGTAACAGCAAAAAAGCATCACAGAAATTAAAAAGGAAAGCTCAAAATTATGTGGATATTTCTAAGAAACAAAAAACTGAAAACTCCATGTCTCGTGAAGAAAGGTTGTTTTATTTTCTGTCGGAAGATATCAATAAGGCTTTCTGTTTATTTTTATCTTATACTGTGCCTGTATTTAAAAAAGCAAATGCTCAACTTCAGTCTTTGGAACCACATATTCATATGCTAAAATCTCTTCTCTTAAAATTGTACAGAGAAATGCTAGTGAAATTTGTAAAACCAAGCATCATAAAATTATGTAGTGATATTTTGAAAGTCCACTATCATGAGAGGAGTAATCAAAAAGATGATGTTGATATCTTAATTGGAAATGGAACACTGAAAGTAATCCAAGATTTTAACATCCATGATAAAAATGAATTTTATGAAAACGTCAGAAGCTATTTCATAGCAGCATGTGACTACATGCACAATAAATTTCCTTTTGAGTTAGAAGTGTTACATCATGCAGAGGTTACACAAATATCGAATTTTGAAAATGCATCATTTTCCAGCTTAAAATATTTTACAGAAAAATTTCCTGTTCTTTTGTTCAATAATACAGAAGATGAAGCTGTTGATGCTTTACAAACAGAATTCAGTGAGTTCCAGGCTTTCGAAGTTCCACAAACTGTGAGTAATGAAGGTAGCATTGATGCACAATGGGCAGCCATAGGTAAAATAAAAAATGATACTTGTGAATTAAAATTTAAACGACTTTCTCAGGTTATGCTGTCAATACTTACGATCCCTCACAGTAATGCAGCATGCGAGAGAGTCTTCAGTCAAGTGAAGAAAATTAGAACTGACTTCAGGTCAACCATGTCTGATGACACATTAGAAAATTTACTAATAGTTAAATGCAGACAACATGTGAAATGTTACGAGAATGTATTTGACAAAAAATTTCTCAAATGCAAAATCTTGCACTACAGCATTTGTAAATTCTAAGAATTAATATTGCGTTTAATACAGTTTAATCCTCTATTATTATTAATTTAATAAATACTTAATTTCCTCATTGTGCCCTTTTTTCATAAATTATGTATGATTTTGTTTAATTAAAAAATGGTGGCCTGCCCACGCATGCACAATTGATTACAGATTTTTCACTTCTAGAAGTTGGCACCTATGTGTGTGTATACACACACACACTTTTAATCAATGTGGGAAATTAGGTGGTTATAAAGCTTGTTCAGTATGCGAGTCTTCGAAGTCCATTATGTTGTGTGTGTCTAGTGCAATATAGTCAACATGTGTTACGTGATACAGCCTTTAGTATTGCCATATGAAATGGTATATTAATGTCTTGATAATACTAGTCTTTCAGTTCAACCAAGAAAAGGGTTTTATCAACATCACATGCTGTTTTGCAAGTGAAAGAACTGCCTTATGATAGGCGGTGATAATTATAATTACTTCGAGATTTTTTCAAAATGTTTGTGTCCCCCTCAGTCCCATATTTCCCATATTTGAATCCTTTAACCGTATGGCTGTGTGGATACATAAAAAAACAAGTGTTGTGGAAACATTGCCTCGTTGAGTTTAAGGCAAACATACTCAAAATAATATAATAATGTAATAATTTAATGTAAGTAAATTATGAATTTACCCATAAAGCACAAATAACTTATGATTGCAATAAGCGTTTGATATAAATTTATGCAAATGTATCAACTGTGATTTCATACCACTTAGTTTTTGAAAATGAACAAAATTTTTCATAAGAAAAAATAATTTACCACCTGTAAAGGAAATATAAACTCAGTATGCAAATTCATAAACTGTGGGCCTGTTAACTAATTTGCACATGTGTAGTTTTATACACATCATATGATACATGTAGGCTATCATATGGATCCAATGTTGTGATGAAAATTGCGTTTTGTGAGTATGCATTGAGGAAAAGAACTAAATGAAAAGTACGCCAGAAAAATATATTTGCTAACTTGCAAGGGACAGTCAACAAGAGGACTAGCCCGTAAAATAGGGCGCTCACAAACTGCTGTCCAAACTGTCATCGAAAAAGGTGATAATTGTGGAACCCAAAAAAGATCAGGTAGACCACCAAAACTGTTACCCCGGAACCACAGGCACGTTCAAGCTCTTGCCACTCGTGAGCATGTCTCCACTTGTGGAATTTTACGTGTATTATCAACACCTGTTTCCCACCAAACTGTGTGGGAAAGTTTGAATGTAAATTCGAACTTGAAGTTCAGGAAAATAAAAAGCAAACAAACTTATTATCAGTCATAAGTTAAATCGGCTTGATTGGTGTAAAGAAAACACCGTGAAATGGCGTCATGAGTGGAATGAAAGTATTTTCTGATGAAAAACTTTGTCCGTATGGTCCTGATGGATATTCTTGATATTGGCATGATTTATATGCTCAGCTAAAGATAAGGCTGGGTAGACAGCAAGGAGGCGACGGAGTGTTGGTGTGGGTAGCATGAGGAAAGCAGACATCGTATTCCTTCAGGGCACTATGAACTCCAAAAATATCAGGAATTAATGTATGATCTCTTAATCCCATCTGGGCCTCTTTCAGACGGTCCGAATTGGAAGTAACAACAGGACAGTGCCAGTGTACATGCATCAACGTCCGCCAAGGAGTGGTTTGAATGGGAAAAGGTTGATGTCATTCCATGGCCCTCGCGTTCTCCAGACCTGAATCCAGTTGAAAATGTGTGGGGTTTTATGGCAAAGGCTGCATATTGGCGCAACAAGCAATATTATCGTGTGAATGATCTCCAAATAACAATTTCGAATTCCTGAGAAAATATAAACTTAGGTGTTTTAAGAAAACTACTTCAAACAATGCCTGACAGAATGATACATATTACTGAAAAGCAAGGAGAACCGACTTGCTATTAATTTCTGATTTCCTGAAATTTTCCACATTGAATTTATGTTTCTTTACAGGTTGTAAATGATTATTTTTTTCACGAACAAAATTGTTCACCATTTTCAAAAGTTGTAATTGGTATATATATAATCACCGTTGGTATATTACATGCATAAATTTATATCAAATGCTTGTTGCAATCGTAAGTTATCTGTGCTTTATGGGTGAGTTTATAATTTATCTATATAGTGGATGGGTTCGTTTTGCCAGTCCATTTGAAATGCTTTGTGTGATGTTTGATCATGCCGTATTCCATATCCAACATGTACCCAATTTAGTAGGCTTGCCCATTGAACAAGCTTTACAACTGTGAATGCTCTACAAGTACTGTAATTCCGCCTAGTTAAGAAAATATATGCGAGCTATATTTTTGTCATAAATTGCTTTTGCATGTTCAAGTTAACATAAACACTAAATTTAATTAGTTTATTTGTCAAACATGAACTTTATTGTTGAAAAAATATAAATTATTTACAGAAGTCGCAAATATAATTTTTTTTTTCTCGACTATAGCACATTCACTAATTAACACATCACACACGACCTTATAGTTCTCCATGGCAGTCATCAGTAACAGCTGAGTCACAGAAGAGATAGTTGGCGTTTCACACACAAGATTTTTCCTCTTACAGAAGAGTTCGTTGGAGTAAAGTGGAGGGGGGCCTGTCCATTTTCAGCTTAATTTTGGGCATCACGTGCCGTAATATAATTCGAGTCTGGAAAAATACAATAGTTACAAGGGGTCCATATTACCAGGAACACTATGTTGAAAATATATCACTACTCCCAAACATAGTCTAAAAACTTGGGAGTCTGTTTTCGACACATTACCATCTAACTAGTGTAGTTCAAAGTATGACATCGAAATTTGCGCATTGTGCAACACGAATACCCATAAAATTTGTATATCACTTATCTTGCCAAACGTTGGGGAATAGGATGAAACTACCAACGCTCACAACACAAATGCTCCTTCAATAATGCACGGCAATGTCAATCTTTTGCCAAATCGGAGTAATTAGAGTTGATTCCCCCTGCCACTAGAGTGTTCTTCATTCCGGTCGAGGGGATCCATAATACCACCCTCTCCTCTACTACGCCCCCTGCGGTAACACTTGTGGTAATGGTAATGCGTTCGTGTGCGCGCCATTAATCGAGTTAGTAACGGTAGCACAAAGAACGCTTACTCAGAGATCTCATAAAAAGATCGCACTGCTCACTGTAGTCCGGGGTTTGGTTCCCTAGGCCATAAGAGGTTCGGATTCCTCGGAAAACAGTAGGTCCCGGCGCAGTACGACCATTGTAGTCTTTGAGCCGTAAAACCTGAGCAAACAAACTCTCTTTGGCATATGTAGAACACTACGCAGATTAAATTAAACAATGTCAATCAATCAACGTTTATTGGCGTAGTGATACCAACGCCGATGGTATGGCGTGATTAGATGGTGAAACGTTCGAAAGAAAATAAATATTTCTGCCTTCGGTGGGACCTGAACCCACGACCTTCCACTTCAGGTCCCACCGAAGGCAGAAATATTTATTTTCTTTCGAACGTTTCTCGCTCTAATACCATCGTATCTCACTCTTTGATGATGCTGTTATGTTCGCTCTCCTCTACTACATAGAGTGAATCGGGGGAAGATGCTTATTTTTTCATAGTTTCCAATTTTAGTCACAAATGTCAGCAGGGGCCATTTCCCATTGAAGACGATAGGCACCTTGTGAAATAATTTGTAAAAGGAAGGTCGCGATCTTATGTGTCCGGATTTATAGGAAAAATCATTTATAAGTTTAAGATTTGGACTGCCCAAATTATTTCAATGTGATATATTCAGTCATTATAGATTAAAAAGTATAATGTGAAGTTGTACTTTTCCATACTATTTGTATAGTAGAGGTTTTATTGTTAACGTACTGATATATAACAGCTTTAGTTTTCGCAATCGTCGTCACGTGACTAACATGGCGTCTTACCCCGACTCTAGGGAAAGATGCCTATTTTTTTTCGGGGTGAGATGGCAGATTTAAAAAAATATATATTTTTCATTATTTTAAGTAAATATGCCTCGTACACATGTCCGAACGTCAAATAGAGTACAATGGAGCAAAGAATATCTGCAATTTGCCATGAAGCATGTACGAAGATCCAGACATGCTGGAAATAGCTACAAACAATGATGTGATCATGTTTTGTTTACCTCCTCATTCTACTCATTATCTACAACCTCTTGACAGATATGTTTTTAAATCTTTGAAACATTTTTTTACAACGCTGTGACAACATGGATGAAAGCACATCCAGGTAGAAAATTATCCAAGGCTCAATTTGGCCCTTTGTTAAAAGAGGCATGGCAGAAGGGAGCAACGCAATATAAAGCTTCTAGTAGTTTTAAAACCTGTGGTATTTGGCCGTATGAGCCAGAAAGTATACCCGAGGAAGCATATTGCATTTCAGATTGTGCTCTTTCTTCAGCTACATCAGAAGATCAAGAGGGTCACACAGGACGTATTAGAAAATGCCAAAAGCAAAGTTCTTTCGAAAGCAGGGTGTTCGTTTGAGGACATATTTCCTATTCCTATTTTACATCCAAAGGAGAAGAAACGAAGAATGACGACAGTAGGTCTACTAACTGAACATGAACACATCGAGAAAGTGAAAATGAAAGTAGAAAAGAGGAAACAAAACGGAAAAGTTAGTGATTTGCAAATTCGAAAGAAGAAAGGCAAAGACAGCAAAAATAACTGTGTTGTTTGCAACATAAATTATTACGATAAAAAAGGGCCTAAAGTACCTTGGTTAGAGTGTATGATTTGCAAGGAATGGCTGCGCGAAACATGTATATCAGAAACAGGTATGTGCAATGATATCAGATATAACAGATGATGATATCCGATATATGCAATCAGATATCAGCAATGATATCAGATATAACAGATATGATCCACAGTAACGGCAGCCAGTGGTAAAGGCAATTCATGACTATTAATATCTGAAAAATACTTTACAAATTCATCAGCAATCGCTGAAAAAATGTTGTTAATTTTCTTTTCAGTAGATACCCTGTGTTTTTCCTACTATGTTTTCAATAAATGATGTTTCATTCCTATTAATTTAACGTAAGTACACTTAATACAACTTTGCCATCTTACCCAGTTCTTCGGGGTAAGATGCCCAAAATGCCATAGTATGAAAAAGTGCCACAAACCTAACATAAAACAATGAGGTTTGATATCAAAATCTTTCAGTAAGTATAAAAATATTCATAGTATTCATTTCCGATACCCACATTATTTTATTTGAAAACGCCTAAATATAATGTCGTTGAATAGTTAAACTTTCTTCCCCCGATTCACTATACTTTTATACTGAGTTAAAATGTGGAATATTGTCTAAACCTCTTAAGACCCGAGCGTTGGTCGCCATGATATAACTTCCGCAAAAGCAAGTTCTGGTTCCTCGTTTTTCTAAGCTTTCCAGCGACATCTAGTGACACTAAAAGAAAGCTTAAAATGTGCACAAATGATACCCTTCGGTCTGAGTTCGCAGTTTATATTAGTTTACTAGAAAAATCATTGCAACCACTTCGTTTCAGAGGTTCACATATGCGTATAGTCCATTCGCGGAAAATTAGCGTCCAGGTCCCATTAGCTGAAGTAGCAGACGGATTGTTCCATTGCAGTAGAGGAAAGGGCATCTTGCGTAACTGGTTTTTCGCGCGCGAAAACCTAGTTTGACCTAGACCCGTCTGCTACTTCAGGAAACGCGACCTGGACGCCAATTCTTCGCGAACGGACTATACCTTTGGAATTAAGAAGTTAATGTCCTATGATTTATTTGATGGTAACATATTGTGCACTGATGTAAATATAGATGAATCGAATTGAGGTAGTGATATGGGGACCTTTGTTTATCAAGTTTGCGCAGAGCCTTCCATTGCTACTATATTTGGCGAGCAATCCCCAAAAAAACCCGTTATCCATCTCGTAGCCTCCCTAACTCCCCTGAAAAAAAATTGATCTGCTCTGATTGACAGTTTCATTAGAGCTCATCTTCTCAACGATGAACTGTACCGCATGGATCCGATTGTCATGCAGGAGGCCATTTCAACAATGAATGGTTCTGTACACATGGCGTCACTTGCGGCGTCACATGGCGCCTAAAGTGCTTCTACTATGTACAACATAGGTATATAGTAGAAGCACTTTAGGCGTTATGGTCTTCATCCACGGGGTTAAATCGTCATCATTTTCGGCACTTTATTGTATTCAATTATATATTAACTTTAACCTCTTAAGACCCGAGCGTTGGTCGACGTGATGCAAATCCGCAAAAGCAAATTCTCGTCCCGCGTTTTTCTGAGCTTTCCAGGGACATCTAGTGACGCTAAAAGAAAGCTTAAAAAGTGACCACAAATGACACCCTTCGGTCTGTGTTCGCAGTTTATATTAGTGTAATAGAAAAAGCATTGGAACCTCTTCATTCCAGAGGTACACATATGTACACCTCTGGAATGAAGAGGTTAAGAATGTTTGCAAAATCGTGGATTGAATTGAATTACCATTCTTTCCACACAAAATTACTCAATTTTAAAGTATTTTTAAAAGCTCAAAGTAAAGGAAAGAGTAGTTTTAAAAATATCCGTCATTTTATTAGTTTAAAATTCATAATTTTACGTCTCTCCCTCATTTAATAGATGTTGTGTGGCTACACATTCGAGGTGTTGGCGGCTGGACGAATACTTTGCACGATTTCTTCCATCGCTACGACAAGGAAGCCATTCCCAGCGAAAAATTAGTCCAAAGTACTATAACTGCGAGCACCAGTGCTGCTTCCTCGCTACCCAGCAGAAGGCTTTCAAACAAGCAACAGTCAGAGAACTTCCTTCTCTCGCATCTCACAAATCCTGTCAACTCGGTCACGAAGCTACAACCACAACAAAGTATTCACAAAAAGAGAATGTGCATCCGCAGTATTTCCGAACATGCCTTGCACAAGTACTTTACGACCATCAGCAATGATTCACCAGTACTCTCTAGAAATCTTAGAACTACGATGCCATCTAGAATACGTGGATTTTCTGGTGTACCTAAGAAGTAATTATATTTCAGTATTTCGTTGGAATTGAGGTTTTACAGTTAAACCGCGAGAACGCGCGCCGATTAGAGGAACGCGAGAACGCGCGCGGGGTGATTTGCACCCCATCTAATTATATAGCATTATTTCATTAAAAACGTCCAATTTTACAGGGAACAATAAGTGGAATTTTCACTTTGTCACCCTACCCCAAAAGATTGTGACTTTTAAGGCAACAGGAAAGAGTTTGGCCAGTTTCAGAAACAATAATGGACGGTTCTTTGTCACCAATTGTAAGTTATGGGGACTCCGCGCGTGTCCTCGCGGGTTAAATATGGATTAAAAATAATTTTTAATAACTTTTATTACGTTTATTCTTATATTATTGAAGAAGAAAGTAAAAAAACCAGTATATTTAAATCAAAATTCACACAAAGGCAGCTTATTACGACCTGGAACAACGTTTTTTACGATTGTTTCGACAGGGAAACGTCCTATTTTCTTCAGAAAATCTCCCCAACTGATTCGTCGCCACAAAATCAGAAGTGATTAGCGCACTGGCGTACACAAGGGGCTGATGGGGTCATGACCTCCATCGCGATGCAATACAATTTTGTATATATATATCATCATCATCATATTCAACCATTATCTATCCACTGCTGGATGAAGGTCTCTCCAAATGCTTTCCACACAAGTCTATCCTGAGCAATTCGCTTCCACGTCACCCCAACCTGTTTTCTTATTTCATCCACCCATCTAGTTTGAGGACGTTTTCTAGGTCTTCGGTGGTCTCTTGGAATCCAGTTCAGAATTTCTGTTGTCCATCGTTGATCAGTTCTTCTTGCAATATGCCCAGCCCATCGCCATTTCAGCCCTTTTACTTTAACAATGATGTCCTCTACTCTAGTTTGCTCTCTCACCCAAGTGTTTCTTTTTCGATCTCTCCTAGTTATTCCAAGCATGCACCTCTCCATGCTCCTTTGCGTTGTCTGTAACTTTCGTATTGCTCCAACTGTTAGACTCCATGTCTCTGATCCATAAGAGAGGACTGGCAATACACACTGGTTGAAGACCTTTCTTTTTAGACACAAAGGCAATTTCCCCTTCAGGATAAAACTGTTTCTTCCAAATGCACTCCAGCCAAGTTTAATACGTCTGTTGAGTTCTTTCATAATGTTGCCATCCATTGAAATCAGCTGGCCAAGGTAAATATATGAATCAGCAATTTCTAGCTCAATGTTGTCAACTTGTATTTTTGTTTCCTCTACGAAATTATTGAACATGATCTTAGTTTTTTGTAGGTTCATCTTGAGTCCAACTTCTTCACTTCTAGTTGAGAGCTCCTGTACCATGTCTTGGAGTTCTAATGGGTTCGTTGAAAAAATAACAATGTCATCAGCAAACCGCAGATGATTTAAATATTCACCATTTATTTTTATTCCCTTGTTATTCCAATTTATCAGCTGAAAAATCATCTGTAAAGCTGAAGTAAAAAGTTTTGGAGAAATGGTATCTCCCTGCCTCACCCCTTTGCCAAGTTTGATAGTTTTGGTATCTTTATGTAACCGAAATTTTGCACTTGCATTTTTATACACACGTTTCACCATGTCAATGTACACATCCTCAATGTCTGTTGATCTTAAAGAGTTGATGACTGCTGATGTTTTTATAGAGTCAAAGGCCTTCTCATAGTCAATAAATGCAACACACAATGGAAGTTCATATTCATGTGTTCTTTCAATTAATTCTCTTAATACTTGAATATGGTCCACTGTACTGAATCCACTTCGAAATCCAGCTTGTTCTCTTGGTTGAGCTGCATCTAATTTTTTCTGCAGGCGATGTGTTAGCACTTTTGTGAAGATTTTATAAATAGCAGGTAACAAGCTAATTGGTCGGTAATTTTTCAAATCCTCTTTATCACCTTTTTTATGCAAAAGAATTACTGTTGCAGAATCCCATTGGTTTGGTATGTTACCGCTGTTAAGACATTTGGTAAAGAATTTTGCAAGTATGTCTTCTACATATTCTCCAGCTTCTTTTAGGATATCTAATGTAATACCATCATCACCAGGGGCTCTTCCTTTCTTCATATTTTTTATTGCAAATGAAACTTCTTCTTTTAAGATTTTAGGAGCTGTTCCTTCGACTATTTCAGTGTCTTCGTTTAATCCACTGTTACTTTCATATAGTTTTTTGTAGAATTCTTCAACTCTTCTAAGTATTTCTTCCCTATTTCTTGTTACGGTGCCATCCTCTCCTTTTAATGCAATGATGTGTTTCTTCCCAACAGATAAACTTCCTTTAACAACCCTAAGGCTCTTGTTATTTTCAATGGCTTTCCAACTTCGACCTATTTCAGTATGCTTCGTTTGATTCATTTTCGTATAGTTTTGTAGAATTCACCAACTCTTCACCTTTTCTTCTAACTTCACTGAGTCCTACAATGTCCCATTTGATCTTGTCAAGTTCTTCTTCCAATTCCTGAAGTTTTGCTTCAGAAGCAAGGGATCGTCCATTATACGTTGCCAAGGTCAATAACAAACGGCAGCCTGGGCCATTCCAGTGATTCTTAGCACCCCCTGCTTTCATGCCACACTGACCGCTGCCTTGATCAGGAGCACTCCAGCACCTGGAGACTAGGGGCCATGGTTTCTGGTGTGTCAACATAATGGAGGACTTAGCCATCCCCTTCCGCCTTTCTATCCGTGTAGCAAATATTAATTTGCCACATAAATAGAAAGCTCAGCCTGCACCACTTGAAGGCGGGGTAGGACACTAGGTTACTGGCCTGGCCGGTTCCACACATCGTCACATACGTTCAGCGTGTGGGTCTCCTTCCAGTTAGATACCAGCAACCTTTTGCGGGCCGCCTGTATATAAAGACATAGAAAGCGACAAATGCAGACACTGTCATGCGGCATCGGAGACAATCCAACACGTGATGGCAGGATGCAAGATCCTTGCGCAGTCAGACTACAAACATAGACACGATCAAGTAGCGAAAATAGTCCACCAGAAATTGGCAGCGAATGCTGGCTTTCTGACAGAAAAATGCCCGTACTACAAATATGAGCCAGAGACCGTGCATGAGAACGAAACACACAAGCTTTACTGGGATAGAGCAATCATAACAGACAAGACAGTCCCACATAACCGTCCTGACATAACCCTCGTCTGCATTAGTAGACAAAATCGATATAAAACAATTACAAATATAATCGATATATTAATTAAATCGTTGGAATATCGACGTTTCAACCGTAAAGCAAAGTCAGGGATTACTTACGTTAATTCGTATAAGTAGCTATTTAAGATCGTGGCAATAAAAGATTAGAAACCCCTGAGTTAAGCTTTTATGTTTTAATTATATAAAATAATCAATTGATTTTTAAGTTATAGAATCACACTCATTCCATATATTTATATCTGATTTTAAAATTACTAAAGTACATATGATTAAATTATTTAAAACATGGTTTAATTGTGCTGTAAACTGGCTTGAACTTCTGAAAAATTTTTTTTTGCTTTTGCGTTACCTAACTATTTTAGTTTAGTTTACTAAAATATTATGTGTGAATGAAGATAGTAGGTATCTGGGGACACTACGTTACTTTTTCTCCATTCTACTTAATTACACTCTATAACAAAAAAAAATCGACGCACCAAGAAGGAGTTGTCCGATTGCGATAAAAATTGGTGGATTTGAAGAACATACATAGAAAAAGAAACGATTAAAATTTCAGAACAATTGAATGATTTATTGCAGAGTTTGACCGTTACAAAGGGAGGAAGTCAATAAGGCGTTGGTCCACCTCTGGCCTGGATGCAAGCTGTCACCCGGCGTGGCATAGACTGATAAAGATCCCGGATGGTGTCCTGCGGAATTTCTTGCCAAATTGTCTCCAACTGTCGGGCTAAATCGTCAACATTCCGGGATGGTTGCAATCGCCTTCCCATAGCGTCCCAAATGTGCTCTATGGGAGAGAGATCAGGAGACCTAGCTTGCCAAGGAAGTGTTGGGCAAGCTTGAAGACAATTCATAGCAACACGTGCCGTGTGCGGCCGGGCATTGTCTTGTTGAAACGTAAGTCCAGGGTGTCGCAAAAGGAACGGTAACACAACCGGTCGTAGAATGTCGTCTACGTACCGCTGTGCTGTAAGTGTGCCAGAAATGACCACCAAAGGGGTCCGGCTATCAAAGGAGATGGCACCCCCTGACCATAACGCCCTGTTGTGGGCATGTGTGGCGTGCGATAGTAAGGGCAGGATCCCCACGCTGCCCTGGACGTCTCCAGACACGTCTGCGGTTGTCGTCAGGACACAGTTGGAAACGGGACTCGTCACTAAAGACTATACGTCCCCAGTCAGCGCAGTTCCAAGTTGATCGAGCCCGGCACCACTGTAATCGGACTTGACGGTGTAAAGGCGTGAGAGGTAAGCGGCGTAACGGTCGGCGCGAGCGTAAATTCCGCTCTCTCAGTCATCTGCAGAGGGTCATGTTGGACACATGTGTGCGGGCCACACGTTGGATAGTTGATAATGACGAATCCGGTGCTGTGACAGCTGCTCTGACAATCGCTCTGTCTTCCCGTTC
>QLNU02014176.1:8219429-8231050 GCA_006491805.2 Dysdera silvatica
AAAATGAAATTGAAACAAGAAATTATGATTTGTTTTGTTTTTTTATTCAAAGTAAGCCCCTCTGGCTTCAATACACTTGTTACAGCGATTTAATAATGAATCAAATGCCTGTTTCAGTTCATTTTGCGGAATCGACTCCAAAGCATGCGTAGAAACTGTTTGTATGGTTGAAATATCATCAAATAACAAACTTTTAACTTCATTTTAAGTTTTGGGAATAAAGAGAAGTCGCAGGGTGCTAAATCAGGCGAATATGGTGGATGATTCAACACATAGCTTTTATTTTTTGCCAAAAATCGACAAACCATCAGTGAGGTGTGACTGGGTGCATTATCATGCAATAAACACCAACTGCCTTCACCCGATATTCTGGACGAATGCGACGAATTCTGACCATCAAACGCTTCAAAACATTTAAGTAATACTCACTAGTAATTGTTTGTCCAGTTGGAACAAATTCTTTATGGATAATACCCTGACCATCGAAGAATGTAATGAGCGTTGGTTTGATTTTTGATGGAACTTTTATTGTTTTTTTGGTTAGTGGTGAATTTTTTGCCTTCCATTCCGCACTTTGACGTTTTGTTTCAGGATCAAACTGAAAACACCATGTTTCATCGCCTGTAACATTGGTTTTTAAGAAGTTTGGATCATTTTCAGCGGCTGAAATGATATCTGCAATGTGCACTTCTCCTTGCTTTTTGTTCGTTGGTTAAAGTGTGTGGAACAAATTTAGCATATACTTTTGTTTTGGCCAAACCTTCATGCAGGATGGTTCGAATCGTTTCTTTGTTGATGTTTAAAAACTCTGCCATCATTCTTAGTGACGCACAGCGATCGCTTACCACGAAATCATGCACTTTTTCAATAATTTCAGGTGTCCTGGATGAACTTGGTCTTCCAGTATGCTTATCATCTTCTAGCGTATCTCTTCCGTCCAAAAAACGTTTGTACCATAGAAAAACATTTGATCCACTTAAGTGAAACTCACCGTAAACTTATTTCATCAATTGGTATGTTTCCAAGGCGCTTTTACCAAGTTTTACATTAAATTTAATTACACCCCTTTGTTCCATCTCAATAATTCAACATGAAAGAATTTTACTTCTGTAATAAATGGCCGTATCGTTTGAGTTAGTTTAGCAAATCCGTCCAACTTTTGGCAGTGTACCAGTAGACGATCAAGGTTTATCACGCATGCGCGATTACGCTGATCGAACCACTGTGCACTGACATCTAGCGCCAGTCTTAAAAATTCTTTGCCACACTGTGTATACTTTCTTTGGAATGTTTCACCATCTAATCATGCCATAACATCGGCAAGTAGTATCACTAAGCACCAATAAATTATATTGTCTGACCCTAAGTGGGTGACAGAAATAAGGAAAAGACGACTTGAGTGGCTCGGACGGAAGTACAAAGGATGGAAGAATCTAAAATGGCTAAGAAAATCATGAAAACCAATCCAATATGAAGGAAAATGGGACATCCAAGGAAAAGATGGCTTGATGGAGTAGAAGATCTGCAAAGAATGGGAGTAGGAGATTGGGAAAGGAAAGCATCAGAGGAGAACGGGCGACGATTCCTAAGCAGGCCCAGTTCTGAAGGGGGTGTAGTACCGAAGATGTACTTCACGTGTTGAGAGAAATCCCATGTTATCTGCATACAAGTTCTGCACCCCTATGAAATGTATGTTATTTATAAATGAATTCAAGAGCGTTTGGCCAAATGATTGACTTGTCGCCAGCCTTTTCGCCAAAAAGCAAAGTTAAACAAAATTCGGCCAGAAAAACTGTAAGCAATTTGCCAAACAGCTCCAAATAAAATTCGAAAAATTATGTATATTCGTAAGACTCCATGTCACCAACGTAAACCATTTAAATTCATATCCATTAACAGGCCAGAGAGGAAAGGAATTTGATTTTAGGCTGCATGTCACACATGGAGTACTTACCAGCAATGGAAAATCCAGTCAAAGTATGAAAATAATTCTATGAACCAGACCAATGACCAGAATTTCTTATAAACTTTTCTAATTCGGCTAAAACTTTTATGCAAACAACTTGCAAACAACAAAACTTTTATCTAAAAAAATTTCTTTGGCAGTTTACTCCCTGGTCTGGCCTAATACGGTTCCCTTTGGGAGGCCATATGCCTATGCCTTAATAAGATGTCATTTATCTTTGTCTGAAACTTATGCTTCCTAAGTAAAATACAATGACCTGTTTCTGGTACAGTTCTAGTTTCATGAGTTCACGGAGAAGGTGCTGGTGTTAAACTTTATCAAAGGCCTTCTCTATATCCAATAGTTCAGCTACAGTTACTTCATTTTCTTTCATTTAATACTCAAACTGGTACTTTCCCCATTTCTTCGATAGGGAAACCATCAAAGTAGTAGTAGTAATAGTAACAAGATATTTAAGCATCGAAATTAAAGTAAAGCTCCGCAGAACACATTAAAAGTTAATAACATAGTGAAAAAGCTTTTGTCAGGCAAGAGAGTACCATTGCGTTTTGGTCAAGTAATGTCTAAATCCATTAGAAATCGATAGGAGAGAATACAAAAAGTGACACCATTCCATACTACTGTCTGGCGAAAGAACTACCTATTACAAGAAAGTATTTGGAAGCCAAAAACAAAGGCACTCCAGTAAATCCTTAACATCTGTCTGATACACACAGATATACTCTTAACCACACAAAACAAACTACACTCCACAATACTTGTGTTTTACAATGCATAAACTATGATGCTATACAAAGACTTGGTTTTCCAAGAAAACCGAAACAAGTCATCTGGGACAGTGTTTCACAATCCTTTTCTGATAAGCACCCCCTTTTAAACTTCATTCACGATCGTGTCAAATAACCCTGTTTACTTAACGAAGTTTTATAAACGTTACCACCTAATAAACGATAGCTTCATTTCAGATATCACGCATGTTAAAAAGTCAAAATGCTCGAACCATACTTACAAACATTAACTGCAACGCTCATCTTAAACTATACTTGGAAACACTTAGGAGATAGTGGTGTTTTCGTGGCCTTGCGCCTCAGGGGGTTTCATGACATCAGGTAACTCTGGAGGGCTGGAAAGGGGTGTTATTTCCAATAACTCAAACCGATCCGTTTCTGTAAAATAAAAAATACATACATTACAAGAATCCTGCCTCTACTTAAGGCTGTGAGGGCTTGATGTACCGAACATAACCATAACATCAACGTTTACAGAATAATTATAAACGTAAAATCGAAGTAACGCTACATAAAATATTAATTCTACAATGTAGTTTGGGATAACTAGTCAACATATCAACATATTTCAGAAAAATGGCGTCCCTTCCCAGGAATAGACTGATTCATTGGTTGGTTGTATTTTTATAGCGCAAGGACAAAGGTCATTCTGCACCAAACAAGGCGAGACCGTACATACAGTTTCGACCAATTTGTTAAGACAGTTTTGCAGCACAAGAATAATGCAGTGCCGAGACCTACAGTTTTTAAGGAAATCTAAACATCTACGGAACCAACCATTAAGCTACAGCAGTGGTTCCCAACTCAATTTAAGCCGCGGACCACTTTTCCACTTCAATTTTACCCTCAGACTATTCAAAAAAATTCAAGTTCGGAGGGAAGGGGGGGGGGATTTACTCCAGTTACTCAAAACTGAGCGTTCATAATGCCATAGTCACCAAATAAGCCCTATAGAATGAAGCAAAAGAGAAACTGCAATTTTACTGCCAGTTGGCATGTCCCAGATCTGTCTGTGTCATATCATGCAAAGCCTGCTAAGAAGTAGGGTGCATTACAGCCCAGTTAGTCCAAAAGTTTCTTAGCTTCGGTGGTTACATAAAACAATAACATACCTGCCAACATGTCAATTTTGAAATTCTTACAATTTTTAAAACGTGTGTACGTCATAAGCGTGCGCATCATTAGACAGCATGCGAAGCACATGCAGTATAACATGTCCAGAATTGAATGAGGTACTATATTTTTTTTCTTATTATGTACAGATAACTAACAAATTTAAACTACATTAACCAGAACATAAAAGAAAATTCAAGGTAATTTCTCAAATTAAAATAGGAGTACATTATTTAATTCTATTTACATAGGCATAGGGCTATATGGGCCAGTGGGACCCCAGCCCTTCAATGATTTGAAATAAATTACAATTTTACATATATATTGCAATGTATAAATGTTCATAATATGTGCTTAGCATCCCTTTCCCAAATAATATTGAAAACCATGTTGATGTATGCTTACATCTACAAAATTATAATTAGGAAAAAAATACTGTGTTAATTAAATCAAACTTTTTGCATACATATAATTATTTACATGATGTGATAGTGATTTACAATTTATTAGTTAAATTCATCTGTCTACGAAGCAAAGGGTAAAGACTTTGGAGTCTGACAAAGCACCTGCAACCCAGAACTGGATATAATTAACGGAAGTGGAAGTAATATACAAATAATAATAATAAAAAAAGATGATTGATTAGTATAGATATGGAAGGTATAAATTAAGAAAGTAGTGGTGATATAATAATACCCTCTCCAATAGACACCCAATGAAATTAATGTAAGTCCAGACTGTACAGTGGAAAAAAAAAATTATGTTTTCTTTAGATTTAACCTAATTTCAAGAAAACAAAAAAAAAAGGACTATATACATATATGTATAAACTTTCTAACTAAACATTCTTTCTTAAAACTGAAAAAATGGCACAAACATAAAAAAAATCTTTAGAATTTTTTTCAATTGTATTTGAAACATTCCTCAAAAATTAAAAATAGGATGGTGGTTCTGGCCCCTCTCCCCACCCAAAACGACTCTGACATGCGGCATTGCAAGTGCCCTCACGTACAATCTCTGACTACGTAATATCGTAATCGTAGCCTCAATAGCAGCCAAGAAAAGGGATGGTGGCTCCGGGCCCCTTTCTCGATACGCCCTTGATGGATTGGTCGGTGCATTTCGAGTTTCTAATTTGTCGAAATACAACGTTTCCTCAATTCTTATATCATCTCCTAAGGAAACGTACAGAAGCATCAAAAGTGAAGTCCGTGGGCATGTGCAGTGCACAGTTTTGGAAGGTATAATTCGAGTTTAAGTCTAGTCTGTTTCACACCGCCAGCTGGCAGAAACCGTAGGAGTGGTTTGACGATGTCACGCCGCCGGTTCCGATGTTTCTTTGTGCGCATGCAGAGTCTTATGAGGACAGTGTGAAACCAGGAAACCAACCAGACCAAGCAATGAGACGATATCATAAAACCGTGCATGCGCACAAACATCGAAATTGGTGGTATGACACCGTGAAATCATGATGTATCACCAATTTGAAAATTACAAAACCGGTATGACAATGTCGGCTTCACACCGGTTTCTCACAATGTATCGATACATCACCCAAGCTTAGTCATGGAAACGGATTGAGGTCGCAACTCTGTAATGTGTTTTTTGTTTTTTCCCCTAAAAATAAAAAAAAAAATTTAAAAAAAACATACAATCTTCCCGATCATTCGCACAATTCACCAAAATCTGTACAATCGCATGTTGGCAGATATGCAATAACCTAGACCATCGTACAACTGAAATAATGTAACACCATTAGTATCAAGTACATTTTTATACACAGCAGTTTGGTCGAAACACCACAACCCTATATTACCATCTGAAGTGCTTCAAAACTGAATTTGATGGCAGTGACAAATAAAATTAAAGGACAAAAGAGCACTGCTGACCGAACTACCAGGTTAGCAAAAAGTTTCTGCTCTGTTAAAATTTTAGCAAAATATTCTGTTAAAATGAATTAAATGGACAAACTTACCTTTATCTTTATAAGCTAACCCTACTTGAGCAGGAGCTTGTGCCTTAGCTGACGTACTATTTAACCCATAGTCACCAAGTACTTTGTTGTTCTCCATTCGCTGTGGAAGAAAACGTATTCATTCCATTATTTTGCAATGCTACAGTTTAAGTCTAAAAATTAATATTAAAAAATAAATTCACGCAATTTGTGGATTTCAAACACTAATCGGAGTCAAATATCTTTTCTTTGTGTTTCATCTCGCAAGGCTAACTACAGCCATGGTCATCGAACACATTCAAAAGATCGATATCCCCACATAATACTGAATGGCTGATTGGTCTTTGGATTAATATGGGAACAAGAACCATCACTAGATAATACTACAGTGCCACAGCTTGGAGTGGTCAGTGTGGTCTTGGCGAAGTCATGGGAATTATAAATCCCAGAAGTGCACGAAGAGGATTTGAACACACACAATGGCATAAGAAAAATAATTCTCACACTTTTCCGACAAAATCTCTAGACTAATTCAACTGACTTCTCTGTGGATTCTACTAAACTCTGGCTGCAGGGAAAATGGCTTCACATTTGTGGGAGATTTGGCTATTCAATACAGAGGTTCGGAATCCCCCCACCTTACAGCTGTGCAGGATGGAACAAATGACATAACTTTAAGGTCTTTAAAAACTCCATATATTTATTTATATACACAGGGGTGATTGTAAATCTAAACCAGATTCTCTGAACATACCAGAAAATTCCCTGAAAAGTTACGTAATATTTTTGATAAAAACAATGATTTCTAAAAGAATATAAATTATAGAAAACAAAACGAAATTTTTAAAACAAATCACAGAAGAGGCGAGTTGAAATTCCCGGAATTTATGGAAATCCTGGAACATAATCACCCCTGCATACAATTAAGTTTACTGAAAATCAAACCTATTTCAGTGGACTTGAAAACAATGGTTAAAACTACAAAGACACCCGAAAAAATTCGACAAATGTAATTTCATTCCTCATACCATGGTGACAACAGTACTATGCCCAAACAGACAATTCATTTAGCTATAAATTTGCCTACATAGATTTGAAAGTCTGGTAAAGATGCACATACAGCAGGGTTTGAAATTAACGGGTGCACTGTGCACATGCAATTTTACATATGCATGTAAATTTTTAATTTGGGTGCATGCAGTGCACCTAACTATTCCAAACTATGGCTACTTATGCTTATTTTTCAAGAACAGTGACCTATGGAATAATTTTATATAATTTTCTCAATGTATCTGCATTTGCTTTGAATTTTTTTTTATTACATACGAATGTTCAATTATTTTGAAAAGTTGCACTTTTTTAGCTTACATGTTTTAATGTAATTATTTCACTTACATTTTACCCGTTTTTAAGGTTGAGGTTTACTTTCTATTCTGTTCGTTACTTGTACACTTAACTAGTATTTTATGCACGTAAGTCGTAAGACTTGGGTGCACTTGTGCACCTGATTTAAAAAGTTAATTTTGACCCCTGATATACAGTACACATTGCAAAATTTTTCGGCAATGTCAAAGCAGTCATTACCTTGTTGAAGTTGAAAAAACGTTTTAAGATGTGAAGTTTGGAATTTAAAGTGCCAGGGACAGTCAAGGTCATGTTCCACCAGGCAGGATCTATGGTATCTCAAGGAATCTGAACCTCCATTGTCTGGCGAACTAAGATCCACAGTGAGCAAAAAAAAAGAACAGCATACATTACACAATACTATTGGAATCGAATCTAGGTTCGTTCATTTGTGGTTTTATGGCTCACAGACTGCAATGGTCATGTTGAGCTGGGTCCTACAATTTTCCATCAAATCTGAACCTCGTAAGGCCTGGGGAATCACACACTGGACTACAGTGAGCAGTGTGATCTTTATGAGATCTCTGAGTAAGCATTCTTTGTACCGTTGGGAGTCGAACCCGAGTTAACGGCGCACTAAGCAAACACGTTACCACACTGTGCCACCATAGGGCCTCGAATCTATGTTAACAGTATTATAAATGAACGTGTTACCCCTACATAACTGTAAGGCTAATATCCATGAACATTAATACGATTATGACAATAATGAGAACACCTTACTCCAGTGGTTCCCAACCTTTTTCAAGCCGCGACCCACTTTTATAGTAACCAAGTAATCCGCGACCCCTTTTTATAGTAACCATAAGGTCTGCGACCCCCTCTGTCAGCCACTGCCACATTTGCATAAATTACATCATGCATATATTACGTATATTATTTTAATTATATACATCATATTATATATATCATATTAATTATATATATTAATTATATATATATATTATAAAATTAACAACCATTAGTAGAATACTGCAATATGTGTAGCCACGTTGAAATATAAAACTGTCGGAAACGTGTGGTATGAAATTCCTTATAAAAATAATTGCAACTAAAAATAGTTGCGGCGACCCACAGAAACCTGTTAATGACCCCCAGATTTGGAACCATTGCCTTACTCTAATTAAAAAAAATAAGTAGGACTTGTTATTAGACAAAAACTTCATAAGAAATTTCTACCTGGTCATCTTTGTACAGTTCTTGATGTTCAGGTGAAATTTTCGTAATACCTTCTACCATCCGCTTTAAATCATAAACTGATGTATTTTCCTTGGCATCTAAAAAGAAGGTCATTTTCTTGCGACGTACCATCAGAAACACATCCTACAAGAAACAAATGACCATTAAAAAGAAATCCAATAATTCTCAACGAATTCTGAAATTTTTCTTTTGTATTTTACGATTGGTGAAAAGAAGTCGATACTGCACTAGAATCGACAGTTCATCGCACAGGGAAACAAACTGCGGACTATGGATCAGTAAAAATGTTGAAATGAAGGGAAAGAGAACTTTATGAATCGTTTAGCATCACATAACATATTCATACATATCAGATTTCCTTCACCAGATATGTTTAGAATCCAGGATTTTCTAGAAATTCGAAGAAACTTTGTTATCTACGTAATTTATGATAAAAATAATGTTTCAGAAACCAAACTCAAATCAAAAAGGCAAATAAAGATGACCAGTTCAGCATGCAAGTAAAATTCACAATAAACAAACATTTACATATAGAACGTAATGATTGAAATGTTTTTAAAATTTTGAAATCGATTGTTTGTGGATTTTTTCTTCACCCCACCCCCCCAAATCTTTTTCCACATTTTGCTTTTTTTTTTTAATTAAAAACACAGGAGCCAATTTCTAGAAGTAAAAAATCCATAGTCAATCGCCACACATGTGCCGTCAACGGCAGAAAAATATTCCTCACTTGTCAATCATTCGCATTTATGGTTGTTTAAATATGTACATATGCCCAAAAAGTTAAACACACACCATGAAAAAAAGATATTTAAAGAAACAGTGGCATTTTAGATAAAATCAAAAATCAAGAAATCGTTTTCCAACATCTTACAGTCAGGGGATCAATAAAAAGTAGGAAGCCTTCCATATAAATCAGAAGGATTGGCACCTATGCATCAGGTATAGATTCCCAGAACTTTCAGCTCCACCCCCTCCCTCCCCAACTTCTCTGAATCAGAACTAAAATTTGAATATTTGCCGTCGTCACTGAAAAAATAATCGCCATTTCCTTACCCTAAGTGCAGGGGCAGACACAAAGGACACATACCTTGGATTTTCGGAGGGTGCGAGTCCTTGCCCATGAGGGCACACTGGCCCGGAGGCCAGTGCTGCTTGAAGCAGGTTTATTACTTTTATCGCATTGGCAAAGGGAAGGAAAGAACCACAACACATCCTCCTCAACACAACAAACGTCAACAAGTATTACAAGTCCACCATGTTGGAAAGTCCCGAAGTTTTTTAATGTTTCTTAAAGTATACAATATCAGTTAAGCCAAACACTTAAAAAAAGAACTGACAAATTTTCTCGGCCCCAGTATTCAAATAGTCTCTGCTTTGGCACACAGCTTGAATAAGTAAATGTTGAAAAAGATGGATCGTTTAAAAAAAAAAAAAAAAAAGCTTTACACCAAATTCAGTCAAAACTGTTGCTTAAAAAAAAAATCTGTCATTAAAAATTTCCTTTGCATCTTTTCCGCTATTATCTATAAATAGAAAGGTGAAGGACCATGAGTAATTCTAATCTAAACTGTTATAAACATCCTGAACTGATTATTTTTTATTCATATTTCCATATGTCATTAGGTAATTCAATCTTTTATGTAGACTCTTCAATGACATTTCCCCTCACACATCATGTTAGTATCTTCTAATCCCAGCATCACTATCACATGTCAACAGTATCAGGTATGATAACCTATGATAAGCAATTCCTGTTCAATTATCTGATGGAATCGATTTTTTATAATTGGCAATTATATGCCCAAATCTAATTCACAATAGAGCCATATTCACTTGCAGTTGCTTAACACAAAAATATTCTTAAACACGTAGAATCACCAATGCCAAAAGAAACATGTGTAACCTAAATCTGCACATTTTCCTTGGCCCCAAAGGATGGAGAGAATATGAGATTCAATCTTGTCTGTAACACTATCATTCCTAAAGCACTGAAGTATCGTAATAGACCAAGGCTGTGCAACCTTTTTATTCAGTGAGCCACTTAAAAAATTTTTCATGGATCTTGCGAGCCAAGCAGTTCCATCAAGTTTCGTTTACAAAAAGTTCAATAAAAGCCTCTCTTATGAGTTTCTTCAGGTTATTCGTTCACTTGCAATATGGAAAGGATTTACTTATGCTGTCCCAGCAGTTTTTCCTTATTTCTGAAAACAAAAACTAAAATTTTTGTTTTGAAAACTGTTTTATTCCAAACAGTGGTGTCAATGCAAAATACATTACCTACTGAATTTTTTCCCAGTATTTTCAAAAAACGACTGGCAACAGGCCAAATGACAAGCCACCATATTGTTTACAGTGTTTTTTATAATTTTCGTGAATCAGTGATGGGGTTATGGGGGAAGAAACATCCTGCTTTGGACTGCACCCTTGCTGCCAGTCACATAGTCTTCGAGTATACATGAATCAGTAAAACGTTGAAATACAAAAATCCTGCATGGTGAGAAAAGTAAAAAGCAAGTACTCATCTAGTTCACAGGATTAGATGTTTACGGCGGGGAAATAATAATTGCTGCCAAAAAACAGGGAAACAATTTTTCGGACACTCCGACATATTTGCTACAACGAACAAAACAAAAAAGTGAAACAAAACGAAAACGGCATATCACACCAGTTTTCAATTAATCATACAGACGTATATAACGTCACAAGCCTTCCTACTGAAATTTGAGAGGATTCCAGGAGGACAAAGGAGGAGATAACATACCATGCAGTGTATAAACATTTCGTCAAAAAAATTGCAAACAATTGCTCTGGATGAAATCAAAATTGATGTAACACATCAAAATGAAATTATAAAAATTCAGTTTTTGGTGTATAACCAATTACGTGCTGAACAACATTGCCCTATGCTGCCATATCCTTGACGTAAATGTAATTACACTCGTAATGAAACTATTCAATTGAAGAATATTGGCAAAATATATTTTCGCTTAATTGATACGATTCACAGTGATAATGAATGTAATTTTCATCCTTCCTTAAATTCTAGCCATTGTGAGACACAATTATGGTTTGAACACTTTATGAAAAGTATCATTACCATAACTTATAAAAATACTTCTGGAATTTGATATTTTGAGTCATTTTTATAATTTTCTCATATTGAATGTCTTCGATTGATTTACAACAATCAAAC
>QLNU02014176.1:8236240-8259960 GCA_006491805.2 Dysdera silvatica
CTTTTGTAATTATTAATGGTTCTTTTGGCTCACATACAACCCTAATTTCGCCAAAAAAAATAACGCCAATTCTTTTGACGGGAATTATTTCGATCTGGGAGGAGGAGGAGGATTGTGCAAGGGTTTCATTGGGAAGGGTGGCCGCCGGAGGCGGCGCTGTAATCCGACCGCACATCACCTGCTCAGCCAATCAGATTGCTTAAATCGGTCCTAATGCTAAAACTGTTATGGAAATTCAAATATCGCGTTCCGATCATCATCGTCTCATTCTTTTAACATTAGCTTCAAACACTTGGTGCTTTGGTGTTTTTGCAAATGGGAAACTAAATTAACCTGTGACGTCATCACTCATGACCTCTTCATCTTCACCAAATTTTAGTTTTGGGCATCTTGATAGGGAACCGTATCAAGGTCGTGCACAAGCTGGGGTGGGTTCGGTGAAACTCATAGTTAAACAATTTTATTACACATCCCTAATGACAGAAAAAAAAATTCTATCAACTCCCTCCCATTTCCAGTAAATACCCTCCCCATTTTTAAAATCCTGTACACTTGCCTATGTTGGCCGTTAGCTCTGCCCCAAGACACTAGTTCCAATGCTCGTCACATCAATACCAAGACACATTTTTCTCTTTAACCCAAAATTAGATGATCTATAAAACGAATTAATCCGTTTTCCTACTCTGGTTTTCGAATTTGTTCGTCTATGGAACCCTATAATTTGAAAGAGAAAATGTACTGGGGCGGGATATAGCCACAGCTAACATTTATTAATCATTACATGTAATTTAATTATTGTCCTACATTTTCTGTATCAAATTTTTCAAAATGTTTCATGCTGTGTATCTCAAATTTAAATAACAAGTTTTATTATAACTGTCATACTGACCTTGAGCCTTCCGTTCATTCCTAAAGTGGCGACGCAGGCTATAGCCGTTGCTGGTTACAACCAACCGTTGAAAGTGTTGCTAAATAATCATTTTCAATCGAGAACGTTCTGCCATTTTGGTACATTTCCAGTAAAATATATTTTCGGAGGTTTTGCGCGCAACTTGGCAAGTCAGCAGCTGCTCAAAGTGGAAATTAAAAACTTTAAACTTGTGAAAAAGTACAAGGTAATTGTTGTTTTCATTTATTTAAAACTTTCTGCATAGAAGATGCGAATTTCCGTTCAGTTAATGAAATATGCGTTATTTTGTTGCGTATTTTTAAGATATTGGTCGAATGCGTGTTACGCCATTTAGTGCGTTATTAAATAAAAGCGACAACGAACGCTGGAATTCTGTAAAGTAGAGGAGTGACAGTTTTATATGCATGTATAGTGAAATCTTTAAATAACGGACACAATGGGATTTGAGGATTTACCTATTTTTCTGGAGTGTTACGACAGACAACAAACGTTGGGAATTCGAAAAGTGTCCGCTATTCCGAATTGTCCATTTTTAAAAGTTCTGTTGCGTATATCATGTGTATATATATGTACACATAATAGGTGGCAGGTTTATATGAACCCTGTCAACTCCTTCCCATGTACCACCCATGAATAAAAGTCTTTGCTATTTCTGATCTCGAGAATTCGTTAACACCGCAACTTGTAATTGCGATTAGCTTAAAAATAAGAAAATATGAGGAAAATTGTTTCACACAAATCGTTATTTTCATTTAAAAATACGTACCAAGAATGATACCAGTTAAAAGTTTTTTTTTTTTAAAGTCTTTAACGTTGAGAAATAACACTGATGATTGAAGAAAATGAAATATTTATTATTCTCAGTAATGACCACGGTACAATTAATAAAAGGTAATTTGAAATGCAGTCCGGTATAAAGCATAAGCTTTGATCAGTGCATAATGTTATAGTTATGAATAAAAAAGTTTAAATGTTCTTATTCATGTTGTTAAAATATAATTGGGTAACAGTGCAGAATATGCCCCATAGTGTTTCTATCCTCTTGAAATGAATCGGAAAGTCGCTAGATTTAGTACATAGCCTTGTGACGTCACACATACGGGCATTTAGGTGTGTAAGGGCATTTACATGTGTTTCATCGTTCTTTTGGCTGTGTTTTGTATTGCAGTGAATTATGTATGGAAGATTGACATTTTTTTGTGGAATTACAGTTAAAAGGGAAAAGAAATGTGCTAGAGTAGGTTATAAAAGGATTAATTTCATCTGGATGTGAGTGTGAGACAAGGTTGTGGGGTAGGCCTCATTTTAAGGACGCTTTTCAGTGCCGTTACAAGAAAATGAAAATGTGCATGACTGAGGAGGGAAGGAAAAGGTGGTGGGAGGAAATAAGGAAAAACCGTAGTCGCAAAAAAAAAAAATTTCTGCATTTTTAAATGCCATAAAAACCACACACATCCAACAAAGAAGACCAATGAAGGTTAGTACTTATTTTTTTTAACCGCTGAATCAAGACGACCATGTTGTTAACATAAACAACATGGTGTCAAGTCAGTGTCACAATTGCTATGCATGTTGGAAACACTTCCTACTAAAAATCACTCGGGGATGTCTTATGCACTAGAACCTATAATTAAAAACCAATTTCGGCACTAGTACACAATTCATCCCGTAGTGCTTTTTAGTGGGAAGTGTTTCCTACACACATGGTAACACTGTCACTGACTTGCCGCCATGTTTACATTGTTACAAGGCTCCTCCTCCTCCCTTAACTCTTCTTTATCCTTCTCCCCTCTTCTTCCCCCTTGACTGTCTTTTTCTCAAAACTATTACGAGGTATTAATGATTTTACAAGCTTTTATCAGCTGCATTTAGAATTTGAGAAAGGTTTTAGAGGGGTCAGTCCTCTCTTTCTAAAAGTCCAGGGAAAGGGAGTGGCGTGAAACACTTTGTGTTGTGCGATTGTACTGTATAAAAATGGACTATTATTTAACATCTTGAAACGGCGTTTCCCTGATCAGGAGCCTTTAAGCGAGGTGAACTTAGTTGCCTTGGTATTTAAAAAATTTTTATTGAATAGTAACATATACTTAAAAAAAAATAATGAAAATAACAACAACAACGAAAAGGCACTTTGATGACGGCGTCCCCTCACAAAATGACACCCGCTTCGCCCATACCTTCTGCCTTCCCTGGACTGACACGCCGCTTACTAATGACTACAGCAGTACTGAACACTGGCACCGGTCAATGTATGTGCACAAAGGTCTGTAGCATCTTTCCACTTGAGGTCAGTGTCCCGACTGTACTTGTTCGCTCAGGAAAAGTAAAAGTCTAATACTTCTTGAACAGCCCTCATATATATCAAACTATAATCTGCACAACCAGTGCAAAGACTTGGTACTACAGATAAATTCAATAGCTGTTATACTGGATGTCCTTCAAACAGACACGGCAGCAATGGTATATGCATGCCATATATGGCTGTCTTTTGAAAGACTGTCTACACCTCATATCACAATTGTGAAAAAACTACTGGAACGGGCTTCGGAGTCAGTGTATTTCTTTGTTTATCTCGTGGGGCAAGGTTGGGTTGTTACACTACAACTTACTGCTTTAAGTTTAAAGCCAACTTCATAATTTAGCGAGTTTTATCTCGAACATGTCCGAAACCACATGTCAGTACATAAGTACATTCAAAGAAAGAAGAAAATAATGTAGAAAAGGTTTATCAATCAGTCAATTTTATTTGTAAAATTATTAGTGTTTTGCAACCTGAGCATAATGCTACAGGAATGTTACAACCTTATATATCCCAAATACATTAATGAAAGCCAGCGTGGATAAGCAAATAGGAACCACTCACGTTTTTGCTGCTGGAAAAGTCTACGATTGTGTACCACTTTTGAAAGCATTTGAAGCCCAAGGAATCCTAATCTCCCCACATCTTACTTCAGTGCCAGTTTGTAACTTGCAAACCCTGTTACATAGTGGAAAAGTATTTCAAAGTGTGAAGGTTTCAGAAGAATGATGCAGCATCTGAACTTTCAGAATTAGCAATAATGCCTTCGTCTCAACTTGCCAATTCAGCTTCTATTGAAAGGATGTTTTCCAGTTTAGGAATCATTCATTCTAGCGGAATCGATTAAACATTGAGAAAAGTTCAAAACTTGTAATATATAATGTTTCATCTAAAGCGAAATAGAAAGGTGCAACGCTCTGCCCTTCAACTTGTTCACCCTTGTGCCCATATGTCCCATCTAGCCCTCAGAAAATAACACATCATCCGTCCCCGATGATAATTCAAATTCCCACGTTTGAATCCAAAACGTGTGACGAAATTTGTTGATTTATAAAAATTTTGTACTCCAGCATTTCATTTTCGTAATAACACTGATGGTTTTGGCAAAACAAGATTGCTGACGAATATTTGTAAACAAAGCACTGTTGCCAGGTTTGCAGACTTTCAACCACGGACTACTGCGATAAACGTTAGCGGTTCCACGTATTTTTGAGATCAAATTTTTGTTAAAATCAATTTGTTTGTCTTTAAGCACTAAATTAAGCATGTTTTACATCCCTATTTTATTACTCTTACTTGTCATATAGTATAGGATAATGTTTAACTAAATTATAGTTATATTAATTTAATTATTATTATTTTATATGAAGTTGGGATTTTTTAATCTTGCCATCTGGCAACATTGCCATTAGATTGCAATCATGTACACTTTCCCCTCGCCTTTTGCATATACAGTGAAAATCGGTTATAACGACCTTCAAGGGACTGTGCAAATTCAGTCGTTATAAACGATATCTTTTTAAAATCATAGTAGCCTATAGTATAATACACTCTAGAGTTTTATAAATTATTTTGATAGTAAAATTTATTAAACTATTTGGTTTCAAAATTAAATAACATTAAAATAAATTTCCATTTAAAAATATACTATATTTATAGCCACACTAAATACATAGTACTTTTTATTTTTTTTAAATTGACAAAAATTCTAGAAAATACTAAAGTATATAATGTAGAAAACAAATCTAATGAATAATATTTATTATATTATACTAATGACTTCCGAACAGTGCCGGTTTAAGAGCTTTATGGGCCCTATACTTAAAAAATAAAATAGGCCCCTTAAGAATATGACCCTCGTGATATTCAATTAATAAATCACTTTTTAAGTTCACTATCTTTAATATTCAGGTTTAGCAGTAATAAAAATTTCTCAGACATTTGTAAATAAACAAGATTAGAATGAAGCTTAAATTTTAATAACTAACCTTAGATTTTGATGACTAACCTGTAATTTTGATAATTATACCCAAGGTGATTTCGATTTATGACTGTCAAGTCACGTCGTTATATCCGATACGAATTTCCCTGCTTAGAATCTACGTAGACTACAAAATCGTCGTCGTTATAGCAGGTTTCGTTGTTATATACGATGTCGTTATAACCGACATATTTAATATAGAGTAGAATAGCAAACCAAACTTCTTGTAAAAATTCCGTCGTTATATGCGGTTGGTCGTTATAACCGGCGTCGTTATAAACGATTTTCACTGTACTTAACTCAGAAAAAAAATCCAAAATATGCTTACCTGCAAATGAAAACTAAAAAATTTAAAGAGAGCAGCAATAGGAACTAAATCAATTAAGACATTGTTTAAAGGGAGTTAGTAGCAGTGAAGCTGCCGTAACTGCAGATGTTCACCATGAGTATCGATATGATATATGAGTATCTACCACCATGAGGAAGAAATATAGTCCATGGTTTCACGAAGTGTAAATTGCGACCCCATCTGGGTTCGCATAACTAAATTTGGGGATTGCAGAAATTTTAGCAAAACTTAAAAAATTCTAGACATGCAACAATTGAAATTTTTTTCAAAGCATATGGAAAAATAGAGTAGAAAATATATTTTTAGAAATGTTTGCAGCTACGGATGCTCTTTATAATTGAAAATAACATTTCCAAAGATTTAATTCTAAAAGTTATAATTGATCATTTGAAGTATTTTGACAGACAATTCCAAAAATACTTCCCTTTAGATTTTGATGTTGAAAAAAAAAAAAAAATTGAGTTCATAAACCATAGTCATTTGAAATGATTACCATTATCAGTCATTTAGTATGTTCCAAAATAACTTGCCACGTTTTCGAATGACTCAAAAATTTGAGTTTTCCAAAAAAAATGTTAAATGAATTTTGGCTGGGGATTAGGACAGAATTTCCAACACTCTGAAAAAGCCTTAAATATAATTAAAACATTTTGTACTCTGTATTTATACGAAACGGCATTTTCAACATCAACGTTTATAAAATCAAAAAAAATCAGTCTACTCTGCAAAATGTTGAAGAAGCACTATCTTACAGTATCAAATATTCATCCAAGATTTAAGTTTTTATGTAAAAGTAAACAAGCACACCCAGCTAATTAATGTGAATGTTAATATTTATCTTTAGTATGTATTAAAATTCTATTTGTGTGTATACCAAAGAATTGCTTTTGAATAGATTGTTTTATGCATTATTATCAACAAATGTTTTATATATAATTCATATTCACTTTATACAAGGTGCTATTGGAAAGTTCTCGGACTTAGTGGAAAAACAAGTTTTGTTTGAACTTAATTAATTTTGGCTCCCATCTCCTTCAAAATAGTCTCCTTTTGAACATATACACCGATCCCACTGCTTCTTCCACTCCTCGAAAGTACTCCTGAAGTCATTCTCTTGAAAGCTGTCAAGGACCACCTGCGATTTTCGTTGAATGTCGGACACAGTTGCAAAATGCCGTCTTTTCATTTATAATTCTGGGAATGATGCAAAATCACAGGAAGTCAGATCCGGTGAATGGGGTGGGTGGGGAACAACAACCATGTTGTTATGAGCTAAGAACTGTATTGTCTTTAAGGAGATGTGGGCTTGTGTATTGTCGTGATGAAGAAGCCAGTCCTCATCACACCAAACAAAGTTTAAGTCATTTTTGTCGAACATCTTCTCTCAAACACCTCAGAACATCATAGTAAAAGTCATAATTAACTGTAACATTAGAAGGGACAAACTCACGATAAACAATCCCTTCGATGTCGAAAAATACAATGAGCCTACTTTTTGTTGCGTTCCGAACTTGACGCGCTTTCTTTGGCCTTGGGGAGCTTGGACTCTTCCACTGTGATGACTGCTGCTTCGTTTCTGGATCATGGCTGTCAAACCAACTTTCGTCACCTGTTATAACCTTAGAAATGAAACTGACATCCTCATTAGCTTTTGCACGGAGTTCAAAACAAACGGTGATGCATTGTTCCTTTTGATCGTTTGTCAGGAGTCTTGGAACAAACTTTTCAGCAATGTGCTGCATGTTCAAATTCTCCATCAAAATTTCTTGGCAAACTCCATAACTGATTCCAACACTGTTTTGCAAGTTCTTGGATAATTAGGCGACAATCTGCTCATATGATTTTCCCAATTTTTTCTACATTTTCATCTGTTTTGCTGGTGCTTGGTCGCCCTGAACGCTTGTCATCTTCAAATGAATAATGACCCGCATTGAAACATGAGTGCCATTCAAAAACCATTGTCCGATTTAATTAAAGCTTCATCACCAAAAACCGTACAAAGCAGTTCAAGAGTTTCGGTTGGAGATTTACCAAGCTTCACACAAAATCTGATTCACACATCTGCTGTTCAATTTTTCTGTCCATTGCTAAATCGCAAACAGTCCAAAACATGAAGTCGAAAAAAATTGCGTGCTCGTACCTTGAAGTCAAGCAGTGAAATGAGTTGTGGGAATGTGACCTTGACCTACTTCCGCCTCCGCTTCTATAGATACGATTGCAGTAATAGCACTCTGGGAACTTTCTGATAACACCTTGTATACCTTTACACCTAGAGTCGCAAAAATATTTGCTTGTGTAAAAGTGGTCACCAAGTAGAAAAAGTTTGAGAAGCCCTGGTATAGTCCGTGAACATGCACACCATAATCCTTCATGAGTATAACATTTATAACACTTTGAGTATAACATTTATAACACTTTGAGTATAACATTTATAACACTTTGAGTTTAACATTAGTATAACCGACCTAGGTATTAAGCTAGAATGCTGATAACGTATTGTCAGATTGATTACTCTGTGATGACATTGTGGTAACCTGTTTAGCTACTTTTCAAATAAGCCAAGTTTGTTTCCTTGTGTAAAAGGGAATCAAGTTACTCGGAAAACTGTAGATTCTAATATGGTAGGACCTTGGCTGTCCTTTTACCACAAAAGCACAACCAATCATCATCAGAATAATATTGTTATTTGGATGATTATATGTCCGAGAACATTTATGGTTTTGTTTTGTTTATTACAGGATTTGGAACAACTTGAAACCAGGCTTGCAGAATATAATGCATTAACTTTCTGTTAAATAATAAATTTGTTTGGTATTCATTTCAAAGGATTCCAATTATTTCAGAAATAATAAAGTGGCTTTTAAACTGTGAAATCAGTTATGCAGGTGGAAATCGATCCATTTGGTACAGAGGTAACGATGCCTAGTACAACTATGGAAGTGTTTACTAAGAGAACTTTTGATTGTCCGTATTGTGAAAGAAGGTTTTCTGAGAGGAGCAGCTTAACTGCTCACATCAAAACACACACTTGTGAGAAACCTTATCAGTGCGATATTTGTCAGAAGCCTTTCTCCGACAAAAGCAACTTAACAGCACATAAGAAGATACATCTTGGACTCCGAGAATATGTGTGTCGGTTTTGTGATCGTGCATTTACTCAAAAAAGTAATCTAACTGTTCATGAAAAACTGCACTCTGGTGACAAACCTTATGTCTGCGACATTTGTAGCAAAGCTTTCGCAAGGAACTCCCACCTTACCGGTCATCGAAAAATCCATTTCAAAACCCCAGAAGAATTTGAACGGATGTCAAGAAAGGCCTTTATATGCGAAATCTGTAACAAAAGCTTTGCCGCTAATAAAAGTTTTATTAATCATTTACGAAAGCATACTGGAGAAGTTTTATTCCAGTGCGAAATTTGCCAAGAAACCTTCGATACAATGGATATGTTGGAAGACCATATGAAAAATCATAATAATCAAGAGCAACAACTTCCTGCAGAAACGTTAATCTTCACTGATAGTAACGGTATTGCTTATGAGTTTGCGGAACCAATCAATGTCATTAGTGAGACCCATGCTATTTATGAAACAGCAATTCTACCTGAAGTTCAGGTGATTCCCGAAGAGCAGCCAGTTATTATTGAAGAACCAACTATTCCTACAGAAACAGTTGATACACTACCCCCGATTGGCCCACGCAAGCAAAGGCCGGAACGTGAGAAAAACATTGAGTGTGATCTATGTCCCAAGAAATTTGCAGAACTTCGTAGTCTAAGGCTTCATCAGAGAATACACACTGGCATAAAGCCATATCAATGTCAGATTTGTGCAAAATCTTTCTACGACAAGCCAACTTTAGCTGTTCATATCAGGATACACACTGGCGAAAAACCATTCAAATGCGAGATCTGTAACTTGAAGTTTCGTCAGAGGAGCAACATGAATTCTCACAGAAGGCTTCATATCGGTGATAAGCCATTCGAATGTGACATCTGTAGGAAAACGTTTGCACGAAAAACACATTTGACTGGCCACAGAAAGACACATGACCAGCCAAAAGCTATCGAATGTGAACTATGTACCAAATTCTTTACTCATAAGCAAGATCTGTTCGAACATAGAAAAACACATACACATGAAGAATTGTTCAAGTGCGAAGAATGTGAACTAACGTTTTTTTCAACTATCAGTTTGAAAAAACATAGAAGAACCCATGATGACCCTAAGGAATTTCAGTGTGAAGATTGTCCTCGGAGCTTTGACGATGAAGACAAATTGACTCGCCACATGAAATTGCACGAACAGGAAAAGAAATTAGAATGTGGATTCTGTTTCCGCAAGTTTGAAGATAAGGAAGTTTTAGCAAAGCACACTTTTGAAGAGCATATTAAGGAACGGGGTTATAAGTGCAAACTGTGTCTAAAAGTTCTTGAGAAAAAAGAACAACTACTTTACCACATGGTTCGAGTTCACTGTGGAACAAACAGCTTCAAATGCAAAATTTGCTCAAAGACATTCGATAACAAACCTACATTTGAAGACCATAAGCGAAAGCACATAGCAGATATGAAAAAGCTTGCTGTTAGTAAACTCGTTCAACTGTCCAAGCAGTTTTTGAAATCAAAAAAGTATGCCTCTGCTGTGAAGGCTCGTTTAAAAGCATCTAAGAAGTCTGCTGAAGATGGTGATGATTTGGGTGACTCCTCCTAATTCCACTTAGCCTTGTCACTAGAAAACTATTTTTATAATGGATGCAAAGACCAATGGCTTATACATGACTCAATTATGCTTTTTTTTTTCTTAACTCACTGAAGCCATGTTTGTTATAGTCATACAAAGAAAAAAACATATACCTTCATATTTAACGAGTGTATATCTATTTTCTTTAAACTGTTACATTTGTTTATAATCGTTATATTGTTAATTCCATTGTGTGACATCCATTTTCTGCATAAATTGTTTTGCTCGTTTCACTTCCTTCAAAAGTCTCCCAAGTATCTGTGGTGAGATTCAGGTGAAGCTGTATAAAGGCAATTAACCAAAATCCAAAGTTACTCTAAAGTTCTTTATTATTTACTGAATGAAGTAAAACCCGGTTTCTTGGTGAATATAGGCCATAAATTAATGTGTTTTGGTGAATTAGAGTCATGCAGCTTCACTTAAATCTTGTCACACAGGCCACCACTACTAAGTACACTTTTTTTTGTGTGTGTGTGTGTGGGACGAATTTTCTCTATTGAAAATCCTAAATGACAAGAGTTGTACCATTTTATTTAACAACCCTTACCGTTTTCGCTGTAAATTTAAATTGTCTGTTCATGCTACATTAAATGAGTAACATAGTTCCATAACTTCAATTTCCTTTATTTAATTGATTTATGTTCTAAATCGTAATGTTAAATATCATTGATTCGATATGTTTACACAGGCCTGTAGCTAGGATGAAGGGACATACGGGGCAACACCCGCGATTGTTTTATATATATACAGTGTTACCTCCCAATAAAGGACACCCATGGGACCAGAGATTTTGTCCTTTAAATAGATGTGTCCCTTTTTTGGAAATACATGTACAATATATAATAAATTTAATAAGAAATGTGTGTAATTAACATTAATTTTAAAAAGTGTATAAAGGGGACAATAAAGTTTGGTACTTACAGAAATTTATTTAAAATAATCTGCTACATAGGTTTATTTGGAAGCATTTACTTTTCAAGCATTTTTCTTCACATGGATATTAAATTTACCTTTCATCTTGGGTCCCTCACTGTCACCAACATTTAACATGAACTTTTGCAAAGGTGTGGTGTATTTTAAGGCATCGTTGTAGGTTTTGATGTCAGACTTTTCTTCTGCCACTTCTTCATCTTGATTGCACCCATCATTCCTTCCTCAATGTACTCTGCCCCCCCCCCCTACTGAACACAAACCTTTGTTCCCTTATCAAAAGGTTACTAACGAAAGAATTTCTTTTTATCTCTTTTTTTTTTTTCCTGTATTGGGTAAATTCTCCAGTGTCTCTTGATCAGAGGTAAATACATTAAGTCCCTATTCAAATGAACTGGGACCAGTGCAATTGTTCTATACTCGGACGTGTTTTTACAGGAGGTTTCACTGTAAATATATTAGCATACCCATAAGTTTATGGACAACCATTTTTGGAATATCGATGAACTACACATAGAAACACATGCAAACTATTTTATGTATACAGCCAATAAAAAGACATATGATGCAATATTTAAATATCATTCAAGACTCATACATATTTGGTATAAAAATTAAATTGAAAAAATGATGTCCCAAAAGTATATGGACATTGTACATTTTCAGTTCATATTTTGTATCAGTTATTTTGAATAGTTTTACAGATTTTATCAGGCACACCTTCAACGAGTTTTTGAAGAAATTCTGGCTTCAAAGAGGACCAACTTCATTCTACTTGCTGTTTTAACCCTTCCACTGTGCAAAATTTACGTCAGTTGGCATATATATTATGTCATAATATCCCCAGATGTGTTCTTTGAGGTTAGGGCTGAGAGCTGGCCACTCCATAACCATAACATTATTTTTTACAAACCACTTATTTGTTGATTTAGAGGCGTGCGTAGCAGCCCTGTCCTGTTAGAACACCCATTCATTGTTCACCAGCCAACGTTTTTCGGAAAGGCAGTAAATCACTTTGAAGTACTTGCTGATAATCATTGAGACATTGTCAACCTTCCATATAAGCGATATCAGTGATACCATTAAAACAGAATGCCACCCACACCATGATAGATGCTCCACCTTGTTGACGGCTGTGCTAGATTATCATCGTATGTCTTTCCAATGATAAGCCCTACTATCTGGACTATTTAGATTAAATTTTTTTCATCATTAAATAACGCATAATCATTTGTTATTGGCCCAATGCATATGTTTCTTGGCCTAAGTAAACATGCGTCTGTGTAATGTGGTTTTAGCAATGGAGAGCGATGCATTTTGCAATAGGTATGAACTCTTTGTGCCTGTAAACATCTATGAACTGTAAATTTTGATATAGCAGTAGCTAAATCCTGCGCTATTTAACGTACAGACTTCTTGAGTAGAAGCTGATTTTCAAATTTGCCTGTCTTGTCGATCACTTGTTTTTTTCGATCGTCCATGCTATTTTTTTGCAATCACATTGTCACCTTTTGATAAAACTAGATAGATACCAGATCTACTTCATTGAATTTGTTTAACGATGTCAGCAATTTTCAATCCTTGGGCTTTAAACGCCATATTTTGGTCACCTCGGCTTGAGAAAAATGTAAAATTCGTGGCATTTTTTCAACTAACAAAAGTAAAGACATTTGCTGTGAAATCACATACGAACATGATTGCATATTACTGTGGTTGCTTTATTATGCAAATTTTGAAATTTAGCACATTAAGACAATGTTTTAATTTGCTGTCCATATACTTTTGGGACAGTACTTTTTAATTTCATTTTTCAACAAAATATGTGTGAGCATTAAATGATATTTAAATATTGCAACATATGTCTTTTGATATGCTGTATGCATAAAATACTTTGAATTCGTTTCTCTGCATACTTCATCTGATATTCCAAAAAAAAATGGTTGTCCATATACTTTCGAGACATGTTTTATGTTGCAACTGGGGCCACATCCTAGCTTGGCTAAAGGCCTGTATTTATTCAGGTGCACTTTTGAAGCATTCTGTTTTGTTGATCATCAGGGTGTCTACCAGGTCAAGAAATAGGAAAAAGGTTACTAAATCGATGCTGTAGGTCATGGTTACACCAGTTTTTCAATTTTACCGATGCTTTGAATTGTAATTTTTGTACGATATTTTAACAATTTTTTACTAATTTAGTTATATTCGGCTATTTTTGTCAGTACTTGAAAATTTTTGGTGATTTCCAGCTATTTTTTTTGCCATACTTGGACAATAGTTAGGGATTTTTAGCTATTTTTTATATGGCCATTTTATTAATAGCCAAAAATAAGGTTGAGAAACTTTTGCAAAGTCAAGGGATATGCAAAATTAGTCAAGAAAACGGGTTTATTATTTTTAGTAGACACCCTGATCATGAAAACTTTATTCTCTTATTTATCAGTTAAGGAACCCTAAAGACATAAAATTTAATCTTGAACGATTTATATTAAACTGTAAGTCGTTTAACTGCTGATCATATCAAACAAACACATTTATAATCCCAACTTTATAATTCTATGCCTATGCTCATGGTTTGAAATAATTGCAGAAGTTTTGGAACTGACATTTATCCCTGGTTAATTACAGTAGAGTAAGTTCTGAAATAATATAAAATTTAACTAAATACCATATTTTCTGTCTGAAGCAAACATTTTTCAGCTCATGTACTGTCGCCAGATTAAAAATATTATTTCCAGTATTGTATTTTTTATTATAGTCATACCACCACATAACTAAACCAAAAATCTTGGTGTTGCCTGTTTACGTTCTTGGATTTGTGCCCATAGTACCAAATTCCAATCTTGGTGAACTTGACCATTGCTAAACGTTCTGTACAATTGTGAATCCCACATCGTAGATTACCTAATAAGTCACCTTAATTAAAGATTTTTTTTTTTAAAAAAAACGAGAGTTCCTTTCTAATCCCAGTTGGATATTTTATGGAAAAGCTTTTGAGAAATCCAACTTTGAGTTCTAAAATTTTCACAAAATTAAACTTGTTTTGCTTGCCCCATGCAAAACTGCTGTGATATAATACTGTAAAAGTAAATCTGTTGTTGAATGTTCAAATATTAGCATATTTGCAGTTCATGTAATAACTTTAAACCCTTTATTACAAACACATCTTTTTGTTAAAAACAACTACTTATTTGCTAGGTGTGTCTATGTCTACATAAAACGTTAAAGAACATGTAATGATGTATTCAAAATGTGAAATATGTAAACTAAGTGATGTATAGGGAGCTATATATATATATACTTCAAATAGTACAGGTATATGCACCAACATCAAGCCATACCGACGAAGAGGTTGAAGAATTTTATGAAGAAATCAAAGAGTTACACACCAAAGGGAAACAACATATCAAGCTCATCATGGGGGATTTCAATGCAAGAATTGGACAACAGGAACAAGGAGAGACATCGGTTGGTAAATACGGATATGGGGAAAGGAATGAACGTGGCGATCAACTCATCGAATTTGCAGAAGCTGAAAATCTTAGCATCATGAATTCATTTTTTAAGAAGAAACCGCAAAGAAAATGGACATGGAAACACCCAAATGGGGGAACTAGTGAAATTGACTATATCCTGGCAAACAAGAAATCAATTATTGAAGATTGCAGTGTACTGAACAGATTTAATACTGGAAGTGATCATCGAATGGTGAGATGTAAAGTGCACTTAAATACTAAATTAGAACGACAGAAGCTCATTAGGAAACAAGTAAGTAAGAGGGTGGATTTAAAGAAATTAAAAGAAAATACCGAGGCATTCAAGTTGGAATTAAAAAATCGCTTTTCTGCACTGGAAGGACTTATTGATGAAAGTGATATCTCAGAAGCAAATGAAAACATTGTTAAGACAATAGTTGAAACTGCTGGGGAAATTGGTGGTGTAACCTGTAAAAAGCACAATAGCAAATTATCTGAGAAGACGAAACAGCTCATGAAAAGGCGAAGAGATATGAAGGTGGACAATCAAAATACCAGTTCCAGGATTGAGTACATAGAACTTTGTAAAACTCTGCGCAAAAGCATGAAAGAAGACATAAGAAAATTCAACTGTGAGCTAGTAAGGAAGGCCATTGAAAGCAAATCTAGAGCTTGGTGATAGTCGAAGGAACAGCTCCTAAAATCTTAAAAGAAGAAGTAGCATTTGCAATAAAAAGTATGAAGAAAGGAAGATCCCCTGGCGATGATGGCATTACATTAGATATCTTAAAAGAAGCTGGAGAACATGTAGAAGACATACTCGCAAAATTCTTTACCAAATGCCTCAACAGTGGTAACATACCAAACCAATGGGATTCTGCAACAGTAATTCTTTTGCATAAAAAAGGTGATAAAGAGGATTTAAAAAATTACCGACCAATTAGCTTGTTACCTGCTATTTATAAAATCTTCACAAAAGTGCTAACACATCGCCTGCAGAAAAAATTAGATGCAGCTCAACCAAGAGAACAAGCTGGATTTCGAAGTGGATTCAGTACAGTGGACCATATTCAAGTATTAAGAGAATTAATTGAAAGAACACATGAATATGAACTTCCATTGTGTGTGGCATTTATTGACTATGAGAAGGCCTTTGACTCTATTAAAACATCAGCAGTCATCAACTCTTTAAGATCAGCAGACATCGAGGATGTGTACATTGACATGGTGAAATGTGTGTATAAAAATGCAAGTGCAAAATTTCGGTTACATAAAGATACCAAAACTATTAAAATTGGTAAAGGTGTGAGGCAGGGAGATACCATTTCTCCAAAACTTTTTACTTCAGCTTTACAGATGATTTTTCATCAAATAAATTGGAATAACAGGGGAATAAAAATAAATGGTGAATATTTAAATCATTTGCGGTTTGCTGATGACATTGTTATTTTTTCAACGAACCCATCAGAACTCCAAGACATGGTACAGGAGCTCTCAACTAGAAGTAAAGAAGTTGGACTGAAGATGAACCTACAAAAAACTAAGATCATGTTCAATAATTTCGTAGAGGAAACAAAAATACAAGTTGACAACATTGAGCTAGAAATTGCTGATTCATATATTTACCTTGGCCAGCTGATTTCAATGGATGGCAGGATTAGGAAAGAACTCAACAGACGTATCAAACTTGACTGGAGCGCATTTGGAAGAAACAGTTTTATCCTGAAGGGGAAATTGCTTTTACGTCTAAAAAGAAAGGTCTTCAACCAGTGTGTATTGCCAGTCCTCTCTTATGGATCAGAGACATGGAGTCTAACTGTTGGAGCAATACGAAAGTTACAGACAACACAAAGGAGCATGGAGAGGTGCATGCTTGGAATAACTAGGAGAGATCGGAAAAGGAACACTTGGGTGAGAGAGCAAACTAGAGTAGAGGACATCATTGTTAAAGTAAAAGGGCTGAAATGGCGATGGGCTGGGCATATTGCAAGAAGAACTGATCAACGATGGACAACAGAAATTCTGAACTGGATTCCAAGAGACCACCGAAGACCTAGAAAACGTCCTCAAACTAGATGGGTGGATGAAATAAGAAAAGAGGTTGGGGTGACGTGGAAACGAATGGCCCAGGATAGACTTGTGTGGAAAGCATTTGGAGAGACCTTCATCCAGCAGTGGATAGATAATGGTTGAATATGATGATATATATATATATTTTAATTCATATCTCTAAGTCCCAAGCTGTAGAATTTCAACATGAATAGTTTGCCCAATTAGTAAAATTTGAATTTTGCTGTTGGTTGAAAAGCAAGGAACAAACGTCTCAATCTCAAAGCTATAATATAACTAGAAATCATTGATACCAACCAACCTCATATAGTGAATGAATTTTTCAAGAAATTTGGTTTCCGGCTCTATTCCTCACGAAATACATCAATTATCAGATTGTATATAATGACAGCATGATTTTATTCAAAGTACAGAAAGCCGTAGTGGATATTACGAATTGATTACGTGACAGCCATTTATTGGAATCGTGTAGATTCAAAACAACTATAACACTGTTCCATTCAAACAGAAGTCACATGCATTGTACGATTAAGCGAACTGAATTTCACTTTTTTGTCAAACCGCTGATGCTAAATTCATAGCGAAATATGTCTTTGAACTCTTTATGTATAGTAAATTGGTATAGTCAAACCAATAAAAAATCATCCTGCACATACGGTCACTTTTGAAAAGTTCTGGCTGACTGAATAGGAACTCTGTGTTACACTTTACTGCTTATATGGTCAGGCTCTGGGCGGAAACCCATTTATGAGGTCACTCTGAGTTCAGAGAATTTTTTAATACAGCATTGGCCTGGTCGGCGTAAGCCTGATGCAGACGTGAGCAAAAATTGACCAGGGAAAATGAGAATAGTATTAACGATATTATAATCACAACCAAATATGTTAAACATGTTATAGTTTTTGAATGAGTATAGTCAACGATGAGGTGTAGACTATATCTGAGTCCAAGGCATTCCAGTTTCCAATAGTATTTGGGAAAAAAACTAACTTTGTAGGTGTGTGATGTGACAAAGATAAGAAGGAATGGTCAAGACGGTCTGAAGCGGAAGTAAGTATTGGGTTACTGAAGGGAGGTATTAGATTATGGTACATTTTAAAAAGAAGTGTTAGACGACGATTTTTATGGTTAGTAGCTAAAGGGAGAAGTTCAAGATCTTGTTTAATTGATGGACGAGGGGACCAAGAATTGCATATGAATCAGGTATCTAAATTTTGGATGGATTCAAGTTTGGTGATGTTATTTATTTGGTGAGAGTCCCAAATCTCATCTCCATATAAGGTTGGCAAGATAAACCTTTTATAGCACAGGAGACGGATTCGAGTTGTAGAACGCTTAAGTTATCTTGGGAGGTAGTAAAGTTTAGATTTGGTCCTATTTATAATTGCAGCAATGTGTAAATTCCAACGAAGATCAGAAGTAAAGGTGAGACCAAGATACTTAAACGATTCAACAGAGATGATCGGAATGTTTTCTAGATTATAAGTGAAAATCGAGGACTTACGTTTACGATGAACGCGTAAGAGGGGCGATTTAGAAGGGTTTTGCATGTCCCATACTCTTGGAAGGCGTAATAGCTGAGTAGTGTCATCCTCAATCTGCTGATTGAATCAGTCAGTACACTTGTAAAGCATACATTCTGCTTCAAAATGGATGTTGCTTTTTGTAGGTTCTCCAGCCTCCTATGTACTTCCCATAATTTTCTTTAGGGTCGTTATGGCTCAACATTTGAATCAATTCGTCATCACTTACAATCTCAAAACCTGGTTTAAGTTTGCCAATGTTCATCCATTCAACAGCATTGTTAATTTCAATGTTTTCTCCTGCGGATAAAGCCTCACAAATGTGTAAAATTGTCGATGTTAACGGAGCGGCGCCAACTTAAACTTGATGGCGACAGTAAATCGGGAGACGGATAATCCAGATTCCACTGTATTTAAATTAAATTGGAGGTTAACATGATCAGTGGGGGATGTAATTTTGGAATATATGACAGTCATATGCAAAGATGCAGTTAGGAACAGTGAGAGAAGAGGCAATGTCATTGATGAAAATCAAAAAAAGAAGTGGGGAAAGAACCACACCCTGAGAGGTACCAGAGGTCACTGGAAGAAAGTGAGGTGTGTTTTTTAAAAGGACAAATTAGTTTCAGTTACACAGAAAGTGAGCAATCCAATGCGAAATCTGGGGATGAAGGTTCAAAGGTGAAATCTTGTGTTACAATTTTGAGTGAGAGACTTTGTCAAAAGCCTTTGCAAAATCGAGAAATATTGCATCAATTTGAAATCCTTGGTCAATTGCATCTGCAAGATCGTGGGTAAAGTGTATTAATTGAGAAGTAGTTTTCAATAATGTGTTATTGTCAGACAAACTTTACTGTTTGGAGAGGGGTCTTTCTAAAATAAAATAAGGGAAAAAGTTTAATGGGTGCTATTTTTTCTGAAGAATCTGTTTTTGCATTCTCCAGTCAGATTCTTGGAACTAGATTGAGCAAGAGACAAAAAGACCACAAGGTGTACTATTAAAAATACAAATTGCAATGTATTTATTGCATATAAAAAACAAAGTAAACAATAGCATTTCGACCAGTCAGGTGCTAGTCTTTAATGTTTTATCACCTGATGAAGACCAATACTTAACTAGTCGAAATGCCATACACAATAAATCTGTTGTAATTTTTATTAGTAATTTCGATTTTGCGTATTGTGTCAATAATCATACGAGCCCTGGCAAAAAATGTCTAATATTTTTTACATTTATGAAAGTAAAAATAAAAAAAAAGACAACGTACAAAAACGTCATTTACACTTCATGCCGTGAAGTACATAAAAAACATATTGGCATAGATAAAAGTATATCAGGGGTACTCTCTCGAACTTGAAAGGCCATTGGGAAAGAATTAATATACATATAATCAGGAAAAAATTATATAATATGTTTTTATCAACATTCCGTTCGGGTTTTTCCTGATGCAACGAGGTAAAACCCTGCTTCTGTAGAAACAAAGGCCATCTAATAAAGGTGACCTCGCGTTTTAAGAGACTAACTTTGGAACACCAGCATACATTCATTCAGATATAGTAGCTTATGTCACATGAACTCAAATCCTTCCTTGGTTGTAGCTACCAGTAGAACTACTGCATACAACCAAGTCCGACTCGAAAATAGGAGGCCATGACACCAGGACATTCTGGGATATGTGACGTCAGCAAAGGAGGGCACACTTTCTCACAATCGCTGTCTGTATACACAGTGCAGACGTAAGTTTAAGTGTTTATAATTTTTATTCTTCTATTAAACATCCCAAAAATGAAGTTTACTGGACGAATAACGATATAAGAGGTGTATGTACCTTAATTTCTAGAATTCTTTCAGATTGATTGTGTCTGTGACTGATTTTGAACTTGTTTTCATTAATTGGATTTTGCAAATCGCATGGATTACCTTAAATACGATTTAATAACTTGCTAATAAATATATTTATTTTTGAGCTTATGCGAAGGTTATCTGTCGCAATGTTATATACCCTTTTAATTTTCAGGCAGCTTCTCGAAAGTCTAACAGTATTAAATCGGGGGGTTGAGCCTCCACTGACGGATCCGTTCTTGAGCTAGGATTATACAGGTATCATCAAAAATGAAAAGTACCGGATCGTTACACAGAATGAAGCAATGATTTTTCGACAGAACAGTTTTTATCTTAGCATTTATTTCTTATCTATCAACTCAAATATTTTAATTTTTAATAAACAAAAGAGAAATATAACCTATAAGATTACTAATTATGCGAAATTAGGTGACCACTTAAAATTATTTATTTTTGTTATAATTGAAATCCTATTCAACAGAAACACCGTGCTGTTTTTCTCATTCATTAGCATGGACTCAAGGAATCAGCAACATCGCAGAAAACTGGCACAACCTTCGCCTGTTGGAAATACAGTATGCTCCCTCTATTTTTCAGTGCTGGCTTGAAAAGGAAGGGAGGGGAAAAGAAGGTCAGTGTCTTATTTCAGAAGGTTTTAAGTGCCATAGCTTGGCGAAAGTATTAATTTGGCGCTGTTTGCTTATTTTTTTAGGGTTACATTGAACAAGCAGTTTGTATTGTCTTGTCTTATTTATTTTAAAATTATTTGTATTATACTGATTAACCTTTTAACATTGAGGCAGCTTCTCGAGAATCTAACAAGATTAAGTCCGGGGAGGGGGGGATTCGAGCCTCCACAGATTTAATTATAATCTGATGCATACTAAACTACAGTGGAACCTCGATTATCCGTCTCCCGATTTACCGTCTTTCTCGCCTAACCATCGGCGTCAAATTCAAGTTAGGGCCACTCCGTTAACATCGACAATGAGACAATTTTACACACTTGTGAGGCTCTACCCGCAGGAGAAAACATTGAAATTAATGACGTTGGTGAAGGGATGGACATTGATAAACTTGAAGCAGGTTTCGAGTTCCTAAGTGACGACGAGCTCAATCAGCAAGTGTTAAACCCCAATGATCCTAAAGAAAACGATGAAAGTGCACAAGGGCTGGAGAACCTATAAAACGCATCACCCATGCTGAAGCAGAATGTATGCTTTCTAAGTGCATTTTACCTGGTTTGAACAACAAACTGAAGCAAATGCTATTTAGCTATTACTGCTTTGAAGAGTACAGGACATGGCAACCAAAAAAAGCACGCAGTGTGCTTAGGGGGGAAAAAAACCTACGCTTTTCAATCAACTACAATAATTTTATACACAGGTATATTATGTTTTATATTCGTGTTTCATTAAATGCAAGTTCTCTTGATTCAAATAAACTTCGTTTGTGCCTTCAGCAAATTTCACAACGTATTTTTTTTTAATTGTATAATTTTAATAAAATCATACTATATTATACTATAAATTTCCATTTCCTCGCTTAACCGTCTTTTCAGTTATCCGTCGAGGATCTATTCCCTTGTTTGACGGATAATCAAGGTTTTACTGTACTTACATGACGTTAGAGCATAAGTGGGTATGATATTTAGCGACCTCTCTTCGAAACGAGTGGCGTCACGGAATTAAAAGTTAAGGAAGGGCACTAATGCCGTTTTCTATGTTGAAAAGCATGAAGCCGATTATTCCTGTACTTTTGATTTGCCGTCGTCATTTCCGGTTACTGCCATCATAAGCTCAGAGAGAGTTAAATGCCATCGTTCTACGCCATATAAAAATCTATTCGTGAGCTTTTTTTTTTTCAAATACGAATTCGATTTTCCATGGTATATGTTCGATTTATGAACAGATATTGAAGTTACATATCATTTATTATGTAAGAAAAAATGTAAACAATCGGATTTATTACGTTGAAAGCGGCGTTTATGTTGTTGAACCCAAATCATAGACAATTATTGTTAAATCAAGCATTTTTCCTTTCGGCTACGTTAGCCGTCTAGGAAATTTCGGTGCTTGGCACATAAGCGGGTATAATTCCCCCTCCACCAAGGTTGCATGGCCATCTCCATACTTCGTTCAAGTATTACGTAAGCAATATTTTGGCCATTTCAATTCTCCTTCCTAACTAGACGCACTAGAACACTTCCTAACAAACGCGAAACTGCGAAATGGAGCTTTCCGGTCATAGGCGTAGCCTGAGGGTTGCAACCCCCCCCCGAATTGAATGACGACTTAACGTGAACGTGCATATATAGATACCGTGTTGATGCGTCATCCCCCCTCTCAACCGCATCGGCGGCTGATTGCGCTGTTCAAGCGTCCTGTCTGGGATCACAGCGCCGCCACCTTCGGCGGCCACCATTCCCCACTTCCCCCCCCATTGCAATGAAATTTTGTATATTTAACATAGGAATATACGAGTTGCAGCTCTGTAACTCCCTCCTTGTTGAGCCTATAATCACCCCCTTACGAACTTCCTGGCCACGCCTATGTTTCCGATCGTAGGGTCATCGCCGGAACATCGATAATACGGTTCTCCACGTTTAGTGTACGATTTTTTTAACAATTCGGTTCTCCCTTATTATGTAATAATATTATATTTATGTGTAATAGTTATAATAAACAGCGTTGGCAACACGGCGTTGTCAGCGCTTGTGAAAACTAAAATGCCTGTGCTGGTTCATTTTGTATCTTAGATTAAGGGTGTATAATTATTAATAACAGTGCTTTTTATTGCATATTATAGCGGCCTTTGTGAATAAAATATACGTTTTTAATATTAATAAAAAATAATTAGTAATAAATAATTTCGTTATTTTAATAATTTGTGCAATTTATGTATATTATATTACTAAACTTGGTGATTAATGGCTCCATTTGTTCATTTTTGCTTTCACAAAAAGCATGTATCTTGTTTCAAAACTTTATGTATCAAAAAGCAAACTAGTTTTGAAATGATAATAAAAGCATCGCCAATTCTTATAAATATTTCGCCAAACCGCTGAATCTGTGAGAATTTTGAAAATTTTATTCTTTAATTAAAAATTAATATATGGATTTCACTGAAAAAGAACTTCTGATTTGTAATTAGGGGGTCTAAAATCTATAAATAGCAATATGTCTCAATTCTCAGTTAGCGACTCCCACTAGGCGTAGTTCTCTTGTAAGCATAAACAATTTTAATAATTTACATAAGAAATCTAACACCAGGCTTTGGTTTATCAGATCGGTTGACACAACCAAATGCCACACAGGCCGGCATAATGGACGAAAACAACAATTTTCCGTTAAAAATTATTTGTCAATTCGAATCTCACAACACTAGCTGTAGGATATATCGAAGAGGTCCACCTTTTTCCGAAGGCAATCGGGACAGACTTGAATCCCTTCGTTTCGTTGGCTGGTCGTTTTTTTTCGGAAACACTCATTGAAAACTTTCAAAACGTCAAAACTTTCAAAACGTTTACCTGTCGCCGTTTTTTCATTCCGGGGATTCATTAATTTCGTACATTTATATTCATTTTAAACAGAGTTAAAA
>QLNU02014176.1:8260060-8294538 GCA_006491805.2 Dysdera silvatica
CCCCACCTCTTTTTCAATCGCTCTTCCATCATCAAATAACACACTTGAGTTTTCTTCGTTTAGTAACTTACTAAAATATTTTCTCCATCTTCCTCTAATCCACGATTGTTCCCGTATTACCACTCCTCTACAACGATTAGGCAGATAAAAGACGATAAAGTCTTTTGACCCTTTATTGCTCACTTTAGCTATTCTTATTAACAGCCTCTCTCCATCTTTTTTTTTTCTTTTTTTTTTAATTTCTTCTTTTACAATAATTTCTGCCACCCACGTATGATTATAGTTTCAACCAGAGTTTTCTTCTCATCCTGGATTCGAACCAGGGTCCCTCCGTTTAGCCCGGAGTGTCTTGGACCGCTAGACGAATGAGGACAGGAAACAACGCTCTCTTTCTCCGTATGTAAAGATGTTAAGGTATTATTACCCTCCGCAGGGATAACACAATTGCCAAATATGGTCAACACAAGAAAGCCTCCGGGGCGAGATTTTTGTGAGTTTTCGTGGGGGAATTTATTATACTATAATTTTTGCCACCCACGTATTAATTACAGCTCAAACTAGAGCTTGTGTAATTTCTTCATACGCCTCTTCCACTGCTTTCGGGTTTGCTTTGGCCACAGCTTTCTTTGACCCTTTATTTGCCAATTAATATGCTTTTTTTGTCTTCCACGCTACATGTCAGGTCCCATCTTTTCTTCATCTCTTATTTTGTATTGCCGATTTCTTCATTCCAATACCATGCCTCCTTTATATTTGGCGGTCCTTTTCCTGATGTTTTTCATAGCACCTCTTTTTCTGTCTTTCTTATATTATAACTATTAAACTTCCACCATTCTTGTAAATCTTATGCCAACGTTATCTCTTTTAGCACCTTTTCCTTGAACCATTTCCTCATATCATTCTCCTTCAGTTTCCACCATTTTATCTTCTGTTCTCTCTGCCTTGAACGTTTCATGTTTTTACTAGTTGTTAGTTCCAAATCTATTACACGCAGTCTATGCCGTGCCGCAACCCTCTTACCACTAATCACCTTACTGTTTCTTATTTCCTTCAGATGCCTTCTACGACACATAGAATAGTCAGTCTGGCTAGTTCTGTTTCCACTTCTATAAGTGATCATTTGGTTTTCCCTCTTTTCAAAGAAAGTATTAGCAATCGCTAAATCAAATGCCACCGCATGATCTATAATCCTTTCTCCTTCTTCATTTCTCTCCCCCCCACGTTCCACTTTCCAAATATTCGTCTTTCCTCTCTCTCTTACTTTTTCCAACATTTCCATTTAAATCACCTCCAATGAACAGTCTCTCATTCCTAGGTGTTTCCATTATCACTCGATCTAGATTCTCCCAAAAGGCGTCTTCCTCTTTGCATCCCGTCTGTGGGGCATATGCGCAAATTATTCTGGTTAGGTTTCCTCTTATTTCTAATTTAATGCACATAATCCATCCTGTCACTATTCCTGTTGACATCATATACTTCGTCCTGAAGTTCTTCCGCTATCACAATACCTACACCATTTCTCCCTCTCACATCGGTTCCACTGTAAAACATCTTATATCTTTCGCCAAGTTCTTTAGCTTTGCTTCCTTTCCACCTAGTTTCTTGTAGGCACAAGATCTTTACTTTTCTTCTTTGCACCACGTCCACTATTTCCCTACTTTTTCCATTCATCGTACCAACGTTTAACGTGCCTATTCTTACTTCAGACACTCTCTTCCTCTTTCGCTGGACTAGCTTCTTTAGCCGACCTCGTCCTTGGTTCGGTAGCCCTTGCCCACTTCTCACAGATGTCGGGCTACATGTCTGCGCGTCGCTTACAGGGTACGCCTTAGCCTTGGTATAGCTTCCATTCTTCATATTTCCATTTGAATTTGGCATGATATTTTTACCACCGGATGCCCATCCTGACGTCAACTCTCCTCATTTATCCGGGCTTGGAACCGGCACCTATTGATATTGGCTTGCCCTTCGGTGGCTGAGTTTGTTTCTAACTATAATTTAATACTGTATTGCTGTGTTTTTCTTCTTTTTTTATGTTTTGAGTACAACTTTATATAAAAAAGCTGTATATATATATAAATATAAGATATACAATATAAGAATACATTTTTAATTTAATTCCAAACCACACCGGAATTTTAGAAAGTGATTCCATATCGTTAAAAAGAAATAATATAAATACATATTTTATGCAGCTGTTTTGTTTTAAATGTTTTTTATTTTATTTTTAGAAATTCTAGAGTTACAATAATAAACGAATGGATTAAACTCAGAAATTGGAGACGTATATATATTATATATATATTGCGGCTCTCACAGTGTAAGTCAAACCATGGCCAAACTGCGTTTGATGGCGGCCGTAACATAAGTTGAAAGAACAAAAGAATTACAGCAACCGGGCTAGTTCTCGAAAATGAGAATTTATTTATAGATGGTGGTGTCCCGACCATGTTTTGCTCTCACGTAACCGTTGTTTCATGTGGAATTTTTCGCAGTTTTTTTATGTATTTTGATTGTTTCGTTTTCATTTCTTTGAGAAATCGTGGTTCATTGTTAGGTTCCCTTTTGCAAGTCTACCAAAGGTAAAAGTTTGCACATTTCATTTTATAAATTTCCGTCTAATAGCTGTCGAAGTTCATCATGATTGAAACGTTTGCAATGTTTTCTTTCCGGGCATTTTGAATTATGTAGAGAGTGACGATGAATAAATAAAACTATTTTGTCATATTTCACTTTTGTTTCAATTGCAATTTCAATTCAATTTCATAAAAAAAATCTTTATTTAGCTAAATTGAGTGGAGGGCACAGGATAAACCTTCTAACACCTTACAAGCCCCCCACCGCCCCGAATTACAATAAAAGCAAACTATTATAAAAACACATTAGCATGTATTGTGAAAGAATGATAATTTATTCCTTTCCGAAATAGTGCCAATAAAAATTATTTTTTAGACACGATTTTAATGTCAAAATGAACCATTCAGCAAAGCTTCTAGCAAAGAGCTGTGTCGTGTTTTATATTTTGTCTACTTTTGACATGGTCATTTGTCCAATGAATCAGAATCGCCATGTATGATAGGAGCTTTCCATTTTTATTTAAGTAAAAATTTAAATTCTAAATAAGTAGGATATGCGTAAGGTGGAAATTTGCATTCCAGTGAAACTATTAGATTTTACTTACTTTATACAAATTTTATTAGTTTTATTTTCGAACAAAAAAAATAATAACAATAATATATACATATTACAAACATAGACACGATCAAGTAGCGAAAATAGTCCACCAGAAATTGGCAGCGAATGCTGGCTTTCTGACAGAAAAATGCCCGTACTACAAATATGAGCCAGAGACCGTGCATGAGAACGAAACACACAAGCTTTACTGGGATAGAGCAATCATAACAGACAAGACAGTCCCACATAACCGTCCTGACATAACCCTCGTCGATAAATCGAATAAGACCACGTACTTAATCGACATAGCAGTACCCAACACCAATAACATACAGACAACCTATTTTAAGTATAGCCCAGATGCTCTTGCGCCATAAAAAAGCCAAACAAACAAACAGACAACCTACACAACGAAAATCACCAAGTACCAAGATCTCAGACATGAAGTACGAGATATATGGGGTATGGAAAAGATCCTCATCATCCCGTTAGTCATCTCAGCAACAGGGATAGTACCAAAAACGCTTGCGACGAATTTGGAGATACTCAACATTGACCCAAACACCTACATTGAAATACAAAAAGCCACAATCCTAAACACGTGTCACATTGTCAGGAAGTTTCTAGACATGGCACATTAAGAAGTGATGTAAAAAGAGGCTTGGGAACATGGCGCTCTGCCCGTCCCAAAGCCTGTTTCCGCCAAGAATGGGCGAGGAAAACCTTATATATATATATATATACATTATAATATTTAATAATTTAAAAACGTGCTAAATTGCTGAGCACATCACTTATTTTTCTTTCTTTATTCATATAGTATTAATAATGATTGACTTATATTATTTAACCATTTATTAGTAATGCAGAGTATAAATTGGTTTCATTTTTTATGTTTATTGTGAAAAATAATTTTATAGCTTTATAGTCTGGTTATTAAATGATGATAATGGTTTTGTATTTTTTATTGAATATGGCATCTTAATTTTTTTAATTTAAATGAAATTGTTGTCATGAAACTTATTGGGTAAGTCTGTAGCAGGGGCTTGCTTATAATATTTAAACTAAAGCAGTCTTATCGTGTAAACATAGTAAAGTGCATTTTGTCCTGTAAAAAACAAAGTGTATTCCATCTTATAAAAATCGCAAAGTGCATTTTATCGCATAAAAAACAAAGTGTCTTCTACAGGTATCTCGTGAAAATGATAAAGTGTATATCATTGTGTAAAACCATAAAGTGTATTCTAATAAAAACATTAAAATGTATAAATGTAAAAATAGATGATGAAATAATAAACATATGCCACATTCATCTGAGACATTGTAAATAATAAATAAATAAATTCTGTTAAAATACTGACGTTGATTCTAGTTTTATGTTTAAATAGCTAACCTTATCCAAAGTTTGCAAAGTGTCAGTCTGTTACAATGGAATCGCCCTATTTCTATTTTTACTGCAAAACTGGTAAACAAGCGTATCTTCATAAATATATGAAATGATTTCAAGTGCTTACTGTTGAGCTTCATGGAATCCATAATATGTCAGTTGCATATGTATATTAAATTTATTTATATTAATATTAACTTAGAAATCATTGTCCACGCCCTTGTGTGTGATATTTTCATCGTTTAAATTTCAATGTACTTTGATTAAACACAAATATAAAACCTTAAGCAATTATTTAATTTTTAGTCATTCTTATTGTCCCCATTTTTAAAGCTTATTGGATGTAAGTGCATAAATTAATATTCAAATATGGCAAATTATAATGAATGCTAATGCACTAATTATTTATTTTCTATATAATACAAGTTAATGATTTTAGTAATTTATATCAGGTTGGTGTTTATTTTGGTTGGTATATTACAATGCATTCATCATTATAACATATTTTTTCAAGAATTATTAGAAAAGTTACAAGGAACTCAGTTCTAATGAAAAAAATCTGATTTAAATATAGAAAATCTTATTTGCGTATAAGAAATTTTGCTTATAAATACAAAGAATCACATCATTGGCGTACGCAGGGGGTGTTGATGGGAGTTGTGACCCCCCCATTGCAATGAAATTTTGTATATTTAACATAGAAATATGCGAGTTGTAGCTCTGTAACCCCCCATTGAGTCTATAACCCCCTTACGAACTTTCTGCGTACGCTGATGAATCTCACTGAAATTAAGTATCCAATTTAGAATTAACGAGTTCGATTTAAATTTTAAGAAATCCAATCAAAATAAAAAAAATCTTTTTTTTTAAATAAAAAAAGTCACTGTTTGAGAAATATTTTTTATTTTTTATTAATGCGTACGATATCATTTTGTATTATTTTGAATGGATGGCTACGAGTTCGCGGACCCTTAAAAGTCAGCGGACTACAGTTAGAAAGCCATTATACTCTGCTATATAATAAGCGTTTAATCATTTTAAATATTTCATTAACCTTTATTACCTTACGTTAGCAATAAAAAAAGTCGAAAACAAATGCATTTGAAAATATATAAAGCGTTCTGGAAGCCAATTGAAGAATTAAAACCGTTTGGTGTTATATTTGATTAACTCGCTTATATTTAGCATGGTGTTTCCTCGGCATCAAGTTATCCGTATAAAACGAAAAATTCTTGTACAAAATCATAAAACTTGGTGTGTATATTCAGTTTCTGATGCAGTATATTTCGCATAGTAAAATACGATAAGCTGCTGCTGCGTGAATGGCCGGGACATGTGACCCTGGCGGAGAAAATTAGAAACAGGTCTGTTTGCGCGGAAATCGTCTGATGTTATGGCCGCATTGAAGCGCAGTTTAGCCGTGGTCAAAGTCATAACAAGCTTGAATATGTGCATAGTTTTGTTTTTTGGAAACTGGGTGATTTGTGATTGCGATGAGTATTCAAAACAAAATGTGATGAGGTTTCATAACCAAAGACGTTTTTTGTTATACAATATTTTTGGTTACCGCCGTTGATTTGTTTTTGATAATGATCAGCGTTCTGTATAATAAGGATGATGTTAAGGTAGTTTTCTATTTTGATCCTTTGATATATCAAGTAAAGTAATGTATTCGACAACTGCAAATTTGTAAATTTTTATGCTTGGTTGCTATAAATAATAAAGATTTTTTAATTTGTGGACAGACAGGAGTTGTGGATACATATATATTCAGGGTAATTATATGTTGTCTTTTATTTTTTTGGGAAGAAAGCGCACTTTCGCTGAAAAAACATGTTCCACCCCCCCACTTCAGTGCCCCTGTCTCTTTAATGAGGAGATTCATTTATTGCTATTAAGTACAGATGGTTTACTGTTTTCACACCCACGTTTTAGTTCAAACTAGAGCTTTTCTTGTGACGAAGACGGCAAAAATCGCCGTCCCGGCCTCGAGTACAGAAAGAAAAAGGGCCATATATAATTATGTACTTTATCATATAGCTGCAAAAATAGAATAAAACCTCCGACTAACGGATACCTCCGGATTTGAGTATCTGTCCACTATTCGGTAGTGTTAGGATATAGTAAGCATTGGAAAAGCTTCTGTTGTGGAGGTTTTACTGTATATATCAAATCAGTGACAACCACATACAATCTATAAAATTCAATGTAAATGGTGTAAAACTTACTTGCAAAGTGTCAGGATAAAAATGTTTACAATGGTACTTGTTATAATATCATGTCAACACTAAAGCCACTGTTTTAGTTTAGTAACTGCATTGAAAGTTGCTATATTCTGTAGCAGGATTATCCAACCTTTTCGAGCAGTAGACCACTTATAAAAATTTGTAGGTATCTCGCAGGCCGGCGAGTTTCGTAAAAAAACTAAAAACCTCCCCTTCAATGTTTTGTCCAATTATTTGTTTACTCATAATATGGAAAGGGAGCAACCCATTCTTCCCCGAGGTGTATCCTTATTTCTGAAAATAATTATTTTTTTTTTTATTTTAAGCCTTTGTTGTAAGGTTGGCTTTCTGCCGGCAGAAACTGGTTATAACCGGCAGAAAGTGGGAGAAACTGGCAGAAACTAATAAAAGTACTGAAAACAGTGTTGTATTATTTAGTAAATGAAAGATTACAAAATATATGTTTATTACAATAATTTAATATATCGTAAAGCTTTATATTAATAATTTTAATAATTAAAATATTTTAAAATAATTAAAAAATACTAGAGTACATCAAAGATTTGTTACAAAAACCATCTTTCGCAGGCCATATTATTTAAATTATTAGGCTTGTTTAACCTTATTTACCTTCTTCACCTTATTAAACCTTTAGCTATAAAATAAAAAGCAAAAACACTAACAGACTGGCTGTAAAAAAAAGCCTCAATGGTTTATGACTAATTGGATAAGCTGTATTTACAGTGAATGAACCACACTTTTTGTTTTTAAGTCTGTTGTAAAGCATGTGGTATCTGTTTAGAAATATTTTAGAAATCGTTACAAAGTGCTTGGCTAAAGGAATATGCATAAACACTGTGAAGCCACGAATACCTGGCAATAGAAAATAGAAAAGTCAGGTGGATAGCTTGGAATCATTCATAAAGAATAAAGATGTAAAAGACTTGTTGCAGCTTTTAAAATCTATTGCTATTGCCCTGTATAAGATTCGAAAAGATGACTTTTCTATTGCAGATGCTTATGAAATTTGGTTGATCCTGATAGATGATGATAACCTTATAGAAATAAATAAAAAAAAAGGATTAAAAGTAGACTTGATCATGCAATAACTCAACATCATATATGCCAGTTTTTAGTTTTCATCCAAAGTACATCTGATCTAAATTGTCACAGGAGCAGGAAGACAATACTAGGAAATTCCTTAATGTCATTAACCCAAATTTTATGCTTTACGTTATAGCTTTTTGAGCAAAATCAATTCCTTTTCCTGAAACATACTACTCCAGTAAAATCTTGGAAAATGTCCCTGCTTCTATGTGGTGGTCTAGTTTAAAGGAAACAACTATAAATGATGATTTTGTAACTTTTGTTCACACAGTGATAATATTGCCTGCAGTATTGTTGGGCTTGGAAAAATGCTTCTGTAACGCTTTTCGTCTATTCATAATAAATTAAGAAATTATTTGAATTAGGAAATCGCACCAAAACTGATATTTTATTATAGACTGCTATGAAAAATTATAGAATAAATATATAGAGTTTGCTATGATGTAACCTTTGAATAAATACTAAAAATGTCACAACTAAACTTATTTTACTTTAAATAAAATTCATTCCCTTTTGCAAGTTGGGGTATTCTGATAAGTTTTTAACGCATGAAATAACTATTTCCCGGGTTTCTGAATTACCAGTTATAACCAGCGGTTTAACCGCCTTGGCAGAAACTTGCCAACCATAATTTGTCATCATATCCGATTAACACTGTTGATGGGCCGCATGTTGGACAACCCTGTTCTATAGGGACTACATATGGTGAATAGGACCATGTGTATGGCGCTAAAGATAACAAGAACTAGTGACAGGTTTGAAAATGGAAAGAAAGGGATGAAAATAGGATAGCTTACATAAAGGCTTTAAACTTTGCAAGTGACCAGAAACTAAAAGGAGGAATTTGTTTTTTTCAGCATTCTGTTTTCCAAAGAAAGGTCCGTGAAAGTACAGAACACATGCATGTTCTTAAGATGACATAAATAACATGGTGGCAACTCAGTGTCACTGTTGGCATGTGTGTTGGAAACACTTTCCGCTAAAAAGCACTAGGGTACATGTTCTGTACTAGAGCCAAAAGGTCGTTTTATTTCTTTGTAAAAGAAAAGTCAGACCACTCTGAAACTTCTTGCAGTTCTTTCATATTTTCATTTGAATACTTGTATACCTACATATCCAAGGCTGGGCCTAGAACTTTGGCCGCCAGCGTGCAAAAGACATTTGGCTGCCCCTCCCCACATTTATCTGGTGAACATAGGCATAGAGTTATATGGGCCCAAGCCCCTCCTCCAATAGTCAGAAATAAATTGAGATTTTACATATACTGTAATGTATAAATGTATATAAAATGTGTTTGGCCTCCGAATAATTTTGAGAACACTACGTTGATGCTGGTGGCTATAAAGCCTGAAATGCATATTAATCCTACCATGTAACAATTTATTAATTTTAATTTCTTAATTATACATTCAGCCGTAGGCTATACACACACACACATATTTTATTATTTTTTAATTGGAGTAACTAAATCGCTGCATCTACAAACTTAATATTAACAACTATTGGCAATTTCCACATGTTAATACTAGATACATCCGCTTGCCTGGTGGAATGTATCTGATATTGTAATGTAAGCAATATGGTTATAGATATTTGTCTTTCGATTCTGTAGTTTTCATTTGCAGGCTGTTTATTGCCTATATATCACCCTATTATGGAGATTGAGCAATAATTAAAAAAGAAACATTATTTTCAACATTGCGCAGTTTGGAAAACTTTATTTTTAAGCTCTTTGATGTCGTCCCCTGATACGTGCCTTGTGTGCCTACTTAGAAATTCGCAATTGTCCCTTCTCTGTTCTTTTGTCGAACTCCAGACAGTGCTTCTCCACGAAATAGTTTTGAATGTCAGTATCATTCAGATTTCTTGGAGGCGACTCGTTTCTAAACATCATAGTGTCATCAGTCAGCATAGGAATGTCTTGTTTCTATACTTACGCTTTCTTTTCCCTGCTGTCGCCCTTCTATGTTCGAAGCTGCTGTCCACGATTTACATCTTCCCCAATGTCCTGACCCTTTTTTTACTATTTAGTGGTTGGTAATCAAAGGGGATACTGAAGAAGTAGGGCTAATTTAAGGGACACATGTTTTCTATATAAAAGGGAAGATTAAAAAAACTACCCTTTTAGCAAAAATGCACTTTGCTCTATAATTAAAAAAAAAAGTTGTTCGGAAAAAAATAAAATATTTAAAAAAGTTAATAAGCACCATGGCCGCATGAGTGTGTCGCATCCCTGCTTTGCACAGCTCTGTACATATCTGTTAACAGCAAAAACTTTTGTGTAATGGAATTCAAATCTGATTAAACTAAGACTTTAGTCCTGCCGATCAATTCACACCATCTCTTACATACATACACATCCAAATAATCCTAATCCTATAATCATCTCATTCATACACCTCCAAAATCATGATCATAAATCCCATAATCATCTCATTCATACACATCCAAAAAATCCTTTTGATTGACATGCTAGTTTCAGTCACTTACCTACAATTTCAAAAAGCTATCCTATTTACCGACTAGGCGGAAAAACAGTGACTCCATTTGGTAAAAATTTATGCTGTTTTTTTACCGATACATCTCCTGAGGTTTTATTCCCTATGTAACACAGGTTGAAATCTCTTAGAAAATGTCTTCACAGTGATGTAGTGATAACACTTTCGCTTATTGTGCTGTTAATGTAGGTTTAACCTAGTGATGTATGATAGTGAGATGTTTCAGTCGATCGTTTCGATTATTCAAACAATTTGGAGCTGCTTGATTTTTTTTTTTTAACCTGACTCGATACATTGTATAACAGTAAATAAAAAAAAATATAAAGGTCCGTGAAAGTACAGAACACATGCATGTTGTTAACATGACGTAAACAACATGGTGGCAAGTCAGTGTCACTGTTGCCATGCATTTTGGAAACACTTCCCACTAAAAAGCACTAGGGTACGTCTTCTGTACTAAAAGGTCATTTTAAAAATTTTAAAGGTGTACCAAAAGGTCATTTTATTTCTTTGTAAAGGAAAAGTCAGACCACTCTGAAACTTCTTGCAGTTTTTTCATATTTTCATTTGAATACTTGTTGTTGAAAATTTCGACTGCCATTTCTATTTACTTATATACGATCTTTGGCCAGTGTTTGTTTTGAATGATAAACAAAATTTTAATTGTATCTTTACCAGCCATGTTTTTGAATATAAATACTATATTGTCTACTACATTTACCATCCATTTCTTATAATGATAAAAACAAATGCTTTTATAAATAACTTTAAGACTAAATGCAGCTTAAAATACCAGAGGGTCTATTTTTAAATCACTCAATGCGATGTCCTATATCATAATTTATATCATTTTCTATAGTTCGTATATAAAATTGACACATTAGTAGTAAGTAAATAATTTTTGGTTATGTATACAGTGAATCCAAAAACGAAGTTCATGTGTATTTACAACGACAAAAAAATAGGAAATAAAATTAAAACTAAATACTCATATAAATAAGTACAGATAGTTTGGATTTTGTTAAATCGGAGTTCTACTCTATAGGCTCTTTAAAACCAGCATAACAATTCTATAAACAAATGCTATAACTCTTTTGTTTGGACATCATGAAATGCGGCTAGATCTAATTATTCACTCACCAAATTGACTGCAAAGCCGTGTGTTTACGCACATATGTAGTGTCGTTAGGCAGCTGACATAATTGAACATCCTGATTGTTGAGTTCGAGGACAAATAAATTGTTTACTTGAATGTAAATTTGAGTCGATTGTGATTCTTTCGATTAGAAAAACATTTCATCACCCATCACTAGTTTAATCCCAGTGGTGCCATAGAGTGTATGCCCTCTTTTCTACTCACCTTAAGTGTAGGCTTTCGTTCCCTAACAACACAGGTTCCGATTCCTTGAAAAACTGTAGATCACGGTGTAGCATGACCCTGGCTTTGTACTGTAACATACAACAGGGTTCCCCCCCCCCCTCCACACACACACAGTGGCATAGGCAGAAAGTTCATAAGGGGGTTATAGACTTAATGGGAGGGGTTACAGAGCTACAACTCATATATTCCTATGTTAAATATACAACATTTCAAATATACAACCCCCAAAACTCACCCCTGGCTATGTCTCTGACCACACACCTAGAGAATCTGTAAAACCTAGAATTGTCCCTGAAGGTCAGAGAAAAATTAATTTTTTACTTAAACCTAGAAAAGTCAGGGAAAACTTTCTTAACTTCTATTTTGAATAGCTAAATCGCCTGTGAACGTGAAACTATTTTCCCCATAACCAAAGTTTAGTTGAAAGTTTTCTTTGTTATTGGTCAGGGGATTTTGCTGGAAAAGTCAAATTTTTTCCTCCACTGGGAATGAGAGCTCTGTAAAAACAAACCAGCATGAAGTTGTAGGCTCTATCACAGTATAATGTAAGATGTTCTTGTGTCATAAACTATGAACAAAATCACATTCACTTAAAAAACACAATATTCTTGGCAAACAACATCCCTACCAGTGCCAAATTTACCCATGTATTATAAGCCCATGTCTAGTACTCTGTGATTTTAGGCAGCCTCCTCAGGTACCTTACTATTATTTACCTAAGAGTTACTTTAATCTTGTTTATTTATGAAGGTCCGAGTTTCGTTATATAAAAACCTGAATGTTATAGGTGATGAAATTCACAGAAAACACCTGAATCATCGGAATATCATGGAGGCTACATTCTTTAGCAGCCTATTCTCTACGTCCTGGGGGTCTAAAAGATCTATCCTCACTGTCCTTGCACCATAAAATACCAATCAACCGAAAGATCTATAATTCAGTATTGAACCCTACACTATTTCATAAGTGCTTTCTCACCCTCGCTTCCCAAGGAAATGATTGATCATCCTTGATCTGCCATGAAATATGCAGAAGCCAGTGCACTTGAAACATGAGCCGGAATGAAAAAAGGAACTTACATAGTCTATGCAAGCCTTTGCTGTCATTGTGTCATAAAACTCACAAACCATGCTATTATATACGTAAATGAGCCCTGTGGTGGCGCAGTGTTGTAACGCGTTCTCCTAGTGCGCCGCTAATCCGGGTTCGACTCCCAGCAGTGCAAAGAACGCTTACTCAGAGATCTCATAAAGATCGCACTGCTCACTGTAGTCCGGGGTTTGGTTCCCTAGGCCTTAAGAGGTTCGGATTCCTCGGAAAACAGTAGGTCCCAGCGCAGCATGACCACTGTAGTCTTTGAGCCAAAAAAAAAATATATATATATACGTAAATGAAATGTAAGGCAATTAAAAATAAAGGAATGCTCTACCATAGCCTAAACGTAACTCATTTGTCTACCTTACTGTTCATTTTCAATGGTATCTACAGTAGATTGCATGCCCTTTTTTCTACCTACCATAAGCCAGGTTTGCTTCCCTGAATAATGATGGGTTGGATTTCTATAAAAGCTTAAGTATCTGTTTAATATAGCCTTAGCCATTTTTGTGTCATGAAGTGCAAAGAAAAATAATGGTATTTTGGGATTGTAAAAAGCAAAGGGAGTTTTGAGATTATGGCTGGAGGTCAGAGTATATAAGGTAAAGTGAGAAGCTCTCCGTCATAGAAAGTACATTTGGTCTTGAACTTAAAAATTTGAAAACATGCCATTGGAGTTGAAGTGGATCTGGTGGAACCTGTGTAATAAATAGAAATTGCTCTTAGATGCCATTGTTAATGAGAATGCATTTGGCACGTGCCCCTGGCAAGTCCATTTTATATACATTTTATTTAACATATACCAGTGGCTCCCAACAGGGGTGGTCTGCCGAACTCACTCGGGATTGGTGGGGATCCCGTGACACCATCAACATAGCAACTAAAAACTGGGTAGATATGTAGTGGAATTTACCTAAAAAAAAACTCTACAGTTTCCATTTCTCTTTTTGCTTTGACGATGATGTCCTAGTGAAGATAGTAAACTATTGAATTCTAAGATCTCAAAATTGTGTGAAGAAATGGTAAGCCAACATATGCAGTTACTTCTGCATACAAAAAGAAGTGTGCTAGGTGTCAAAGGGTAAAATGTTGAAGCGATTTTTTGAGTTATGTGATGAAGTATGACTTTTTCTGATAGATTCAAAATTACCATGTAATCCATTGAATAATTTTGCATTGTTGTTTAAGGTAGCCTACTTACCAGATGTTTTTTCATGCTTGATCATTTTATACCCAAACCTTCAAAGTTACATTAAAGATAAGTTTGAGGCAATAATTACTATTATGCAGGGGCTGACTGGGCCGTGCGTTTTTTGCATTTTGGCAGCCCAATGCAAGAACAATGATAATTAATTTAATGTATTTAATTATATTAATTTCAATTAATTTACTTTGATTACTTTAGTTGGTTAATTCACTTTGATTAATTATGCAACGTATCGATAACGCTCAACATGAAATCTCAACGATGAGTAGTAGTTACTCGATATTTTTATTCAGAACGAAAGATAATTATTTATATTGTATTCATGAAAACTTGTTGAATTATGGACTTTTGTGACATACTTCAAACTGAAGGTATATTATTATGAAATATATGATGCAGTATCTTGACCTTCGAACTTTTTTATGAATTCATATCTTTTGTTTAGAAAATTTGAAAACGAAACAATACAGAGTTTCACCAGGAGATTCCATAACAAACAGTTATTTCGACACTGGCGTAAGGTTTAAAAACACAACGACTACCACAAAACACAGATGCGCAAAGACTTATCCTAAAAGTAGTCCCCATGAGTTTCTCATTTATCCCACTGCAACACCAACTGATCAGTGGATGTACTGTAGAAAGTGGTGGGTTGATCCTGCAACCATATTGTCTCTACCTCCATCACATCGTCACCCAAACTTTCTCTCATGCTACATTCATTTCAGTTCAACAAACGTTACATATTCGCATTCAAGCTGCATGGAGGGCGATTCAGTACTTTCCATTCGAATTTATGGAAAGTGTCCTACACAACACTCACCATATGAAAACATGCATTATCATGCAAGATGATGACCTCTTTACTTGCCTCCATTTGGCTCTTAACATTTGATGACTGTGTCTCCTCTCTTGTATACACCGTTAATCACATAACTACACACTGCAGTGCCATCTATTGCATATTACAGATTAACATTGTATGTTGTGAATAGAAAAATTTTGTGTAACACATGCAAGTGGCTGATTTTCAATATTTTGATTGATTCTTATAATCAGGGCTCGCCAAATTGCAGCAAACTATACTTGCTAAGTAAGAACAATATTCATCCACCTCAAAAAAGGAACACTGGAACCCAATAGGATTTTACTCGCCAACTGAGGCCCTGCGGTGGCGCAGTGTGGTAACGCGTTCTCCTATTGCGCGGCTAATCCGGGTTCGACTCCCAGCAGTGCAAAAAGAACGCTTACTCAGAGATCTCATAAAGATCGCACTGCTCACTGTAGTCCGGGGTTTGGTTCCCTAGGCCTTAAGAGGTTCGGATTCCTCGGAAAACAGTAGGTCCCGGCGCAGCATGACCACTGTAGTCTTTGAGCCGTAAAACCAAAAAACAAACAAACTCGCCAACTGAAAAACCTAGTTACCAATAGCAATTGGATTCGTTTAGTCTTGCTAACAGTTAAATTTAAATTTGATAAGTAATGAGCAGTTGCAAGTAATTTGATTAGAGACTTGTTATGTACAGAATAAAAAATGTAGCTTGACTGCTGATATATCTGTTTATGATTTTGACTTTCATGAGCTAATTTGTTATTAATATCTCACTTCCCTCTTTTTTCTTTCTTTTCAAGGTTAAATTTGGAGTTCAGGAAGTGTGATGAAGATGAGTTTGAAAATGCAGTTTTATAACAAATGTTAGTTATAGTAAATTTAAACAAGGTGCATCATGAATATGAGTTTAGATCCTTTTACACCTGGACTAACGGAATATGTCTCTTCGGTATTGGAGACTGGGAAAAAAACGTTTGATTGTAAGTTATGCCCGAGGACATTTTCAGAAAGAAGCAGTTTATATGCTCACACTAAAATTCACACTGGGGAAAAACCTCACATATGTGACACTTGCGGTAAAGCGTTTGCTGACAAGAGTAACATGACTGCCCATAAAAGAATTCATGAAGGCGTAAAACCCTTCAAGTGCACTGTGTGCGGGAAATCTTTTACACATAAAAGCAATCTTACTGTTCACATGAAGCTGCATTCTGGATTTAGACCATTTCAATGTGACCTGTGTACTCGATCTTTTTCTCGTAACTCACACCTTGTTGGACATCGGAAAGTACATGAAAAAGAACCTGATGAAGTTCGGCGGGGCAAAAAAAAGCCATTCAAATGTACAATTTGCAGGAAAAACTTTGGTAGTAATGAAAGTTTAATTCTTCATCTGCGGAAACATACAGGAGAAGTCTTGTTCCAATGTGAGGTCTGCCAAGATACATTTGCCTTAATGGACACATTGGAGGAACACATGAACACCCATTCCGTGGAACAAGTGCAGATTCCAGTTGAAAATTTAATTATTCCAGAAAACTTTGTCCACGGTGTTGCTCAACAACTAGAAAACATTGGTAACGAAGCCACCCTATTGCATGAGGGTGGAGAACTACAAACAATTTACATCCAAGAAGACAATTCCTATGTTCCAAATGACGAGAGTATGCCCATGGAACAGAAGCCTGAACGTGAGAAAATTTATAATTGTGATCTGTGCCCTAAAAAGTTTGCAGAAATGCGATCTTTAAAACTTCATCAAAGGATTCATTCTGGTTATAAACCATTTCAATGTAACGATTGTTGCAAGAAATTTTATGATAAAAGTAATCTTACTGCTCATATGAGGATTCATACGGGAGAACGGCCTTTTCATTGCGAAGTTTGTGGAAGAAATTTTCAACAGAAAAGTAATCTTACAGCTCATAAACAACTTCACTTGGGCCACCGGCCATACAAATGCCATACCTGCTCGAAGGCATTTGCACGTAAAAGCCATTTGCTGGGCCACGAGAAAGTCCATGACCTTTCAAGAATGCTAGAATGTGAACTTTGTCATAGTTCGTTCACTTACAAAACAGAAATGGTGGAACACTGGAAAACTCATAGAGCTGATGAATTATTCAAGTGTGTTGAATGTGGCCAATCTTTCTATACTAGCAACAGTTTAAACCGCCATGAAAAAATGCATCGAAGTTCTAAGCCTTACCAATGTGCATATTGCCGAAAAACATTTGCCGAGAAAGATGAACTCGAAACACACAAAAGCATTCACAATGCTGAAAAGAGCTTCGAGTGCAATTACTGTCATCGGTGCTTTTCTTCGAGAAACAACTTAACGAGGCATACCACTGAACAACACATTAACCAAAAACGTTTCAGGTGCAAATTTTGTCAAAAACTTTTTATGAGAAAAGACCACATGTGTTTTCACATTCTTCGCTCACATGCAAAAAAAAGGCAGTATAAATGTGACGTTTGTTCAAAATACTTCGAGGATAAGGACACATTTGACATGCACGTGAGCTCCCATACATCACAGGAAAAGAGACTTTCTGATGTCAAATTTATAGGATTGGCTCATGATGTCAAAAAATGTAGAACATATTCTCCAACGGTTACAGTTCGAGAGAGAAAACCTAATATATTAGCGAGTGGTCGAATATTGAATCCATACAATTCAGCAAGGTTTGCAAAGCTTTCGTAGAAATACTTGTCTCCTTTAAATAAATCCTTGCCTCCCTTGTGCTGTAAAAATCACACAAATAAAGCACTCGTTAAGTAAATAATACTTTTATAAATATTGTATAATTCCTCACTCACTGATATGCATTATATTAAAGCTTTATAAGCAGTGAGATTTTTGAATGTACATGGACTCATTAACGATCATCTAACACACCGTTGTTATTCGTTTCCTCATTGAAATCATTTTCAATATATATATCAAGTATTGTTGTTGGGCTTATGTTGGCCAGTTTGCAAAAATAGTTTTGTTAACAGTTAAGTTTGAGCAATAAACGCAAATCATATATTGTGAGAAGTGTGATGTTCTTTAACTTCAGTGCACAAAAAACAATGCAGTTAAATCATGTATGTTTGAATTTCTTGTTAAAGCTTAATTAACTGCCAAATCAGAAAGTAGATTTTTGTATATCTGAAAAATCTTCTATTAACTGCAATGCATTTTTTGGCATAAAATATTTCTTTATATGCATTTTATTACTTCAGTATTAATTTCAGGAACAATTGAGAATTACGATGGGAGAGTCAATCAGCTTAAAGAAAAAGTAGGGGTCATTCTACGTCATATCAACAGATGCTATGTGCTCTTATGTCACAGATTTTTTTTTTTTATGAATAGGTACCTATGAGAAAACCTTAAATTATTTCTATTTTTAGATTTTTTAGTTTAAATTTGGGTCCGGGAGATTTTTTTAAAATCTTTGATTTTTACACGATTTAAGCGATCATACTTTCTGCATCCGTTTAGAAAAATCCTCCTGTTTCATTTATTTTTCAGCCGATTAGGCTTATTTTAGTATCAAATTAAAGATAATTGTTTGCTCTTTCAAAAGAAGGTAAAACAAATGTTACTAAGTGTCACAAAAACATTATCACTGAGCATGCACATTCAATTTTAGTAATTTTTACACTAGTAAGTTCCGTGGGTCATAGCTTGCAAGCCACTATCAACATAAATGTTATATTTTTATGGTAGAAAGAGTTGACCATGTACTGTTTATATTTAAAGAATAAAGAGTGTTTTTAGTGGTTCTCAAATTAAAAATTATGTGACAAAAAAAAAAAAAAAATCCATTAGAATTTTACATTGGCATAATATATCCAAATCAATGTATTCATATCATGTTCTATTCTTCGATCTTACCTTGTTTGGTGCAGAATGACCCTTGCTGTCCTTGCACCATATATAGTCAGCTAACCAACCATCTAACCTATGTTTTGATTTGTTGGACTTTCCTTTTGACATATTCGTCCTCAAAATTACTTGTTCAAATTTATTAATATACGGAATGTTTATTTTGGATTGCGATTTAACTTAAATGTTGCATTTCAGCAACTTATTCTCACTCATTTTTCTGACAACCTAATAAAGTGTTACATTTGAGTAAGTTATTCGCATTTATCTACATTAGCATCTTGTTTCAATGCCTGATTAATTTAATCTTTCAACAGCTGATAATTTATTTGAAAATCCCATATTTTATGACTTTTATTACATTATATTGGTTATATTATATTTTGATAATTATATGATCATCTTTTTGCCCTACAAGCAGCACCACTATCTACTAAATTATTATTGTATATATTTTAAAACTTACCGAAAATGAATAATGCATCATTAGTTATATGCTAATATTACTCTGTATATATTTTTATTGCAGTACTTACTGATTATTATTCTGTTTGGTACTTTATTTATATATCCAAGTCAATATTGCAGCATGGCTTTTGCTGTCCTTGCATAATTGCAAAACCCAGTAAACTAACTATTCTTTCATTCTTGTCTTCCTGACGTATCAGTATTTGATGTATCATTATTTGTATATTACGAATGTTTTTGGACTTGCCGAAGGAAATGGATTTTTTTTTTTACATTATTACTATTTATCTAGTGTTATTATTTCCTATGCCTTTTATGGTCTTATTATAGCAATTATTCTTTATTATTTTTGGTGGTACATTATTTATATATCCAAATCAATATATTCATGTCATGTTCTATTCTTCGATCTCACCTTATTTGGCGCAAAATAATCCTTGCGCCATATAGATATAGCCAGCTAACCAACCACCTAACCTATTTTTTGATTTGTTGAACTTGACGTTTTGAGATATTCGTCCTCAAAATTACTTGTTCAAATTTACTAATATATGAAATATTGCTTATTTGGGATTGCGATTTAACTTAATGTTCCATTCGATCAAGTTATTCTCACTCACTTTTTTGACTTAACCTAATTGTTATGTTTGAATAGGTTATTAAGAATTTACTTATGTTGGCATCTTGTTTCAATGCCTAATTAGTTTAATCTTTCCACTGTTGGTAATTTATTTGAAAATCTCATACTTTACGCCTTTTATTACATTATATTGCTTGTATTATATTTCAATACTTTTGATAAGATAATTTATTCCTCTACTAATTTTCATTTTGAGTTTTGTGTATTTTTTCTACTTTTTCTACAGGATTATTTATACCTTTTGCTATCTATTTCTTACACTATGAAACATCTGTTTCATAGTATACCCTGTATAATGTACCCATACACATGCACTGACTAATTCTTTATTTATCGTTGTGTTACCTTTTGGTTCCTGATTAATTTTTATTTTATACATTTATTTTATTTTATTTACTTTATTTTTGGTCAAGATTTTTTTTAATTGATATACTGTAGTTATTATGAATTTTTTTAATTGTTATGGTATGTTCCAGACCTGTAAATAGCACCAGCAACCTATGTGGTCAATATTTCCGACGTTCAAAAGTAATTTTTACTCAATCCTCCCAAAATAACTTATTCTCACTACATATAAATACCTGCAGCCTTTTGAATAAAGTTATTTCCTTAATGATTTATTGAATGAACTAAAAAATATTACTCATTTTATCTATATTACTGAAACGTGGTTTCAACCTAACTATTCTTTACATATATATAGCTCAATACAGCCTAGTTACTGAATGCCACCAGAATGGTCACGGAGGTAGAGTGACAATTTATGTACATCAATCAATCTCATATTCAAATTATAATCATTGGAGTGGAATATTTCTATACATTGAAATCATAGTCATAAAATCTTTTTAGAATCCTTATTTCTACAATATATAGACCACCGAATGATGACATTGCGGAATTTTTAACTTTCTTAAAGATCTTTATTGATTTTGTTAACACTGAAATTAACTGAAAAACACTGCGGAGATTTAAGAAATAAATGGTAAATTTTTAAGTCTGTTCATTTTTTAATAATCTCCTCTCACAAAGAAGTCTTGGTTACGTCTCTAAAATCCTTGTTAATTTGAACTTTATGTACTGCAACAACATAATCAAAGTACTGTATGTATGTGTTCCCAGCATGTAAAACTATTGTGAGACTGATTTGGTTACTGCATTATACAATATCACCTTTCTGAATATCAGAAGAAAAAAACATTTTAATTACTTTATTTATTATTATTATTATTATTATTTTAGGATGGAAAAAAAAATAAGGTAGGCCCTATGATTTAAGATTTCATTTTGTATGAAATAAATATGTATAAATATATTATAGTTTAAATGGTGGGTATGCGTTCAGTGGGACATCATCTCCAAGAAAACTGTTTATCAACTTGTATTGGAGGTAATCAACAAAACCTTATGTATTTTTTAGAACTTGGGAGGAAAAAAAAAGGGAACTTTTAATACTACGAACGAAGTGCAAAAATGTTGAAAACATATGCCGCAAACATCTCCATGCTTTTCTTTCGTCATTTGAGGATCAACAAACGTTATGTTGTGATCCATTTAAAAGACACAAAAAATCTATCCACAAAAGCCTTCAAATAGTTTCCCTTTCATTTTCAAAAAAATATCAACACATTGAACTTACGCCCGGTACCAAATTGTGTACATCTTGCAGAAAATTTGTATTTTCACATTATTCTCCAGCTAATGGTCAAGCTATCGACCTTTCTAGCAGTGATTATAAGCCAGATGATTCAGATTCTGAGCTCATTCAGAAGTTAAATAAAAGCTGCGGATTGATAAAATGTTCTCCTGTTAAAATTACAAAACGAAAGCACAATGAAAGAGCAGTGTATCTGCAGAACAAAGCACAGTGAGTTGCAACTAGTTTTCAAGAGATAGCAAGTAAGGCTCTTAATATTGAACTTTCATCACAAAATAATGAATATAATTTAAATAACAAACAGAAGTGCAATGGTTGCACTACTCTAATGTGTAAATTAAAGAAAATATTTAAAAATAGCAAAATAGATGAACAAGTTCATATACTGACTCTTGTTCAGAGTCGTGGAGTATCAAACAAACAACGAGTTTTTATTTAAACCACACAGAGTACTTGGTAAGAAAGGCTAGAAAGCTGTTGAATGAAGGAGGAGTTTTAGGTCAAGCTGACAAAATGAAAGGTCATACTCTATGTGCTGAAGTCGTTAAGAAAGAGACTTATTGTAATGACGATATTAGTTAAATTTCAGCTAATAAAAAAAGACTGTTTCTTCGCCAACCGAAAATGGCAAAAGAGAATTGAGAACCAAAAGACTCATTACATAATTTAAAAGATATTTATCTATCATCTAAAGAAAAGAACCCTGAAGAAAAATTGGTCTTACTAAATTTTGCGAATTGCAACCTAAAGAGTGTGTTGCAGTTGATAGTCATGGCGTTCATTCAGTGTATATATGCGCTTCCCACCAAAATGTTAAACTCATGGTGCAAAGTATACATTTAAACATTCAGTATCAAAAACTACATTAAAAATTAGTATGCAACTTGTAATCTGAAACATGCATGCTTTATCATTATGCTGAATGTCCTAATAAATCCACACTGCTAGATTTCCTCATGGGGTTAGAATACCAGGAAACTATTATGTTTAAACAGTTGTGTCAAACTGACCAATCATCTCTGGAAACTTTAGTGAAACCAGTTGATGATTTTGTTCACTTTCTGGTGGAAAAACTAATACTGTTAACAAAGCATCATTTTACAGCTAAGTCCCAGAGTCAACCTTTAAAGCAAGTGAAAGCAAATTTGAATGATCAATGTTGTTTAATTTTAGCCGACTTCACTGAAAATTATACTTGCATTCTGCAAGATGCTTCTCAAGGGTTTCACTAGCATAACATTCAGGTAACATTACACCCATTTGTAATCTATTACAAATGTGACGGCCAACTGAAGTCCAAGTCCATATGTGTTATCAGTGCCTTAAACATGACACTACAACTTTTTTCACATTTCAGAAGTCACTAGAAATGAATTAGACCAATGGTTCCCAACCTGGGGGTGGGGGTTGCGAAGAGTTTTTTGCGTGGTCGCTGCAATTTTCTTTAGTTGCAATTATTTTTATAAGGAATTTCATACCAAATGTTTCCAATGCTTTTATATTTCAACATGGCTACATTGCAATATTCTACAAATTGTTAATTTTATAGATATATAATTAATCTACAAAATTCATATAATTTTATATTTGCTTTTTTTACTCAGTTAAAAATGTTTTTATTATGAAAATGTGGTAGTGGTGTACAGAGGGTGGGGGGTCACAGATCTTTTGGTTACTATAAAATGAAGTTGCACCTTACTTCACTACTCTGAATGAGTCATGGCTTGAAAAAGGTTCGAAACCACAGAATTAAACAATAGGGAAAGAGTTAAAGGGTGGGAAAGTCTCTTCAAATGCTACTTATTCCTTAATCGTTATATCTAAAAGAAATTTACACTTCATTTCTTGCATTTTGAATTCTCTGCATTTGAAGTGCCCTTTTTTTTATGTAATTGAAAAGAAAATTTTTGATCTTGGATAAATTTTTTGTTATTATTGGATTTCCAAAAATTTTAATATATTGTCTTTGTCATTTGAAGTGGGGACTGGTCTTAGTTTTCTGATAATGAATTTTCATTTATATCGGTATTCATTGTAATGAGAGTCTACTATAGTATATTAGTCAGTTACCCATTTGCACTCTAGGCTATTTGGCCAATAGAATTAAAAGCCACATATTAAATATCCCCTCAGCTGTACCACTTGAATATCCTACTTCAGACAGTGACCCCCTAGAATAACATAGGGGTAACACGTTTGTCTAGTATGCTGTTAACCTAGATTCCAGTAAGTGAGCATTCAGTATTACGTAAGCAATATTTTGGCCATTTTATACCCCTCCCCCCAAATAAGCAAAAATTAACATTGGCTAACATAGGAAAATAAGCACAACATCAAACCCCCTCCCCACAAAGGTGCTTACGTTATACAATACAGTAGAATGCATGCCATTTTGTTTTTTTTCTTTCTCATCACGGTCAGGATTTGGTTTCCTGAGTAAGGTTGGATTCTTCAGAAAACTGTAGATCTAAGCCAGGGGCAGATTTAGAGGTCATTCATTGGGGGGAGGGGGCGATTAATGACTTGATTTTTGGAAATGATACCTCATTGGACCTTTACCTTGTACCTTTTCAATGTTAAATTTCCGTGGGGGGGGGGTCACCACCACTGGCCTGAGCACAACATGACCTTGAACCATAAAACAAACACACCAGACAGTAGACTAATGAAATAAAAAGCACAACAGAATTCTAAATTTTTATATGATGTATGTAAAACACAAAAGATGCATATTACGGTGGGCCTCAAGGAGTTTTTAATGAGAATTAACATTGATTCTGTATGTAGTTCATTTTCAACGTCAGCAGGATAGTTCGTAAAAATATAATTCGTAAATTGGTCGTTCAAAAAAAAAAAAAAAGCAAGTCCACTGTACAAAAAATTCACTTTATGAATTTTTGCAAAAGTGTATTGAAACTACGTTTTCCAACAAGAGCTTAAGAAAATCGGCAATAGCAAGACCTTGCACAACTTAAATTATAGGTTCTCCTGAAAAGAAGAACCTATAATTTAAGTTCTGTAAGGTTTTGCTATTGCCGATTGGGAAATGTTATTACTCTCTGTCAAATTATTATTTTTAATGTTCCATACTTTCCTCAAAGAAACAAATATCTGTAAACAACCCTTTCGAAAGCTCTACAAAAATTATTTTTTCAAATTTTTACTTCTTTTTGGTGCCAACAGATGGCGGTGCCTTGATAGAATTCATGTCCTTTGGTATTAATTTTTCATTTACTTATTCAATTCTGAATTAGGCTGCAGATACTATCGAAACAAATGCCAACAAATTAATAAATTACGTATTTTATGCCTATTTCGTTCAATTGTTAGATGCGTTTGACAGTTCCTTGTGACATTACAGGAATTCATTCTTTATAAACAATTTTTTTTTAATTTAATATAAGTTACTTTCGGTCCGCCGGACATTTCTCTTTCAAGGAACTATTGTTAGAATATAATTATAGGTATTGTAAATATGGGGGGTGTTTAGATTTAGTCCATTAATATTTTACAGACTAAACCGGTTCACTTTGAATGCTACAGTTGTGAGCTTCCTTTCTTTCTGTAATATAGAGCTTATTTATTAATTCTTTAAGTAGAACTTCTCTACTGTGTTCATTTTTAGGCTTTCACTTAATCTACGTACGCATACGTAAAAATATTGTATGCACCAAAATTTCACATTCAATGCATAGAAGTCATTGTGGACAAATAACCTGCTGCGTAAAATCAACTTCAAACATTTCTATCGATGACCTAGAAGGGTTCTTATCGATAACGTGTGATCATTATAAATACCGTTGTGATTTTTAGTTTAAAACGGATTCAGTTTTGTTGGATTAAGTTTCCCACGAAATGGAAGCTTTAATTCCTGTTATAAACAAACTCCAAGACGTCTTTAACACGATTGGAGCAGAAGCTATTCAATTACCGCAAATAGTAGTAATTGGAACCCAGGTGACTTTGTTAACTGCTATTTATACTATTTTTTTTGTTTTCATTCTTGAAAATTTGATTTATTTTGTTTGTATATTAAATTTCAGAACATGAGTGTTTGTGTTTTCGTTATTTTATGCTAAATATGTTTTCACAGGAGAATTATATTTCCTGAGGTCGTTCATGTCAAAATGTTGCAACGTTTGTTTACAACATTTCTATTCCTGGAATTCCGGCAAAGATAACACATATCCATGGGCCTGCACAGGCGGAGGATTGATGGGGATTTTAACACCCATGGATTATATATACATACACATAATAAAAAAATCCCTCGTTAGGTGACAATGGAGGGACAAAAGAAATTGTTTCTAAAAGAGCTGGGTCTTGTAAAGAATTTTTACCTGATCCTAAGAAATGGGAGGTGCGTTAAAAGGGGTTTTACTTTTTATTATTTTTATAAAATTGTTGCCCTCTAACCCTACACCCCATTATAAATTTTTTGTGTATGCTACCTATTTCATATGTCCCTTTACCCCGTAATTTATTATAATTTAAATGTAATGTATTTATTCTTTTTTTTCATGGTCAGATGGTGGTGGACGAAGACTACCAATTCTTGTTTTTTTGTCCTAGTGTTAGATTGCAGCATTTTATTTTTTTTGTTACATTGTAAATTTTGTTTCCTGAAGTTGACTCTGGTTACTATATATTAAATATATGCTTCTATCGCAGTGTTCTTGAAGAACAGGCACTAGTGCTGAATATAATAGTTAAAAGTAATTTATCAGAAAATGCAATTTTATTATAGGCTAAGAGTAGGATGGTCTGTCTCATTCATTGAAATGTGGCAGTCTAACTATAGGAGTGGCCATCGTAAAGAGGTTGCTCTTACTAGACTTTGCATCGGGCACACACGCTTCTCCCATCAACATTTCTTAAAGGGGGAAGATGCTCTAATGTGTGCCACATGTGGTGAACTTCTAAATTATTTGTATGTTTTAACCATTTGCTCAAATTTTAATCAGCCAACATTTATCAGCTTTTAACCAAAATAATTTTACCCTTTGTGACATTTTATGCAATTCTTTTAATCATGAAATCATTTTTAATTTTTTTCCAATATTGGCTTTTTAAATCTCATCTGATCTTATTACATCATTTTTCTTCTTTGTACTTATAATAAATTTTTCCTTTGGATTTTTTATTATTTCTATAAACCATATGTATGGTCTGACCTTTTCTGGCACAGACTGATCCTTGTAAGATATTATTACCCTTCACAGGGATAACACAATTGCCAAATAATGGTCAACACACAAAGCCACCGGGGCGAGATTTTTGTAAGTTTTTTGTGGTTTTTTTTTATTACAAATAAATTTGACACCAACGTATTAGTAGCTCAATCTAGAGCTATTTTTGTTTGGGAGAAAAAGAGACGCCGTCCTCATCCCAGATTCGAACCAGGGTCCTCGCGTTGAGCCCGCGGTGTCTTGACCTACTAGACGAATGAGAACAAGAAAAAACGCTTTTTTCTCCTAAACAAAAATAGCTCTAGTTTGAGCTACTAATACGTGGGTGTCAAATTTATTTGTAATAAAAAATCCCCCACGAAAAACTCACAAAAATCTCGCCCCGGTGGCTTTGTGTGTTGACCAATATTTGGCAATTGTGTTATCCCTGTGAAGGGTAATATCTTACAACTTAATATACAAAGAAAAAAGCAATTGTTCCTGTTCTCATTCGTCTAGTAGATCAAGACAATGCAGGGACCCTTGTACTGAGGTTCTTTTATAATTATAACCTGAGTGTGTGAAAAATTGTATGTAGTCAGGTAAATTAACCTTGGGGTTTATTCATGGGGGATATTGAGTTAAGGAAAAGAATCGAAGCAGTCGGAAAAGCAAAACTTACCCCGGATGTAAGATATTATTATCCTTCTCAGGGATAACACAATTGCCAAATAATGGTTAACACCCCGATCAAGCCACCGGAGAAAATTTTTGTGGGGGAATTTACTATACAATCATTTTCGGCACCCCCGTATCAGAAAGAGGCATTGTTCCTGTCTTCGTTCGTCTAGTAGTCAAGATGCTTAATGGAGAGGCCCTGGTTCAAATCCAGAATGGGGACGGCGTCTCTTTTTTCTCCTAAAACAAAAAAGCTCTAGCTTGAGCTATTTATACGTGGGTGCTGAAAATTATTTTATGAAACTTATCGCAATACCTTAATAGTACTATGTTAAGCTTATTTTTTTGTACAATCAGGTATGTCACATAGTCCATGATTTATGCCTCTCTGAACCTCTCATACAGTACAGATATACATCATGTTAACATGGGGCTGACATGTTTGGCTAAATTGCAAAAAAAAAAAAATATATATATATTGATCTTTCTGGTGGTTGAGTGCTTACCATTTTATGCTTTTGATCTATAGTCCATAATTTTATTTCTTATGTGAGGGAGGTTAAAATCCACCCAAAACCGTTGAATCCTGATGTAACAATAACCTTGGGCCATGAAACAAATCCTTTCATTTAACTATGATCTGTTTTAGGCACAATATTCATATTCTTCTGCGTTCTAGCTTCTCTCTCTTTCACCAGATATATTCATGGTTCCCACGGACCTTCAAAGTCCTTGAATTTTTTTTTTTTTGCCAAGTCAGGACCCTTGAAAGGTACTTTAAAACTGTCAAAAATGTGGTTGGTCCTTGAATGTTTCCCAAAACCTTTTTTCAAGTTTTGGCAAAAGAAAAAAAAAGGGATATTTCCCTTATTTCCAATGTAGTAACAATGTAAGATCCTTGAAAAAAATATTTGGTCCTTGAAAAGTCCTTGAATTTCATCAGGACAAAAGAGTGGGAACCATGATATTGCAACCTCTAAGTGTTTCCCCACTAGAACAGGGGTTGAAATTAACTTCTTAAATCAGGTGCACACACACACACACACACACACCAAAGTCTTGTGACTTACAAGGTGAACCCACAGTGAGTGCCCCGCCGTTTTTAATGAAAGTAGAGACAAAATAAGGAAATACGTGTCTCGGCATTCATGCCAATGCAGCTTATTTTCGGCGATACGAATTTTTAAAGATTTTGCATACTATATATGAGCTTAAAACACAACACCATCTGCAAGCCAATCGGTAGCTTGGGCGGTAAGTTGTCGGCTCTTCACGCCGTGTTTTTGTGTTCAATGCCCGGGGAACTCGATCACTTTTTTTTATGTGTATCCTTTTTACATATTATGTATTTTTATTAGTAAAAATACTTCGCTTACAATCGGATTTTGTTCATAAACTTACTTTAATAAAATTCATATTTATGTAATTATGTTAATTGTACGCTTATTGGCAGTGATAATTTCTACTCGAATTTTAATTGTTGATTATTAAAAAGTTGAAAAGTAGAAAAAGTTTTGGTGTAGCCATCCAGCCTGTTCATGGGTGCCCATATAGGCAGGAGAGGATAGCCCCAGCCTGTTCAAAAAATTTGATTTGCCCGATTCCGATATGCATTTACTTTAAAAAAATTTCAGTCACATTTTAAAATAAGGTACTTTTTAGCTCATTACTAATTGTCAAGCAGTATCAATTATTTTTGTAGCGTTTTGGTATCTTGTACATTCACTAAAATTCTTGACAGCTTTGAGAAGGAGGTAATAATTTTTCTCAGCCCCATAGAAGTACTCTTAATGTTTCTCAGCCCCTTATATATATGGGGGCCCATGAGCCTGTTATATAGTTAAATCGATCCAGCACACAGCACACATTAATGATGTTTTTACAAATGACGACGGCACCTGTTCTTCTACTGTTGAAGTAATTCCACCTCATTGTACCCCATACTGTCAACCTCGTGATGTGTACTTCTTCCGTCAAGTAAAAAATTTCATTAAAAGGTTACAAAATTGTGTTGAAATCTTACAAGAAAATAGTCATTTAAACACGTGAGCTCATCCACTATTAGCATCTATTATGCCAATTTTTTTTTTTTTTCAGGGTGGTAACAAAATGCAGGTAAAATTCCCTCATATTTCCCTGATAGATTGCTGAAAATTTCCCTGATATTTTCATGCTCGTGTTGTCAACAAGATGATGAAAAATAACAAACGTACAAATGCTATAATATGTGAAAAAACTTACACAATTATTTAAAAAAAAAAAAATGCAACTCATGCAGCCTTCGCCTCAACATATTAATCACCACTGAGTCAGTGGTAATACGTTGAGGAGAGGGCATCACACTTCGTTGTCGGTCGAAATGGCGGGCAAAAAGCCTTAAAGGGTTAATGAGACCTAAACAGATTGTCTATGGGGAGCAGAGCTTTAAGTATATTGAAGTTTAGCAAATATACGAAATTGCGTATCTTCTCCGGGTGAAAAAAAAATTTTTTTTTTCATAAAATGTTATTAATTAGAAGACAAATTAAAAAATAAAATTAAACACAAACCCAAAGTAATTTTATTTACTTTAAATATTTCCATAAATACCAAAGTTAGAAAACGTAGAAAATTTCATGGGCACAGTGTGCCCACCAATTTCGAACCCTGCGATAGAGCAGCAGTTGCCAACTGGTGGTCAGCAGCAAAATCTGGACATTTGCATTTTTAATGTTTTATTAATAATAAAACAAAAATAATATTCTAAGAAATTCTCATATTCTGAATGACAATTTCCACCTTTATATTGCACTAAATTCACGAAATGTGGTCTGCGGGATTTAAACATATGAATTTAGTGGTCCGTGAGGTCTGAAAGGTTTTTCGACCGCTACACTAGAGTGACTTAAAATTCTTTAGTTTCAACTAACTAAGCTGTTTTGCAACTCTGCCATTGGCTTCTTTATTTTTCATTATTATACTACTGATATGTATAAAAATATGACTTAGTAGCTCCAAGCTATGACCACATGGTATTTCCTAGAAATGAATCTGGTCCCATATTATTTAGGAATGGATCAGTACTTTGTGTCATAAAATAGAGATAACACAATGTGTAATTTTAACCAAAAATAGCAATTTTAACGGAAGAAAATATTTGTTATAATGATAAGCAAGATGCCTTTGCTTGCACATGTTATTTAAAAAAATTTATTTAGCATGCAATGATCTTGCACGTTAAATCATTCCAAAATCTCTTTTAAATAAATATATGTGAACTTCGATTTTTACTTCTTTATGTTTAGTACCTTACGTCAAAGATGTTGGAAAGTTAATACATTGGTTATTCCAAAATGCTAATTGTGGTATAATGCATCTATCCCTTAGAGTTCAGGAAAAAGTTCAGTCTTAGAGAGCTTAGTTGGACGAGATTTTCTTCCTCGTGGAGCGGGCATAGTTACACGTCGACCTTTAGTGTTACAGCTGGTTTATGTACCGAAAGATGACACATCACATCGTTCCGCTGAAGAAGGTATGTTACTTCCTTTGCCCATTTTACTTTAAAGTTTTGTGGAATTGTATGACATAGATGTAGAAGTCCGTCACATGGAGCAAAAGATGAAAGGATGCTCTAAGCCACCCATGAAACTGTGCATACTTAGAATATCTGTTAAGTATAGGCACAATTGCGTGAAGGCTTATCATCTGCTAATAGATCAGTTATGGTGTGGCTAAAGTTGCTGTTTCATTTTGTCAGTTGTTTTAGCTCAAAGGTTCTCAACCAGAGAGAGGGGAAGAAGGGCATTTCACAACTTCAGGAGGAAATTGCCATCTCAAACTATTATAATGCTTGTATTGCTAACAGGAAAAGTTGGGAATGACCACTTACGACACATGGGAGGACAGCTTAACATCCACTGTGTGGCTGGAAAAAATCCTCAACTTTCTTTGCTGTTGCATGAAAATTTACTTTTGCTTTTTTTTTTCCCCCTAGATTTGTATGATTATTTTTAGAATTGTCGGTCCTAAATTTTTCCTTGGTCTCGATCCCCCCACAAATTATAATATATATACAGTCGAACTTCCATGAGAGCAGGCAAAATTTTGAGTTATAGAAAATTCAAGTTATAGAATAATTGATTTATTACTACACATGAATTCAATAATACATTTTAAAATCACACAGAATACTGTAATTGCTATAAACTGTGATTAAAAGAAAGGTTAACATGTATATGTAACTTTAAAAATGATATTTTATTAAAAAAAATTTTAATTTTTCCTTGCCGTTGCGATGCAAAAATTTCACTTAGAACGTGAGTCTCTAAATCAACGATAGTCTTAAAAATATTTTCAGACCTTGATTTGCGGGATTCAGCGAAGTACTTTGATGTTTTAATTGCAGTAAAATGTCCTTAAAAGTTGGAACCGGATGTGAACTCTGTACCTCATCATCGCTAGGTGTCCCCTGAGCTGAATAATATCGTCATTTGTAGGATGCGTTAAAATTGCCAAATTGGCATCGATATCACCGTAGCTTTCTAAGTTATTTCATCTAACATTTTCAATTCAGACACCAAAAAATCCACTCATGTGAAACTGAAAAAGTGTGTTTGGTGAAATTTTTTGCTCTTCAAAAATTTTCCCGTGGGTGAAACCAGCTTTTCTGAAGTTACACACAATATCTGATGGTTTTTCGTTTTCCCATGCATAATGAATATTTCGCACACAGTACAAAAATATTATTTTAGGTTACTCCATTTATCATCTACAGAAGAGATAAGTTTTAAAGTAATATGTTTCCTGTAGAAGTGTTTCAAATTTGTTTTTTATAGTTTGATCTGTGGGCTGAAGATTTTATGTTGTATTTGGAGATGAAAAATCACTTTAATTGCATTTAATTCTTTACTTAAAACCTTTGGGTGAGCAGAACAGTTGTCAATAACAACAATTGCAACTCTCCTTTTTTTTAAAATTTTCTGTCTAATTCCATAATCCAAGATTTATACAACTCGTATATTCTTCAGGCCTTTTCATTATTCTCATACTTTATAGGTAAACATTTTATATTTGCAAAACACCTATTATTAACAGGGGCAATTTTTCAATTCCTGACGTGTCGGCTCATACTATGATGTTAACTCGCATGAACAGAAACACCAGGAAAATTACAAACTGCACATTGTTTTAAAAATCTATTCAAGCAATAGGATTACTATAGGCGTTATCCCTGACCGATCATATGCATTTGCCGATGAAAGAAACTACAATTCAGAGATTTTTATCAGTGACATATTATGGATTTTTCCAATGTCAATCAGTTTTTATATTTTGCACTATAATCCAGTGACCACAAGTAGTTGTTTTGAAAGAAACAACTTTCATTTTGCACTTCATCTTGCACTTCAATTTGCACTTCAACAGCACAAAAAAATCGAGATAGAGAAAACTTCGAGTTATAGAAATTTGACTTATAGAATAAAAAATCCATTGGAATTTTTACAGAAATCACAACATTTATTCGAGGAAAAATTCGACTTATGGAAGTTTGACTTACGGAAGTTCAATTGTATATATATATATAATTTACAATCTATATATAACATCCACAAGAGCATACCTGACCTCATAGAGATTAGAAGGGCATTTCACTTTAACCACATCACCTTTTGTGATAACCAACTTGACGATATGTCCATTATTACTGGGTACCATCCATTAATATACTTACCAATATACAGGACTTAATATATCCAGTCGCCTGATCACCATTGATGACTAGATTTTTTGCAGTTCTCAAGTTAGAAATCTTTTTCTACTAGGTTCTTAGGTTATCCCGCGAAGTCAAGCATGTTATTACTGAATTCCTGTTATTTTTCAAAATTTCCCAGATTTTTTCTGGTCTACTAAATTCCTTGACAATTTCTGGTTTTTCCGGTCCATCTATATGGCCATCCTATGTTTATAAGTTAATAGGCTGTTTGTTTAAAGAAGTCATGATATTAAGAATTGGAATAATTGTGAAACAGTTGGCAAACTAACAGATAGATAAAAATTAATTTCTTCTATGGATGGATTTTTTTTTTTTTAACAAGTAATTTTTTAATCCATTTTAAAATAAACTTATTCATGTTTTGCCAAGAGTGCACATATCGTATATGGCTCGGCAGATTTTTGCAGAAAATTTTTAGGCAAATACTTTTATTCTCAGACAGTTTTCAAATTTACACGACTCCGATAATGTGGTGTAATATTTGTCATCATCATCTGGTATAAGATCTGTCTTATTCCAAAACATAGGCCATCCTCCATTCATCTTCCATGTATAAAATTCCCTTACATTGTTCAACTTTTGTAAATCATCTATTCAATTTATAATTATTAATTTTGCTTTACAAAGACGATCTATAAGGATAATATTCATGTTATCGACCGTTTCTCAACTGGTTTCTAACTTTTTACAAAAAATTTAAAATATTTAAATAATAAAATACTTACTTTAATTTAAATTTTATTTAAATATTTTTTATGTTTATATAAAAAATGTGTTGAGAACAGAGAATGATAAGTTTCCTTATATGGTGTGTTCTTTCTTTTAGGTACTTTGCATTTGGAAGAGTGGGGAAAGTTTTTACATACAAAAAATAAAATCTACACAGATTTCAATGAAATTCGCAAGGAAATCGACAGTGAAACAGAAAGGATGAGTGGTTCTAACAAAGTGAGTGTTATTTACTTATAATGCTATGTTCCTTTTCCCCCCTCCGGATGTTAAATAGTTTTCCGAAGTTTACTCAATCTTTCTAATATGTATTTCTTTTATGCTAATCTAAATCAAATGCCTTGAAGTAAATGTGGGGAATGAAAAATAGATTATACATGCATTTGATGTATAATCATTATATAGCGTGGAGACCAGAGGAAACGTAATCCTTCGACAAAATAGATGGATGAAATTAAAATAGATGTATCAGAAGAAGAACAACGTAGAGATGAGTTACATGGAACACACAGTCACGCATTTAAGTTCTGCCTAAAAGAGTAGTTGCCTTTATTTAAGGTAACGCAAATTTGGAATGAGGAAGGAATAAAGTGTTATACA
>QLNU02014176.1:8294638-8304838 GCA_006491805.2 Dysdera silvatica
CTTAATAAGCAAAAGTATAAAGTACACATTACATTCTTCATGAAGAAGGAAGCTCCATGCTTCTGAAATAGCTATCAATGTTTTACAATTAAAATTTTAATTGTGATTTTGTATTTTTAGCATTCATGTGTGGTGCGTCATAATACATTCATGATAATGCAGGTTAACAGACAATTTTCCACACCTTCTATTCTCGAGGCGTCTTTCTCCTTTAAAAGGGCTCACTTGAATTATAATGACAAAATAAATTCTAGATACTTAAAGGGGATTATTAATTAAACAAAAAATAAATGTTAATTATTGTTCTTATTCAGAAAGAAGATTCTTTCCCAGTTATCCTTTTTTAAATATTTCATCTAACCAAGGTTAATTGGCAGAATTCTGTTATACAGTATTGCATTCACAACACCATTATAACCACTTTTTCCCTTGTCTGGATCTTTAAATGATTATGATAACAAATCAACCTAACGGATGGGTGTTGTAGATTATAAACGATCAGGCATTGATTTTGATTCATATATTTATTAAAACAGTTTCACATCATGGAGAGGGGTGTTTAATACACAGCATTTTAACTGTACTTGCTAGACAGTTTGGTCTCAGTATGACCTTTGACCTTCTTGTGGGATAACATAATTACGGAATCTGAAGTCAGCCAGTGTTTATTTATATATGCAATTCTTAGAATGTAACATGGGACACTACAGCAACAGGGTGACGCACAACTTCTCAGCAGATGAGGCAGATCTCGCATGGATGTATAGATTACTGTTACTCCGTGCACTGGGACAAACTTCTGTATTTAACTGTTTAACTTTCACATTAACCAAAATAGAATGGCCAATAACTACTAGCACTATAACTTAACACCAGAGCCAATCTACATACTGGCCCGAGTGCTCTTTGCAAAAAACAGGATCACATGATTGGCTGCAGACGGGTGTTTCCTCTGGAGTTGCCTTGCAGAAGACATGTTTACGAAGAAAGCTGTGCTGGTTGACGTCTCGTAGGATTGTAAGGATCGGATTTTTTTATTTTTTTTTGTGTGTAAAACCGGTGTTTTTGGATGAATCTAAGTTTTATTGGTAAGGTTAATACTAATTAGCAAATTAAAGTACGTTAAACATAGATTGTTCATTGAACAATTCTATGTTTAACGAATAAGTCATAGTTAAATAATATAAGATACTTCGCCGAGAGGTATGTAGATGTCCCTTGTTCTGCATAACGGCGTAAATCCAGAAGTAGACAATGTTGAAAAAGTCAGCCATAACTAGCTCTCCATCCAGGTTTCAATTTACTTGGTGCGGAAAAGATGCACTACCTTCGGTTCTCGAACGTTCTTGTAGGAGCAGTGGCAATGACAGGAGTTTCCAACGTTAATTTGAACTAAGGTATGATTAAAAATTCTTCCGACCGTTAACCTAGCAACTGGCTCATTCTAACTTAAGCTGTTCTATCACCTAGTAGAAGTTCAATAATACAAAAAACCGCCATTTTGTCGACTTGTGTCCACGGGTTTTTATACTGAATTACATTTGCAACGTAAGAATACACAAACAGATAAATTATAAATGAGACTGCCCCTTCGGTGGTTTCATGTTTGCAAACGCCAGCCCTTATCTGACAGTTCTAATGAAATCATTTTAATTAATTGTAAGGAGCTTTTACAATATTTGTTGTCTATTATGTCTCGTAATTTTGTCCAGATTGAAAGTAATAGACAATCACTCTGGAAAGTTGGCATTCAACATACGATTATGAGCATGTACCCATCAGTATGTAGAAGCACAGTTGAAAACTTGCAAGAGTCAAAGATAACTTAGTAAGCGTATAGAAGATACTCGTATCATGCAGTTTCTAGGAAAGAATATTAGCTGTGTTATAAAAAAGAATTCCAATGTGCAATACAGAATTTTTCCATAAATAATTTAGGACTTTGACTGAATTTGTCAATCCAGTCGCAGGGTACAGTTCTTATCGGACGTATGGTATATTGTGTGCATAAATAAAATTGTTGTGTTTCTATGGTCACATTAAGCATTTAGTTCCAACTAAGGTAATCTGCAGTGTGGTCTTGAAGCACGAAGTTGCAAATAAATGGCTAGCCATTTTCATGAAATATCTAGCTGTTTACATACATTATTTTCGTGTTTACAAAGGTGGTAGTACACTGTACTATATAATATCATCATCCATTTTCAATCCACTGTAGGATGGAGGTCTCTCTGTTATCACACATATAAGGAGTATAGTGAATGAAATACAGAGAAAGCTGTCTTAAGCCCACTACGTTGGCCAGACGGGTTGTCAAGCTGGATCTACAGTTTTCAACGAAGATTCCGAACTTCTTTGGAACAACAGCCAGAGTTATGCACTAAGATGGGACTAGGATTGTCACCCTCCAATGGAATGAGCGCTACCGGGGCTGTTTCGAAGAGGCTCTCTGACCAGTGCCGGTATTCTTGGCAGTGGCTGGTTGTGAGACACTATATAATATACACAAAGTTAATTTGATTACTTTGCTTTTACCTATTTGTGCTCATTGGTTTAATTTTTGAGCACCAGTTTTATTTCGTAATGGTTTGTATTTGAGTTACAAGTTTCAAGTAGTTTTGTGCAATCCGAAGGTATAGATTAATAGCTGTTTATTTTATTTTTCTAGGGTATTTGTCCAGATTCCATTAACTTAAAAATATTTTCTGGTCGTGTTGTAAATTTAACACTTATCGACTTACCTGGAATAACAAAAGTAAGTGTCAATGTATGAACTAAAATTAATGTGCTATTCTTAGTGTCACTCATGTAGCAATGCATAGTTATGTTTTTGAGATACAAGGACATCAGAGGTCATGCTGCATCAATGTAGCAATACAGTTCGTTAACATAATACTTGTTCAACAAATAATTTTTCTTGCATAAGACGAATCTTGAATAGAAAAAAATTCACTCAATGGTTCAAATTGAATATATGTTACCTGAAAATCTCTTCAGTACAAATATTATTTGTAAAATACTATTACTCATCTCATGATCAACACATGAATCTACCGGGGCATATTTTTGCAATTTTTTTTAAAATTACATAAATTCAGAATCGTACTTGTGTAACCCTTAAAAAGTTGTGTCAAGCAATTCAGAACCAATGACATGAGCTACTGATTATTGAAATTTGTCTCAACGCAACGATGCACAGTTACACGCCGTAGTCAGTACATGTGCATCGTTGGAACAGTTGGGGTGAGAAATTTTCAAGTATGCAGCCCCAACTTCTTTCACTTGATTCTTCACATTATGACATTTTTGGATACTTAGAGATATACAAGATAAACTCTTTGGATGCTTAGAGATACACAAGAGATGCTCAGATACAAAATATGTTGTACAAGAGTGGCCGAAAGGTTTGGTTTTGAGTTTGAGGGATGCAAAAACTGATGTTATATGATAAATGCCTCAATGATATAGTGATTATATAGAAAGTTAGTGTAATATATGTAGCAACATTGCACATTAAATATATCGAACATCCGTTGTACACTTTTTGATACACATACAGCCTCCTCCAGTTCAGCATAGAATGCTCCTTGCACTACAAAGATGCAGCCAATTTTTTCGGCACCTATCCTGTTTGTAATTTCTGAACACGTTTCATATTTGCTGTTTCTACTTGCAACTTGCATATTTAACTGCAGTAGTAACAGTTACATTGGCTGGTCGGACCTGTTGTGATGCAGCGATATCACCTTTTCCTAGTGTGCAACTATCCTGGGTACAATTCCCAAATTGTGGTCCCCTCCCTAATGTAAAAAAATATATTTGCCTACTAACTGCTAGTGTGCCGTTAACCTGGGTTCGACTCCCTACGGTGCAAAGAATGCTTGCTCAAGAGATTTATAAAAGATCACTGCTCACTGTAGTCCAGGGTTTGGTTCCCTAGGCCTTAAGAGGTTCGGATTCCTCGGAAAACAGTAGGTCCCGGCGCAGTATGACCATTGTAGTCCTTGAGTCATAAAACCACAAATACATAAAAACTGTTCACCGCAGTCTGAGGATTGGTTTCTAAGGCTTTAAAAGGTTTGGGTTCTTAAGAAAACTAGGTCCCGATGCCACATGTCCTTTCCTGTCCTTGTTCAATATAACTTACACACAAAAAAAAAATACATTGACTGTTTGCATTGTTAATATTATTCTACAGCTAACGTTGAGACCCATATCACCCATCCTCCCAGGAAGGCTAGAAAAATAAACTATTAAAAACCAATGTAAGCAGATTTTATTATGGTATGGGTTATGCATTTTTTTTTTTAGATTTCACTATTAATCTTTTGGAATCTAAATTCTAGTGAAACCTCTGTGGAAAAATGAATTATATTCAAAACAAAAATTAGAAACAATTGTGTGTTTATTATGCAGGTTCCTGTTGGTGATCAACCAGATGATATAGAAGTTCAAATTAAAGCACTGATTCTCAAGTACATCGGTAATCCAAGTTCTATCATACTCGCAGTCTCGCCTGCCAATACTGATTTTGCTACATCAGAATCTCTGAAGCTCGCCAGGGAATGCGATCCTGATGGTAAGTCGCAATTTTCATATGGCATTGCATGATCTTCGGGTATCTTCTCCGATTCCGAGGATGGTGGCCAATGTGCACCATTTTACTCCATCTTTGCCCTTAGGGAAGGGAGAATCCACATTTAAAAGTGTTCAAGTCTTCAAACCATTTATCCATCCTTTCTTTTTCTTTCTGTAGATTTAGTCCCCATGGTATTTCTTTCTGGTATCATCTACGCTAATTGGAGTAGTTTGCATTTTTTTCCTCTCACCACGTTCCCACAATGTGCTAATTTTCTTTTATGTATATTAAGGTTCTTATGCATGTAGAAAACCTGAAATTGTGGGGGGGGGGTGAAACGCACCGCCAAACATGGAAAAGTTATGGAAAACCTTCCTGTTTTGAATATCCGAATTTCCAACGAACATGGAGCCATTTTTCCTGCAATTAAAGTTCAGTTGAATGTTTCATTTAGGGTGGGAACCCTGTATATATATATTATTTTTTTAATCGGATTGTTTATCACTAAACTTCTTGGCTTGCTTAGAGATCTAAATTATAGAATAGGCTTTGGGCGATTTATGGATTAGTCAAATAATACACTTTCAAATTTATTCTTTTACGCTGTCATCATATTAATGCATATTTTGTAAAAGTTAAATTTTGAGATCCTTGACAGAAATTCATAATTATTTTTCCGTAGATAAGTAGGTTGCAAATTTTTTCATAATAACTTCGAAATTATTTAATTTGTCAGGTTTTAAGTACATCTGTAGCTTAGTAACTTGCTTCATCCTCTGTTCCTTGGCAGCAGATTTAGATCCTATGGAATATTACAATTCTTGTTATTATTGCAAAGTCTTGGTTACAAAGTAAAAACTTGATATTATTACAAAGTTTTGGTTCAGCGGGTTCTGTTTGTTTTTTATTGGCGAATGATGAACCATGGAAGGTGGCTGGGTTCTCGTTTCAACTTGATCTTAGCTGTTCTTGTACTATGAAACACAAAATGTGTCCTCTATAGAAGAAGCCAGAAGCTTGAGTTTATCTTTTGCAAGGATTACACCAAAAGCTAATATATTATGTTGGACAGTTGTACCATGTGAAAATTATTACGTGGGACATTCCATGTCAAGAGATCCAATGGAAAAACCTCACCCTTTTAGATTTTTTTTCATTTGGTTCATTAGGTGTACTACTAGAGCTAGCGAAAAATCCAGATTTTGAACTGCAGTATTTTTTAAGTTATAGGCCTCTGAAATCTGGAAAAAAAGCATGATTTTTTGCTTACGTACGGTTACAATTTACAAAAACTATTACTAATCAAGCTAGAAATGAGATAGATGAAATAAAAATAATGTTGTAGATTATAAGCTTTCATATGATATCCAACATGAGTAGTTTTAGGTAGCTTGGGATTTCAAGTTCGTGCCATGAACTCTTTGACCTTGAATTTCTCAAAAAGTGCTATTTTTAAAATTATGAAAAAATCATACATAAACTTGCCTATCTTAGCATCATTTCTGAGAAGTTTCATCTTGGGACAGGAATGGGATCATATTTTATTTTTTTTTAAAAAAAGTTTTAGTGAAAACCATCTCGTATTAAAATGGAAATTTTAATTTTAACCACAATTGTTAATTACTGGTGAGAACTATTTAAAAAGTAAGAAACAATACTTTCTATATTATTATGCTAAATAGATGAAAAATCTATCCAGTTGAGGGAAGGATGGATACACTGCTGTGTATTTTTAAGAAAATTCATATCCTCAACAACATTAATCCTGTGAATTTTATGAAAAATTTCACCTTTTTACAAGTTGGTGCTGCCCCAGTCTCCTTTTTTCTATATTATTAACTTCAACGATTCCCTACAAGATAACTCTTAATAGCTGTGGTTGCCAAGTCCATTTTTTCTTCACAAAGGTAATAAGTGCGGCCATTGGGACATCTGGGTTCCACCAGAGTCAGAAATTTGAAATTTTCACTGACACTTAGATTTCTTCCTTTAAACTTTTCTATTAGCTGATTAAGCATTTCACAATCTGAATTATTTTCCCCAATATCATGTACATCCTTACTTGTTCTTGTCAATACTTTGTCTGTTAAACATCTTTTTATTTTGCTTAATTTTTTTCACAGTATGATGGTGTATGTAATCTTTTCTTAACTATAGATGACTCTTCAAAAATACTAAAAGACTTATTAAGGTAATCTAAACTAACATCTATGTCTTCAGAGTCTTTATCTGCCTGACTAGGGCCTGGCATGCTAATTGCTACTGAACTGTCTTCTGTTTTAATTTTTTCCCTACAACTATCACATATTTTCATATCCTTTTCAAAGATGTCCCATAAATCACACATCCATTTTGCAACAGGCCTTAGATTTTTTTTTTAAATATTTTTGTGCCCTTCCTTGTTAAAAAGGTTACAACAAAAAAGTGTGGTAATTCTAGACTTTACGTTTCAGCCATGGTGGAAACTGACAATTACACACATAGAGAATAATGATGTAAAAAATTTAATGCAGACTGTGCAGTGTACATTCACTCACTGAGAGTTAAGGCAAAACTGAATGCTAGCTGTTGAATTGTCACTTTACATGCAACAATTTATAAGGCTTCAACATAAAATACTCAGAACTGCACCTGAGTAATATCTCAGTGTCTTGCTTACAGATCGTTTCCACCTGTTTATAGTCATAAAGGGGAATTGCTATGGTTTCTTGAACACTGTTCTTCCACCTCTTTTTACTGGGTGAACTAATTTAAACTATTCTAGCATGGTTGCATATATAGTGGCGTAGGCAGAAAGTTCATAATGGGAGGGGTTACAGAGCTACAACTCATATATTCCTATGTTAAATATACAAAATTTCATTGCGATGGGGCAGGGTTACAATCCCTAAAACTACCTCTGGTGGCCTTTTCTTGTATAATAACACTGTTCTTAACTTATAATAATGATAGTGGTTATTTCCCAACAGAATTAATAATTGTGTATTAAAATTAAAAATTTCCATTTATGCTGATGGTTTTCCTCCGCATTTTTTCTAAATTTTTAGCATATAACTGCATGGCCATTATTTTAGTGATTTTTACTTAACTTTTTTCCATTGACCCCAACGTTGTCATATCGACGCCTATGGGCTCAATATTCACTACTTTGTGAGGACCCCTGCCTGTATACAAACCTATGGTAATTCTTAATTTTCTGATTGTCTCAGGTTTGCATTAATTTTTTAAACTTGAATGATTAACGATTTAGAAGTTGTTGAAATTCAAATGTCTGGTAATTTGTTATTTGAAATTTGTAGTCTGTTGTTGTATGATTTGAGTTTAATTTCTTTTTTAGGTCGTCGCACATTAGATTAACGTTATTTGAATATTTCAGTAGTCTGTTGTATGTATGATAATTTGTTATTTGAAACTTCTTTTATGTGTCGACGGGTTTTAGTACGACAATTGATTTAAAACGGTTACTGATGGATGCTGGTTATCTGTGGATCGAGTTCTCTGTGGACGATCTGCCCGTTCGATTTGGGCATAATTGGGTCACAGCAGGATATAATTAATAATAAGGTGCTTTCTCAATTATTTATCAGCGCGATTCCTTTTTTGGAATTATGGCGACTGGAACGCGAGCATATGAATTGAATGTCTTCAAAGTTATACAATGATTGCACAAGAAGCCATTGTATATTTTTTGTTAAAATATCTTTCTAAAAGAGTATTCATCTGAGCAAATCGGAAATAAAATTTGTTTCACCTGATACTATGTTTAATTTAAAAATTTCAACGAAAGGATGGTAAACAACTACATAATATTATGTATGAAATTGCAATTCCTGCCATATTTTTCAAGTATGGTATATACATAGGCTTACGCAGAAAGTTCATAAGAGGGAGTTATAGGCTCAATGGGGGAACACAACTCGTATATTTCTATGTTAAATATACAAAATTGCATTGCAATGGGGGTTTCAATTAGCGGGTATAATCATGGAAGTACCTTGCAGATTTGCGAAACGTAAGTCGAAAAAGATTTTGTGGATAGCAAGAAGAATAAGACCTGCAAAAAGGTTAACAGAAATGGCGTCTTTCAAAGCGATGCTTGCCCTACAAGTCGAATACAAAAAAGATAGTTATAACCACAGCCCGACATGAAGTCGATTAGATCTTTGGTATATATCTTTTTAATATCAACATCGTTGCCATCTCAAGTAGCCCGATAAATGACAATTCACTTTTAATATGTGCTGATGACCCAGCGATTGTATTCAATGACAGAAATTTCCTTGAAGCCATTAGAAAGCTTCAAATTCGTGAGGATGCTGTCTTTATTTAGTTGGCGATAAAATATAACATTGCAGTTAAGTCAATTAAAAGCCAAGCAGTCTTTTCTCTAAAAATATAGGGTCCAATACCTCCTGTTGATATTCAGTGAAATTACGGAGATATTGATTTAAGTAATAATGTAAAATATTTAGAAACAAAACTCGAATGCAAATTAATCTAGCTTTCACACATTAAACAAACTTTGCAAAAAAATCGTCGCCACAAAGTCTTCGATTTCCCTACCTACAAAAACAGAAAACTCATTATCAGTCACAACCTATACTTATATAAATTAGATATAAGGCTAATTATCACATATACTGCGGAGGTTTTTAGAATGGTGTTTTTATCAGTCTAAGAAAAAGCTTGTACCACAGAGCAATCCATGAATATATTAAGCTACTAGGTTCGTTTTAAATTGTATGATCCATAATCATTGTTAAATTACACCGCCAGACCATCATCTCACAGAAATAAAAAATTATTATTTTAAGGGGAAAAGTGACCTTTTAGATATAAAAAAAATCGAAAAAAATATTATTACCTTTTCTGAATACCTAAATCTTTATAAATCTAATGAAATTCACCCTGCCAAAAAATTACGCTTATTTCAGAAGTTATTGATAAAAATCTAAAGGTGTACGTTCAAGAAATTTGTAAATAAAATGGCATTTAAATACCCCTTCACCTTTCATTGACTCTTTTTTCCATTTAGTTATCGCCATTTTGTTTTAGTTTTTGACATTTGGTATTATTTAATCTATGCTTCCGAAAAGAAGAAACATTTCCATGCTAAAACGAGGTAAACAACTTTACGAAACAGCTATTTGTTATTGTTTACCGAGTACCGGGTTCATTGCTTTGCTTTTTTTGTGGTTAAAATTTTAAACACGTTTTTCTCAAAATCACGGTTTTGCATATTGCGCACACTATAACTTTAGAATGGTTATAGCTTTATACTTTAAATTTGATATACTCATGCAAAATGTCAAGTGCTATGACCTACACCTAATATTATAGAAAAAAAACGTGTATAATAGAAAATTATAGAAAAAAACGTGTATAATCTTTTTGCACCAATAAGTAATTCGGTTTAATTATATGTACATCCGGTGAATTTTTTGTACATTAATTACTTGAATAATTTTTTGTGAATTGTATTATTTTTAGGCGAAATATTATATATGAGACCTTACGGACATTTTAATGACAAAATAATTATTTTATGTAATTTCATACTTTTGTAAACTTGACTTTTGTAAGCACAAAACTTGACATTTTAGTTTTTAATGACGAGATTA
>QLNU02014176.1:8311464-8321816 GCA_006491805.2 Dysdera silvatica
CTTTTATTTAATATTTGCAAATTAATATCATGTGCGTATTCTGCAACAAAAATTAACATTTGTAATAATTTTAATATACTTATGCTCCCCCCTTTAGACATTACCAAACTCCGCCAGCAAGTCATGCCTAAGAGTTTGCGAATTTCTGATATAATAAGCCTTGGTTCATTAAAATTGTGTACACAATGAAATTAATATATCACCCCTACGACTAGTAGTAGTTTGGTGCCCTCGTCCCCAAAAAGAACAAAAAATACCTTTACAGAAACCGCTAGTGGATGTATCACCCCCGAATTTTTTTCAGAAATGTAGCACCAAAGTGTCCATTATTTCGCTTTATATCGTTTTGTGCCACTTCCGCCGAAAGAATTACCTTTATCTCTCTGCAGAAATGATCCGTAATTTTTGCAGGGTGGTGTCAAACAACATTAATTTCTTTGGGTTTCGATAATTAAAACGTCAGCCAGTTGAAAAGTCCTTCCCTTACTTTGATCAAGCAAGGGCGATTGGGATAAGAAGGTTTTATATTATACCCCTCGATAGTCTTTTTTTCCAAAAAATATTTCATTCTTTCTTCCTGTCTACATTAGCGTATACATTTAAAAAATCATGTTTAATAAATAATTATGAAATTTGAAGATTATCTGTTAAGTATACAAGGAAATGATTAATTTGGTCTCTGGAAAATTACATATTAAATAGTGTCTGACGTAATAAATAAGTATCATAATCAGTTCAAAATGGAGCTAGTCTGTTTGGTAATTGAGAGACTTATACATGATGACTTCAAATAATTATATGGACACGCTCCCTACCCCCAATATCACGACATGGCTTTTGAGTTGACAAACTTTTGACCGATATTTATTTTATGCCATTGGCGAAAAGAGTAAATTTTTCGCCAACCACTATTTGCATTTGTATCAGTAACCTAATCTATGAAGGTGCGCATTTTGTATACGCTATTATTCCGTGCCTTTGATATGTACCTAGTATATGCTACAGGGGGTCCCCTCCCTCCTTATGTGCCAGAAGGGGGGGAAACAGAGCTAACTACCTGGCCGGCCGACTAAGGCCGTTGTGAGTCAGGAAGACATGGCCGTTCTGAGGCTTAAAGAGGCTTAAACCAATGTCCAAATAGGTTGTAAAGCTTTTTAAATATGTAATCTGCTGCCTAAATGTATTTGTATTTAAGTATGTGTTTCATTTTTTTACATAGGTTGAAAATCTGGTTGCCATCGAGTTATCCTACATAAACACAAAGCACCCAGATTTTCACAATGAAGCTGCTCTTGTTCATTCTTTGCTGAAGAACGTTGAACCAAACGAGAAAAACGTAGTTGCTAAGAAAGTGGATAACCACCCTAATCCCATGAATGCTCCCAGTCTTGTTGAAAAACTGAATATTGAACCAATGAATGACAAAATAACGAACAAGGTAAAGAATCTCATCGTTGTTACTTTGTGTTCCATTACATACTTCCATGAATTCATGAAAATTGTGGCGATCTTGCTTTTCTTTTGAAATTCTTCATTTCCAGCCCATCGTTATTTTCAGTTGCTGTAATCGTGTATTATTGATGTCTAAGATTCATCATCGCTAGAAAAATTATGAATAACGTTTTACATCTAAAATACAATTGGCAGCAAAAAATTTAAGTTCACTTTGGGTGATTCAGTGGCCAAAAGCCGGCCTGTGATTCAAGTTGTGGCCTTAATAGTCATAGTAGTCTTTGATTTATAGTCATCCAATTTATTAAGTTTCAGTTAATTTCAGCCATGTGGGGTGGGGAAACCTTTGATTTGCTTTTTTCTGTATAAGAACGTTCTTTTTTTTGTCAGCTTTTAATTTATAAAATTCTTTGGTTAGCATCTGTTGACAAAATGCTTATTTGCTCTTTCAGTAACAAAAATCTCATTTGCTTTTATGTTCGGTTCTTGTAGTTGCGAAATGTTCTTTAATTAACTCCTTTGACCTTTTATTAGACTGCAGTTCCCAACCTTTTTGACTCATTGGACACTTTTTTAGAATTAATTTCTACAGCGAGGCCCTTAGGCCAACTCTGTGTCTCGCAACTTGTGTTTAGGAGTAATGTGACAGGGGTGACGGAAGAAAGGATATATAGTAAGAGTATCTAAAGTGCATATGTAGACAATTGTGCAATATCCATGCAGTGAAATTATATTTTAAAATTTCCAGAATATCACAATTTATTCTCAACAACTATCCAACTAAAATCCTTAACTGCAAGCTACAATCTTGGGTACACTGGACTCTTAAAGCGTTAAAAATGAAGGGAGTGATTTGTGCAACCAGGCACGTCATATTATTTTGGTGTTAAAGTCTGGGGAAATCAGGAAAAGCCAAGCAATTTTTTTTTTAAGGGGAATTGAAGCCCTGTGATATTAAACGTTTTCGTTTTTTTAGTCACCAGTCCATATTCTGAATTCAATTCTTTTATTCACGGAGATTGTGGATCTCTCGTAGGTCCTGATACAACATGATCTATTTAAGTGCACCATAAAAACAAACCTCACTTAGTTCTACGTGGTAATTTATTTTGTCTAATAATTATGTTTACACTGTATTAATGCTTCTTTCAATGTAATTAATGTAATTTCTAAATTTTTTTTTTTTTTGTAAATGTCTCCTTACCAATCGGTTGTGGAGTTGCATGATCAGTAAGACGTGTCCTTTTCTGTCTCTTTAACATTTGTTCTTTTAGTCTTGTCCCCGTCTCTTATAGATTATGAAAATTTTTGGGTAAGTGTTAAGTATCCTTAATATGGGTACGATTATTAATTTTTCATGTTAAGACTAGGATTCCTATGCACCTGGCGAACCTGAAATTGTCAGGCAATTTGAAAATAACCTGGAAAGTCGGGGGAAACTTCCAGACTTCCGTAACGAATAGCTAAACCTCCCATAAATGTGAGGCTATTTTCCATGCAATCGAGGTTTGGTTGAATCTACAGAGAGAACTTGAAGAAATTATATATATATATATATAGTCAGAAAATTTCATGGCAGGGGGCGCGAATGAGGGAAACCACTTGAAAATCGTCCCCCCCTCCAATAATATGAGTAGAAACTTTGGAATAGTCACTGAAGAAAAATAATAAAACCACATGATTTGCAAAAATCAATCCTTTAAAAAATATTTCCATGTAGTTGCATTTCTTTGTGTGTTAGAATCGACTATTTGCATGATTTTTATTCTTGCATGCTACTGTTTTATGTGTAGCTCTTTTTTTAGAGATTGTCCAATTGTATTTAATACTATATACTGATCTTGTTGACAGTATCACTTTTTTTGTGTGTCATGTATCTTCCCAAAAAGAAAATGTATTTTTTACCCCACATTACACAATAATTTGCTTTATTTTGAGCTTGTCGTAATTATATCATGAATGAACAACAGTACACACACACGGTTACACTAAAAATGCTAGTTAGCAGTTTTTAGTGTAGGGTGACTGACGGGCCTACTCAATAATAGGAAAACGTTTAAAGGTCTTATACATCCTGTGCTACCTACAGGGACCAGGGCTCTTACTATTTGACTATCCCACTGTTTTTTCCTAAGACCGTGAAGATTATACATTTAACTGGAGAAAGTTAACATTGATCCTATGGAAATTTTAGTTCTAATAGATTTTATTTTTATAAGCAGGGTGTTTAATTACTTGTGATCGTATTTGAGGGGTACACTTTTATTACTTTAGCTGTATTATATATTTTGGATACTCTGTTTCATTAGGAACGATGTTTACTGTTGTAATTTCCATTATAAATCTTGCATTACAACGTATTTTCGAAATTTTGTATTGCAGCTGGTGTTTTTTTAACCGTACCTGGCAATAGTTTGTTATTAATGTTCTCATTTCTACCAAATCACACAACACATATAACATCATTTATTTAATTCCCACTGTTACACACATCATACTATTTCCAAAGCAGAACATGTTTTACAGGCATGAGAGCATGTTTCTAAATAGACCATGCCAAGAAAATAAGCAACCCTTTCACTTTCGGATCATATTTGGCAACATCGTTTCTTTCCCATCAATGCAAAGTGTGTGTGGTGGGGCTAACAGAAATGATTCAGATAGCCTTAGTACATATATTTTTTTTTTTTCTCTAATGAGTTCTACAAGATATACTTTTACTTTTTTTTTGGCAATGAAACCACTGACACCTGCTGTCAATTGACTTTGATTCATGAATTTTTATTTACCAACTATTTGATGTCAATATTAATTTGTCACATAATCGCCGCCATTTGCATTCTCTTGGCTTCGGAATTAGTCTTGCTAGCCTGGAGAATATGTCACTGTTATATATATACACACCTTTTAGTGCAGCATGTTCTTATGCAATTAAAAATTAATAACCAACGTCTGAAATTTTAAAACTTTTTCAATTTTTTTACAGCTGCAATATATTTTTTAAACATATGTGATTACAGGCAATATGTCTAGTTAATATGTATCAACTGCGATAGGCTTTTCTATGGATCCATAGTTTGGTGTTTGGTTACTTAGGCGACAGAGGATCCGATTCTGTGGATTACTGTAGGTGATGGAGCATCATGATGTTAACTGTCCTTGCACCATAAAAGACAAATGATGAAGTACAAATATATTTATATGTATCACACTTTTTTTTTTGATAGGTCACCATACTTTGGAATTTGAAGTCGCAAACTGTAGGTTTTGAGGAAAGCTCATTATTAGCCTTTCCCCTCAATAAAAGCTTGTACTTAATTATTTAATTAATAATCATGCATTTAGCTATCGTTCACATTAGTGATTCTCTAAAGGTAGCCTGCAGGTCAGATCCGGTCCGTAAACAGTAAAAACTGGCCCGGCTACAAAAGAAAGCCAACTGCAAATTTTTTCTAGAGGTGAACTAAAACTCTTACCTCAATGCTTTTTCATCGAATCAGAAAATTTCTAGAGAGAGGATGCCCCCCCCCATAAAATAATTTTGTTTTCATATGTTCTTACTCGCCGATCAAAAAAAAAAAAAGGCTCACAATGAAAACTAATTGAGAACCACTGGTTCACATGGATGAAGGCTCATGATTAATCATTCTATTTAATGACTGGATGATTAGAGGTATGACTCAATAAATTTGATTGCCACTGGTAACCAGCTTTTGGCGATTGGTGAGTAAAAAGCCTTTTCCTACTAATAATTTCCTAAGTTTTCGTATTGAGGTGGGCGAGTACGGTTTGTCACAATTTGTCGAGTCCTGATCGTGAGCAGTTATTCTCAGCTGTTACTTGTAATCAATTGTAGATAGCTCTCGCTGAATTTAAAAAAAAAGAAGAAAAAAAGTGTTTTTGTTCAAAAATATTTTACTTGCATACACTATTATGTAGACTGTATAGTATCATTTTTGTGTAAGTGTGTGCAATATGTAGCAGCAGCTAATTTTGTAATTGAAATAAATACTTTTCTTGTTTTAATAGGGTGATACTGGGAGAAGGGTTGTGGTAAGTACTTTTGACTTATTTTACATCTTTAATTTTTTAATAATTACTTTGTAATTTGATTACCTTAATAAGTGTTTTTATTTTCTATACTCTATTTTTTATTTAACTCGTAAGCTCCTTAGTGGGTGGGTGTCCATTCATAAAATAAATTCTTTATATTACTTAATCATTTTTAAGTCCAATTTTTGTTGTCAAGAACAAAATTAACTCTTCTCACCTTGTTTGGTGCAGAATGACCCTTGTTGTCCTTGTGCCATAAAAATGCAACCAACCAACAAAATTAAGTCCTTGTGCCCTTAGTAATTATTTTCAGGGCTCAACAGATCTGGTTACCAGTGGCCAATTAGAAAATTCTGTTTTTTCTATTAAGTTCCAAGGTTTTTGTTTTGAGGCGGGTGAGTACCATTCTTGTCTGACATGTATGGTTTGCCGTGATCTGTCAAGCCCTGATTATTTTAAATGTACCAAAAAAAAGTTGTTGTGAAAGCTTCATATGACAGAATAAACAGGATTGTGTGAAGTTAAACTATAATTTGAGAAAAATAATCTTTAAAAGATAAATTTCCTTTTAGTGGTTAAAAAGAGTCTTCTAACAAAATCAATAATGATTGGAAAATAAATTTTAATTAAGACTGATACTCCTTTTTATGGAACTTTTTTATAATGTTCACACTAGACCTTTTTTTATATTCGTGTGTGTGTGGTAATGAGAGAAAACTGAAAATATTCCACACATGCACATACACACAAGAGCTGGGCTTGAATCAGTGATCTTTGGATGACCATTCCAATGTTTTGACTACTAAGCCCGTAACTGTAGCTCTGTGTGATGATATTCTTATCTCCTCGTCGATGCTCGACAAATCTAGTCGCCATTGGCGACTAGATTTTTTAATTTGGCGAGTAGAAAATCTTTTCTTGCTAGGTTTCTAGATTTTCTTATTGAGATGAACAAGGATTGTTCGCCGGGGCTTGTCGAGCCCTTATTAACATATTCAACCAATCCTCTGCTAGATGAAGGTAAACTGGTGTGCTTTCCATACTAGTTTATCCTGGGCAATTTGTTTCCATGTCACTGTAATTTTTTCATATGTACAGTGAAAATCAGTTATAACAACCTCCAAGGGACCATTCAAATTCAATCGTTATAAATGGTATCCTTTTAAAATCATAGTACAGTAATACAGTTTAGAGTTCTATAAATTGTTTTGATGGTAAAGAGTATTAAACTGTTTAGTATTAAAATTAAATAAAAATATACTTAATTATAATGAATTTAATTGAAGTATAAATTAAATTATATTTATAGCCATACTAAATAAGTATTTAGTTTTCTGAATTAAAAAATTGTAAAAAACACTATGTAAAATATATAATATGGAAAACAAATGTATTAAAAATATTTATTATATTATACCAATGACTTCCGAACAGTGCCTGTTTAAAAGTTTCATGAGCCCTAGACTGAAAAAATAATTGGACCCCTGAGGAATCCTACCCTTGTGATATTCAATTGATAAATCACAATTTATTTTAAGTTAATTATCTTCGATATTCAGGTTTAGCAATAACAAAAATTTCTCGGAAAAAAATCTTAAAATATTGCTTAAATTTTAATAACACAAGTACGATTCCAGCCTTGTTTCGAACCCACGAGGTTCCAGTGTATTACGGTCAAGTCATGTTGTTATATCCGATACGGATTTCCGTAGACTATAAACTCACCGTCGTTATATCAGATTTCGTCGTTATAACCGATACATTTAGTATGGAGTAGAATAGCAAACCAAACTTCTTGTAAAAATTCCGTCGTTATATGCGGTTGGTTGTTATAAACGATTTTCACTGTATATATATTTGTAGTCCAGCTTAAACCTGTGAGTGGTTTTTTTTTCTAAGAGTATTAAAAATCAAAAATAGGTTGTAATACATTAATCTTGAGAAATGTAGCATCAGACTGAGTATTTAATTATTCCTTAATTACTTATAGAGACACCTTCAGTTAAAAACAAGCAAATTTGTGTTGTAATTGTATTCTGTTGCAACAAAATTCAAATATATGAAGCTTCCATTGTGAACACTACAATTTTTCATATTTTTTCTGTACTTTATTTTCTGATTGAACATATTTAGTGCATTAAATATTAGTAGCAATGCAGGTGAGCACGTAGTTTTTGATATTGGTTAAATTGTATCAGCAAATTTTAGATAGATGTTGCTGTCCTTCTCATCAAAAAATCGATATGAATGAACACCAACTGAATGTGGAGTCTCGCCCTTTCATGCTGCTTTTCTCTGTTTTGTGGCAGTGTCTATCCCCGCCCCCCAAAAAAATACAGGGTGTCTACGGATCTGAAAAACCTGGAAAAGTCGAAAGGGGAAGTTTTTCTTGACTGGAAAACTCATGGAAATTCAAAATACAAAAGCCTAAGTTAGGGAAATTTGAAATTCATTGTTATAATAAATAGCTTATTAAAATAATTTTTATGAACTGTCCTTTTCATACCAGATTACATAATGAATATTTTGAAAGTTCGTACTTTTGCACCAGAACTAATTTATATAAAATTATTAAGCCCATATATTTCTCAGGAGAAAATGTTTGCCAAATACATAATTAAAACTTGAAAAAATAAGTGTTTTTGTTAAATTTTCTAATCTGTAAGAGATTTTGGTCATACCAACCTCCTTTGCCTTATAGTCATGCACAATTTAAACGGAATAGAAGATGCAGCATCAGCTTTGTGATTATATAGTTAAACTCTTTTATTTTTATTATTAGGACAAAAAAAAAAGGGCCAAATATAAATGTTTTAAATATTTAATTAATTCAAGTTTTTAGTATAAAGAAATGCAGTTTTTATATTTGTAAATTCACTGCAATTGAGTTATAAATGGCTTTGGAGTTTGTGTTAGTGGATTTTATGGTCTTGAAACTTATTTTTATTACGCAAATTTTAATGCGTTGTGTGTTGTTTACTGTAATTAGTGACTGGAAATCGATTAAGACTTGGTCTGGAAAAGTCAGGGAAGTTTGAAATAGAATTTGGGTAGACACCCTGAAATTTGCGTAAGGTACTGGTAGAAGTGAAAATTTATATAGAAGGGGTAATTGTAGCAAGTAGTGTTTAATAGGGCTTTCCACACAATGTTAAAGGCTACAAAAGAGAATGACCAGACTCAATGCTGAGTTGGAATTTGCATCAATCGATTTCCCAGTGAAGGACAACAACTTCTGTCCAAAGTATGAGGCCTTGAGAGCAACAATGGTACAAATCCATTTTTGCTAAAAATGAGATACGAAAAGATTTGTATCCAATCGATAGGTACAGTTTCATTTTGGCCAATAGTAACGTGGTGCTATCCTGCAACAACTTATTACACTATGGTCATATACTAGTGTTGCAGGCAACAAGGCAACCCCAGAGGATACTTCCATGGACTTAACTCAAAAATTTCATTTTTGTGACTTATACCACTGTTGTTTTCAACGCCTCATATGTCAATACACTCGAACCAATATCAGGAATCATTCTATAATATTGCCACTAAAATTTAATGTGTTTTACATAACCTTACATCGATGATTTTTGCTTGTATTGTTAAGTGCCATGATGCTTTATGGGTAGAGGGATGTTCGAGTTTTCAGTAACATGTTTGTTTTTATTTATTTTTTATATTTTGCTTTCTCCTGGGGATGCCCTGTGAAGAGGAAAGCGAGGGTTAGTTCTAATCAATGCTTCATAGTAGTTGGTTTTGCATCCGCTAATTCTATTTGCTCACAGCTGCATGCTATATTGCGACTATTGTTTCTTATTTTTTCTGATCCTCAGACGCCTTTACTATTTTTTAAAGCTTGCATTTTTAGCATTTGATTCTGCATTTAGTGCGCTTTTTCTTCTGTATACCTTGCATCTGAATTATTTGAATCTGTGTAACTTAATTGTTTTGTTGTTAGTATGGTATGATGATATTATTGACGTTAGTATTATTAGTGCATTTGGAAAAAAAAAAATCTGATTATATTTTGTATCTGTAAGTGCTGTCATACCGAATTTCTTGTGTTTTAGTTATTACGTGATGTTGGGCATATATTTTGAGATGAAGTAGCATTTATAAACTAAATTTTATAAAGTGAAAAAGCAATTAAATTTATGTTTAATTACGATCATGTAATTGGAATGAATTTAACATAAATATTGCATCTTACAGAGATGAAATAATGTGTTTGCTTCTGTGCTAATAAAATGATTGAGAAGGCAGCGAAGTAACACAGTTGAAACAAGGCTAGAAATTAGGAATGGAAAGTTAGGCGTCAATGGCACCTAACAATTTTTTCTTAGGTGCAATTTGGAGATTATTTATTTTGTTCCTGTAGTATTACGCTGTGTGTTCATACATATAGCACAATTACTTACAATGACGATGATAAACAAAACAGGCATTTTACAAATTATAAAGAAACAGTTATTTAAATAAATACTTTTTAAAATCTGGTTGCCTTAAATTCATATGCTACATCTCTCCACCATAAATTAATCGCAGGCAGCAGATTGCATTCAGCCATTCTTTGTCCATACAGTTTAACAAATAATAGGTAATCTAAAGTCGGAAGTAATAGCCAGAATCTTATTTGTCTTTGAATTAAATTAAAATAACTAAAATCTCTTTCACATTAGGCTGTACTCAAAGGAAGAATCATTATAAAATGTAATACTTTGCTCAAATTACAAAATGATGATGATAGAGATTCTACCATTCAACTCCTCCAAGCAGACTCGCATGACAATGCATGCATATATCATGATGGTATGCATAAGAGAGATATGATTTTTTATTTGAGGTGG
>QLNU02014176.1:8331271-8345725 GCA_006491805.2 Dysdera silvatica
ATTTGGAGAAACTTCATTCGTCCCATAGCAAAAGACACGGCTACGGACCCACAACTGGTTTACCCGAACTAATTTTGGACTAGCAATTTGGCATCGATAGTTTTTCTAGCACGTGTGCCACATTAGTGTAACTAGGGTTCTGAAGAAGGAAGCCTAAACGCGCTTCCGAAATAGCTATAAACCATCGTATTTATTTTAACTGTGTTAATGTGTTTTATTTTATTTAACTCTATGCCTATTACTGTAAGTAAGCCAAGCTATCTTTTTTAGAAAAGCATTACACCGTGTGGCGGCATACATATATTTTATGGCTGTAGGTATAGAGTTATATGTACCTGAGCCTCCTGGCCTCTAATTATTTGAAAGAAATTGTAATGTGTAAATGGAAATAATAGGTGCTTACCCTCTGCCCCTCTTATAATTTTGTAAACTCTATGTTAATGCATATGGCTGTCCAAATTGGAGTAGCCAATTCTCTCGTATCAAGTTATGTTTAGTGCTAACCTCAGTACTCATCCTATAGAATTTTAGTCTCGGGGCCATCACAACCTCAGAGTGGCTTGCATTGATACGGCTCTGGAATGATATTTCTTGACGATCAGATGTGTTTAAGCCATCCTTGAACTTCAAGATTCGCCATCTTATCTAATTTTTATAAATGAGGAAACGGCAACGCCGAATAGCTGTAGTAATACAATGCTACGTAAAAACAAAAGTCTTGTATGAGGGCGAATCAGAAAGTCTTTGCCCCTATTTTTTATTAGCCAAAATAAGGTACATACAGGTAATTACAAATATACGTATATTCTACGTGCATTACACTATTTTTCCACATAGTCCCCACACCTGTTCAGACATTTGTCCCATCGCAGCACTAAATTTGAGATGCCCCTGTGGTAGAATTCGTCCGGCTGACTGCGGACTGCTGTCTTGGCTTCATCGTTGCACGTGAATCGCTGTCCTGCCAGGAACTTCTTCAGCGGACCGAAAACGTGGAAATCACTAGGGGCGAGGTCCGGACTGTATGGTGGGTGGTCCAGACTCTCCCAGTGAAATGACCGGAGCTTGTCGGCGGTTCTGATTGCATACAGTCCGGACCTCGCCCCCTAGTGATTTCCACGTTTTCGGTCCGCTGAAGAAGTTCCTGGCAGGACAGCGATTCACGTGCAACGATGAAGCCAAGACAGCAGTCCGACGGTGGTTCCACAGTCAGCCGGACGAATTCTACCACAGGGGCATCTCAAATTTAGTGCTGCGATGGGACAAATGTCTGAACCGGTGTGGGGACTATGTGGAAAAATAGTGTAAGGTACGTAGAATAGTACGTATATTTGTAATTACCTGTATGTACCTTATTTTGGCTAATAAAAAATAGGAGCAAAGACTTTCTGATTCGCCCTCGTATAACGCAGTATGGCCATAGCTGTTCTTGTATTGAACGTCCAATTTTACTTGGCTGCTTATAGGCATGCTCTTGTAGTGCTTAGATTGTCATATGCAAGTTTAGTGCTTTTTTACTGTTAGTCACGTTTACATGCTTATTCGATATGTTTAATATGTACATGCTTCTACAGTGAAACACTTTTCTATTTCAGGCTTTGCAGAAAGCTAGTCAAATAATTAGTGAAATTCGAGAAACTCACATGTGGTGATGGATCCCAACTTAGCTGATAAGAAGTTCACGCACTGTAGTTGATTCCAGTTTTTTTTTTTTTTTTTAAGTGTTTTCTTATATTTCTTATTTATTCCCAACTTTTGATGTGCCGATCGTAATTTATTTTATAAATATAGCTTTGATTGGGGAAAAAAAATCATGGGCTATTTTTTGATATCATGGAAAATGAACGGCATAGCCAATTTTTACTTTGTAGTCTAGTGGAGAGACCCATTGTCTGAAAAACTGTAAATTTCTAGTTGAATTTGACCATTCCTTCGTTGTGTCTGTTGCCAGTTTTTTAGACACTATTTTGTGATCAGTGTAAATGATAATTGTGTTTAGTAAATCTTTACCAAAAGCACAGAAATGTAAATTAGTTGTAAATAAGCTGGCTCTCATGATTTTAAGTTAATGTACTTCGCTGACAGTGTTACTTACACATTTGTATGTAAACAAATCTGATAGGTTTTTGTCCAACACCAGACTAGCATAATTCCAACTTCTAAATTGACCTAAAATCTGATGATTAATTTAAAATATATTTGTATACTTCAACTTTTCTATACGGGGAACAAATCAATTCGGATTATTCTTTAAAAAAATGTTAATACGCTTGACTCTGTACTTAAATGTTGGATCCACTTCAGCCAATAAGGTTATACTTATCCAGAGTAACATGCAAAATAATGGATATTATTAATATATATGCAATGTAGCGAATCATTATTAAAAAGTAAAATTTTCAAATATAATACATTTGTCATTTAGACAACTTCTATAGTATTTTAATTGCCGTCTGACTTTGCAGAGGAAGTGCTATAAGAAATTGTAGTATTTTTATTTGTTAATTTGATGAATAATTGCCCCAATTGCTCATGCTTATTATTATGCATGCAATCAAATCTTCAAATTCGTTTTTGCCCGTTACATTCAATTGTTTCAAGCTGGGAGATAATGGGGTTCATTTAAAGTTAAAGGAAAATTATGAATGTTGATAAATACATTTTGTACAATGTTGTAAATACGTTCATATTAAACAGTTTTTATTTATTTATTTTTTTTAATCAATTTGGTTACATGTCAAAAAAAAAAAAGTGCTTGCAAGGTTCCCATGCATCTGGAATTGCCAGGGAATTTGAAATAGTCCCTAAAAGTCAAGAAAGAACAATTTTTTGGTCAAGCTTGAAAAGGTTAGGGAAAACTTTCTTAACTTCTATTTTGAATAACCAAATTTCCCACTAATGCGACTCGCAGTTGGTTGGGGAATTTCTTTCTCCAGTATGAATGGGAACCCTGTACTCAATACATAACACCATTTTGTCACCAGTCAGTATACAAAGGTGGTACGTATCCAAAAGGAAATGAAATGTTGGCTACATAACAGTTTTATTTACCAGTAATGAAAAAATCCTGTTATGCTTAAAAAAAATTGCATTAGGCAATACAGAGCCACTATTGGCTATATAGAATGTAGTCTGAAAGTAGCAAGTGTTCTTCAAACGTATTTAAGTGAAATTTAAATTTTCACATGAACAATCTAATGTGCATTTAAATGACATTTTCTCTGAATGTTTTATATTAAAATAAACTGGAAAAAAATGCCTTCTAACTTCAATAATATTAAGTCGTCGAATATCCAGTGATCCAATCAGTTTATATACTAAGGTTAATTAAGGTGTTTTAACAAATTTGCTCTTTCAGCGAGATGTTAATAAAACTCATGCTTTTGTGATTCGATACATCCTTTTATTGTGGTCATTTAAGATAAAAAAATTTATTAAATAAAGGGTTAATTATTGAAATTTTTGTGTGCTTAATTATGATGCATCAAAGTGTGTTTGACACAGAACTTGCTTTGCGGTCTTTGCACCTTCAGCTTGTGTAACCAATAAATAGTATTGCGAAGAGTTTTCGTTATAACGTTTAGAAGTTATGGAAGCTGTACGTTTTTTGAAAGCATTTATGCATTACAGGAGAGTATGTCTTCTATAACCTTCATACAATACAGGAGATATACTTCGACCAAAAGGGGACTCAAACAACAATATAAATCAACGTTTATTGGCGTAGTGATACCAGCGCCGATGTTATGGCGTGATTAGATGGTGAAACGTTCGAAAGAAAATAAATATTTCTCCGTTCGGTGGGACCTGAACCCACAACCTTCCACTTGCCTGGTGAAGGTTCTACCTACTGAGCCCGGCAAGTGGAAGGTCGTGGGTTCAGGTCCCACCGAACGTAAAAATATTTCTCTTCTTTTGACCATTTCACCATCTAGCCACTTCATAACATCAGCAAAAATGTGAAAGGATAATTGAAATATGATTGTTGTTCTCCATTTTTATATGGTTCATACTAGAACATGTGTGTTTTCGGTAGAAGAAAACATGCTATGCATACTCAGTGTGAGGGGGGGGGCTGGATTTGAATCAGCAATCTTTGGGTTACCACCACAATGTCTTACTTGGACCACTGAGCACAGTACTCAGAAACTCAGCAATCCTCTGAGCAACATTTTCCTTCTCCCCTCCCTCAAAAACACTAGTTTTGCCGGCCCTGCGTTGGCACAGTGTGGTAATGCATTCACTTAGTGCTTAGTGCGCCATTAACCCCTTGACCTCATTTGATGGCTCTAACTTGTCATACAGTTTCCATTCCAAAATTTACAATGATATCGTCATGCGATTTGAAGAGGCTGCTGTTCCATTTGCGTACAGCTGAAGTCACACCCATTCCTTGGCAAAGACCACTTATAAACTAAGGTATTAACCTTGCCCCTTATAGCAGAAACAGGTTTACTATTGGATATAAAAGAATTTCACTTTGTTTAAGCACAACCTGCATTTACTAGGAAAACTGGAATTCTCTGACGTCATAGCTACATTCTGTTAAGTAAATTAGATGAAGGCTGCCAGATTAGGGAATTTTTTCCTACTGTAATCATTCAATCAGTTGATATCGGAAAACGTTTAGCAAATTTTATTCCAAAAAATGTAATTTTATTAGCAATATCTGTTTTCGGCGTTCTTACGTTGAAGAGGACAAACTAAATTTAGAAAGTATATCTACTTATAAACGGGTATTTTTATGAGACTAATATATATAGTAGTATGTACATATTTAATTCTGCAATATGTATTTCATTTTTGGAAAATCCGTCATAGTATAAAAGTTATTCATTTGTATTTTGTTAATAATACCTTAGAAGCTAAGTCACATGGGATTCCTTAGAATGTACTATTATTATTTTCATATAATTAATTTTATGATCGTGTTCTAAAATAGATTTTCTCAAATATTCTTTTATCCTCAAAGATATTTTGGGGTTACAGTAATATAGCATATATTTATACATATGTTCGCTTTTTTGTGTGTTCACATGTAATACCTTAAAACCTCCTTAACGGACATCCTTAAACAGCGGACACCACTATTTAATGGACACTTTTCTAATTTTCGGTTCTAATGTTTGCCTTCCTCTAATCCCCCATAATATCAAAAGCGTCTGAACTGTAACAACTTACATTTTAGCTCTCTATTTGCAGAATTTTATGACAAGCTTGCATAATTGCCTCGAATGGTATACCTTGTACCAGCGCAGTGTAAAAGAACGCTTTACTCAGAGATCTCATAAAAGATCGTACTGCTCACTGTGTCCGAGGTTTGGTTCCCCAGGCCTGCAAGAGTGTCTGGATTCCTCGAAACTGTAGGTCTCGCGCATCATGACTACTTCCATGAAATTTGAGTCAGAAAACAAATACATCAAGAATTATGTTAAATCAATAGAATAATGTTCATTAAATATCATCTATAAATAAAGGATAAATGATTTTCATTAAATATACCATTGAATTCACCAGGATATTTTTTTTTTTACAACTTGTATGTCCTGATGGTAGATGGAATATTAATGAAAAAAAAATTGTCACACGGTAAAAATGCATATACAATATAGTAAGAAAATAAAATTGAAAATTATTTTGTATTCTCTTTACATTAATTTAATTCTATTTAGCGATGACAAGTGTCGGGGGTTGCAATACTCAGAAAATAAAAATTTTACTCATGTGTTTTGCCTTTCAAAATAAAATAATCCAATAGACAGCCTAAATTTTTATAACACGCCTTTGTAGTAAAGACTTTTAGGTAATTCGTTTTAAACTGACCATGTAGGACATCAACAAATGAAAAACGTGTGCTAATTGGTTCACTTAAATTGCAATTATCACAAAAAGTATTGATTTGTATCAAATATGAATGTCATTTTTCTACATTGAAATTCTTCAAAGAATGCAGCTGTGTAATTTGATTTTGAGGATTGTAAAAACATGCATATATCGAAATTTTAAGGAAATTAAATAGTGTAGCTTGGCAAGTTTTTTCGATTTAAATCATACGTCAAGGGTTTAATCTGGGTTCGACTCCCAACGGTGCAAAGAACGTTTACTCAGAGATCTCATAAAGATCGCGCTGCTCACTGTAAACCTGGGTTTGGTTCCCTAGGCCTTAAGAGGTTCGGATTCCTCGGAAAACAGTAGGTCCCAGCGCAACATGCCCGTTGTATAGTCCTTGAGCCATAAAACCACAAACTAGTTTTGCCATGACAATTGAAATCATTCGTTAGAAACAGAACATACGTTGAGAAATGCCTGAAGAAAGCTACAATAAAGGAATTAGATGTCAAGTAGCTGGTAGTTAAATTGGTATTAACGATGAAAGTGGCCCTTCGACACTATGTGGGGTCCCAAATTTAAAACTGGGATTTTGAACGTTAATTTTTTTTTTTTTCATTAGTGATAGTTTACCATGGAAAATGAAACCATTTGTTATAAAAAGAAAACAAAACATGTGTTAACTAGAAAACGCTGAAATAAGGGGGACAAGGTGTTTGAGAGCTGTAACTTGTGGTAAAACAACGCTCAGAAAAAGAAAGAAATGGGTATGATGCCACATCTCTTGATTGCCAGCAAGGAGTAAGCTGCCAAAGAGATTTTTGTAGCTTTTTTTGGCTAATTTGCGCCTAAAAGTTCTAGCCAAATCAAAGAAATTACTTTCAAGCTTACAAGAAATTCTGGTCAGAAACAGTCAACTCCATGCAATGTCATTTAATTACTTTCATACTCTGACTGAATTCTTTGTTACTGGTACATACACCATGTATGACATGCAGGTGTGGATTTAGAGGGGATAGGGGTGACAACCGCTCCCTTGAATGAAAATTTAACATTGAAAAGATACAAGGTAAAGGTCCAATGAGGTATCATTTCCAAACCGTCATTGTTCCTCCACAGCCTCTAAATCTGTCCCTGATGGCATGCAGCCCTAAAATCAAACTCCTTCCTCTCTGACCCAGTGATTGATATGTTCATAAAATTACTTACATTTTTGACATGGAGTCTATTACGAATATCCATCACCTTTTCAATTTTATTTGGAGTTTTCGGCGAATTGCTCAGCAGTTTTCCTAGTCGAAGTTTGGTTAACATCGCCTTTCGGCGAAAAGGCTAGCGACAAGTTAATCCCAGATTGCCGGATAAGTGCTCTCACCATTAAGCTACGAGTGACCTGTCATTCCTTTCACCACAAGTGTATTTAAAGCTTTTTTTCACTATGAACCTGTTATTCTCAGAAAGTAGACTGTGCTGTGACTGCGATTTAAATAAACATCAACCAAGACGAGTGGTTTTAATAAGCTATAATATAATATTACTACGCCTAAAATAGTTGATAAAAATTGTTTCTTAATTGAATATTTATTTATCAGGCGGAAAATTTAACAAAAAGCAAAAATGGCGTTCCCAAACCAGGAATCGAAATCTGTGCTTTGTGAAGTAAGAAAAAACCAGTTTTATCAACGCTGACTCTTAAAATGTCTGCTCTTAAACGTTTTGCTCAGTTTCGGATTTGTGTGCAGTCCTAGGGGCCATAGGTGTACCCCACCATTGCAATGAAATTTTGTATATTTAACATAGGAATATATGAGTTGTAGCTCTGTAACCCCCTCCTTGTTGAGCCTAAACCCCACTTACGAACTTTCTGGCTATGCCTATGCTAGGGGCTGATGGTTTTGGGGCCCTCTTCGGTCGCTTTGATGGGATATTATTTAAGTATAAGATCTGCTTTAAACTTCTGTCTAGGTCCCATACGATTTTTAATCCCACACTGTTTTTTCCCCTTGCTTTCGGTATGTCTGTTTATTTCACAGAACCAGTATGCATTTATTAGGCGGAAAATTAAAAAACAAACAGCGTTCACAAATCTGGAATTCAATTCAGGATCTTGTGGAGAAACAAAAAGCCAGTTTTATGGTCATTCATCTTAAACATGTTTTTCCTTACTTCCGTTGCATTTCACAGAACCAGACTGCATTCATTTGGCGGGAAATTAAGAAAAAAAATATGTTTCTACGTCAGGGATCGTACTTGCTATCCTGTTTATCATGCAAGAGCGAGTTTTATGGATGCTAACTCTTTAAAATGCCTGCTCTTAAACTTTTTTCCCTTTCTTTTGATATGTCACTTGATTTCACGAGACCAACCTTCATTTATTAGGGGGGGGGAGAAACGCGTTCCCATGTCGGGAATCGTACTTGCTGCCCTGTGTTGTAAACAAGAGCTAGTTTTATTGATGATTACTCTTAAAATGCCTGTTCAAACGTTTTTTCCCTTTCATTCTTTCGATGCGTCGCACAGTGAGACGAATAATCCAGTCTAGGTGGTCAAAAATCTAAAAATTACTTAAGGAAAATTAAACAAAAGAAAGTCAAAACACAAAGGTATACACTACAATAACAGTCTGCTTTTCACTCGTACCGATTTGCCTAGTGTGCGCGGCGCCGCGTACACTAGGCAAATCGATACGAGTGAAAAGCAGACTTTTATTGTAGTGCCGAAGTAAAGTATTGTATATATTGATTTTATTTGATTTAGTCATGGATTACAAAGACGAAGGTATGTAAGATAATCTAAAGTAGCATTACGCAGATTAGATTTATAAGTAAAGACAACGTTACGTATCTTACTTACGCTTATAACTTTGTCTTTACGAAGGTACGTATTTTTTAGTTAAAATATTGTGTATCAACAGTGGCGGTTTTAGCACTTGAGGCCCCATGCGCAATCTAATTTTGAGCCCCCCTTCTAAATATTTCCTTTGCGGCCTTTCCTGTCCCTACTTATCCTGCAACCATTGGCGCTATGGGGGGATAGGGTGTATCCCTCACTAAAGGAACTAGAAATTTCTGACAATGAAATATGTAAGTAATACTAGGTGCTGACTATTGAGGTTGGCGCTATTTCCCCACAAAAAAAAACCAAAACAATTAGCTTCCTACAATTCTAGTTACGCCAGTGCTTACAACTATTAGGAGGTAGAAAATTTTTAGATTATATAAAACGATATACGTGAATTTTACAACATTTCTTCAAACAAAACTCATCTTTAATACACAGGGTACAATTAAGTATTACATAGCATTTAATTTATTATGTAAGCATTACATAGGCGTCGTAGGTGAAGTGGGGTTGAGCTTTACTCATTTTCGCTAACAACGGGGGAGGTCTAAAATGGCCAAAAATGTGTTTACATAATATTTGCATTTTACAGCTAACGAGGTTCCACCCCCGAAGCTCACATGCCGAATCCAGTGAATTTAATTCAGCTTTAAATACTCACCATAAAAAAAATAATATGTGAAATTTAGCAGCCATCTTCTCCTAGAAATCGAGAAATTAAATATAAAAAAAATAATTAAAATACCGACAATTTCAACCTTTTGGCAATACGTGATGAGATAGCTGGTTTGGTCAGAAAAAAGGTGAAAAGAAGTGAACGCGAAGACCAATTATTTATATAATGCATAATTTCCGTCCTTTATCTGGAAACTCACCACATTCCGTCTCATTATATCGCTTTACTGGATATTGGAGCGAAGCAGGGCCGCAGCTATGAGCTTGTTACCGAGCTCGCGACAGCAGCAAGCCTCCTCAGAAAAACACTGTGCTCCCGCCCCGTGGCACCAGGGTGGAGAGCACGGTGGCGCGTTATTATGATTATTATTATTTTCTTTTTTTTACGGTTTATTTATTTTTTAACTTTTCATTTTTGATGAAAAGTTTTTTAATTTCCCATGTTTTTCTTTAAATCGACAGTTTTCTAATTTTTACTTTTATATTTATTTAATTTTTAGTTATTTTGGAAATCTTTCGCTACATGCCAAAGTAGAGTTTGTTTTATGCTTTCCTATATTTCTAATAGGAATGCGGTGACTATGAGCATTCCCTCTTTAAGACGATCTTACGGACAGCCGCCTTTATTACCGTTAAAGATTTTAGACTTTATTTCCCATATGATCCTATTTTTTACCTTTGTGAGACACCTTTCTAAAACGATCTTCCGGACAACCGTCTTTATCATGGTTTAAGATTTTAGTTTATTTCCCTATGTGAATTTGGCGATTGACAAAAAATGTCCGACCGTTCACCTGTTTAAGACGAGCATCTCTCTAAGACGATTTTATAGACGAGTGTCTAAAATTTATAGTTACTGTATTTTATCGCGATTTTTTTTTTTTAAACAACTGAGTTTGCATTTTCAATCATATTCAAATCCTTATTTTAAATTGCATCCTATCATTAACGATTCTAACCCAAGACCAGTCAAAACAACGTGATGTTCCGTTCCTGACAAGAAATTGCGCTTCCCAACACGTTTTCGTCGCTTCAGACATTTCGTCGCCAACACAGCTTAGAGATCTGGTTCCAACATCCGGTTACAATTACCGGTTTCGCTCTTTTCTAGCTAAAATATCACGTGACGGGATGACTGCTTTCATTCTCATACGGGGAAAATAAACATCTATTTTCCTCGTAGCTGAATCCACGTTTTTCGCTAACCATTGGCAACACCAGATGTTAGGGTCACGTGTCCCCCTTTTTAGCGATCCTAGCGACCAATTTTGTACTTTTTGTAAATTTTTTATTTCTCTTATCCGTTGTAAGGGGGTGCTATATGTGCACATGATGGTCACGTGTTCCGTTCCTCAGCGATTCTAGCTCTCCTGGTTATGAATTCTGGAACTTTTATCGATTTTAATAAAAAAAAATGGCGTTTTTTGTTAACTTTATTTATTGGCACGTATTTTCTTCCACTTTTTTCTTTTTTTATCACCTTATATTTTTCTAAGTTTTGTGTTTTTCATTATTTTATATTTTTTTTTCGCTTTTTATTTATCTAAATTTTGTGTTATTCATTTTTTTTTTTTTTCCCTGAGGTTTTGTTTATTCGTCTTCTAAAACCCTTTTTTTTTTTTAATATAATTTTTTCTTTTTTTCACTTTGTAATTTTTTTTTCGAATTTTCTTTCCGTAAATCTTTCCGTTGGTTCATTCGATGTCTCCCTGTTATAACATGAAATAGGCCGTGGACTATTTCATGTTACGCGAAGTAAAACATGTTTTACGATTTTATTTAGGGATTTTCATTTTTTTTTGACGAGTTGACGCCGTACTTTACAAATCTCTCACCCTGAACTCGGGATTCCAGAACTTCAAATTGTTTGATACCAATCCTACCGAGGTAACATACATTCTACTTTCTTATGTGTTTCAGTCAAACAAGCATTTCATCGGTGCCAGTCGTTCGAAACAGTGCGCTATTGATTCGGGTTATTTTACTTTTTCATTATTAAAAATTCAGAATCTTTTCTTGTTTTCCTCATTCAAACATTACTTTTAAGAAATTTTTTTTATATCGAAGGTGTCTAAATTTTAATAATTTTAAGAAGACAGAAGATTTTTTAATTAGTTGTCACCAGTATTCTCGCTTCCAAAGAAAATATTACCCCTCTGACTAAGGTATTTACTACAACATCCCTCACGTACGCAATTACAATAAATGCTTCGTGCTCATTTAAACAGGAGAGTTTTTTATTTTACTATTTCAAATCGAAAATAATGAAATGGTATTGCTTATGGAAATCGTTCCATTTAGTTCTTAAGTTGACTTATCTTTTTACCGCTTTTATACTTGTCTATATTTAAAATATTCTCTAACGTTTTGATCTGTGCTTAGCTTATTGTCTTCGCCTGGATCCATGACGGTCATAAATTGCACATACGTATAGCATTTACTACGCATTTTATTCGAAAATGCTGCGATTCTTTCAACGTAGAGACGGCCTACAAAGCCTATATTGAGAATCATTTCAACAAATGTGAACATGTTTCTGCCTTTTTCCGGTCATTCATGTGCCTCTCTTGGAAACATCCGTGTCCGTTATTTTCCCACCAAAGGGGTCGTAAACCGGTTCTTGAATAAACTCATATCGTCTGACAATTTCATCCCCACCTTTCTATATGAAAAATTTTACATTTGTTGACATACAAGATGGAACAGAAAATTTTCAAGGCTGACGTCCTCATAAAAGTATAAGTAGCTTTATAATATTCTCGATATATGATAGCACGGATCTCAACCCATTCTAGGCATGGACACAAATTAAATGTACAATATTATCAGTTATTTTTTACGCTTTATATACATTTTTCCTTATTTTAACTATTTACACATGACAATCACGGTAAGAGAACGAAGAATTATCATCAAAATTCATCAAAATATGGGTAAAGCTGTAGAAATGAGTAGCTCGACATAGAGATCAAGACATTTCGAGGTACACTTCCCAACGAAGCTCGTGTAAAATGTCGCTGGTAAAGGAGAATTTTATAATTTTTTAAAGATAGAGGGTGAAATTCTAGAAATATATCACTTAAAAGCACCGCATCAAAACAAATAATTATCTGTTCATTCCCATTTTTTCTGCTGTCGGAAGTTTACTTCACCTATTCGCATGCTTACACCCCATATCATTAATGTCTTTATATTTTTCCCTATACAATAAACGGGAAATGTAATGCTGAAATTCCCGAAAATTTGCAGAAGTTTTTTAATTTTCACTTCAAAATTTGAGTTACGAGACCTATAAAAAGTTTTTAACCCAGCGTTTTCCATATTGTTTTTCACATTCATGACTACCTTAAATGCTGAAGAGTTTAGAAAACAGTATTTAATATGTGTTTATACAACTACTTCTCAACTAATATGAAATGTTTGCTCTACGGTTAAGTTTAACAATTTACTCCACTAGTTTTTAAACGCGTTCCACTATTTGTTCTTTATATATTTTCTCACCATCTACCTTTATTTTTTCCACTATGTCGATTATTTCTTTTGCAAAATTCCTCTTCAGTTATAGAAATCTGACATATACATCAGTTACTTGCAAAAAGTTATTGCACTTTATACTATTATAAACAAGTCTTCAAATTTCGCGAAAAGCTTTTCAATGTTCATACCTAGTCAAGGAAGCTAAAACTATATTGCAGTTCCTGATGTGGTAGAAACAAAAAATATGAAGACGCATTTTCCGAATATATGTATCACAAAATCGATGAATAAAAAACAAACCTGCATATTTTGATGTAAGCATGAGAAAGTTTTCATATTCATATCCACCAACCAAAGCTTATTTTTTCTGCAATTTCCTTGCATAAAACAATTTTATGGAGGAAGAATCAATATACCTAACATCTAATTTAGTCTCGATTTTCAAATATTTAGCATAATGCGATATAGCTGCCTTCCCATAGGTTGAATAGCTGCTAGTGCTATCCATTGAAAACAGTCATGGTCATTATTTTCTATATTAAAAATTATTATTCATATCAAACATTCATGGTTGTTATTTTAAGAATAGCATAATTAAAGTCCCGCTCTCTTTTGAAAGAGGTGAGTAAACTTATGTAGAGGGTAAAGTTCCCATAATTTGAATACTAATTACTTAATCATAATAAAAATCTAAGTACTCTTTTGATGTTCTTGCGAAGCGCTAATTATTGTAATGTGAAGGTAGTTTCAATCTCTCCTTTAATACTTGTTTCGGAAAATGCAATTCGACTTTTATCTCTAGGAAAAAACTTTCCTTCGTCTCTGCTTATGCGCGCAGACTTAACACGTATAAATAACCACACACTTCGAATATCTATTACCTCTCTTTTTTGCCCATCAAGTCCAAACCAAAGTTGTTTTTAACAACAAATGTGAAAAGTATCGTCATTTTCAGTAAAGTACTTATATTTCTAAACGGTATAAATCACCTCAGGACAAAATTTATGTGTGTTATTCATATCACGAGGAGCCGCGATTTTTATGGATAGTGTGGAATTTTATTACACCGCACTTGCAAATACTATACCTTTTCAGGAAGGAAGATGTGTGAATAAGCGATGCCCTCTTAAACCATTGATTTTATCATATCCTTCACCACATTCATTGCCGATAATCATCGTGACAGACAACTAACGTTATTCTTGGAGCATGTATAAATTAAAAAAAAATGTGTTTGCTAATAATTGCACTATATATCTCTATTTTATAGCTGAAAATTGCTGTATTTCGCTATTTCATCGCTAATATATTCGTCATATAATGTCAAGAATGATATGCACACCTCATCATTGTCCCAAATATGATACCTTTTACGAACTAGTGTGTCGTTAATGACCCATGCCTCCATTTCACGTTAGAACAGGAAAAAGCAACGAATGAACAGACGGGAGAACCTCGTTAAGACCAAATATATGTAAATGCATAACAACACGACCTGTATTTAACACTAATCTACAGGGAAATATCATATTCTATTTATAAATACGATAAAAACATAATGTAAAAATTTACAATGGAGAAATATTTCAGTAATCAGAGAAATAAGAGAAGAAAAAAAAGAAGCACAAAGAC
>QLNU02014176.1:8356830-8368722 GCA_006491805.2 Dysdera silvatica
TACAAATTACTGTATTGCACAAATTATTGATACAAATTACTGTATTGCAATTGTAAGTATTGATACAAATTACTGTATTGCATTCAACCATACTGATAAACATTTGGTTCTAAGCTTAGGTTGTCCAAATTTTACGTATCCTCCAACGGTAACTACACCAGATAAAGGGGACTTACAGTCTTTGTTCTTCCCGGATGACGTCGTGTTCAATGGTCACCCACGATTTAAGTAAGTGGGATTTTAATTATATTTTTTGATTAGAATCGATACATTTTCCAAAAATTAATAATCCTTTAGATAATCAGTGCTTAAATGCGTTTTATTTTAGGACGTTGGCGAGAAATATACGTGACAGGAGAGGAAAGAAAGTAGTTATCAATATGCCTAGTATGTGAATCATTTTTCTTTACGTGAATTTATTTGAGTATTTTTTTCCATAGTTGAAAATTGTATTTTCTTTTCCCCAATATGATCACAATTATGTTCACAAGGTTCTCGAGCCCCTCCCCCCGCTGTTTAAAAATTTTATTTGCCGTAACCTGCTATGCATTTACTTTCAAAAGTTTTACAGTCACATTTTAAAATAAGGTACTTTTTAGCTCATTACTAATTGTCAAGCAGTATCAATTATTTTTGTAGCGTTTTGGTATCTTGTACATTCACTAAAATTCTTGACAGCTTTGAGAAGGAGGTAATAATTTTTCTTAACCCCCTCCTGCCCACTAGTACTCATGTGGGCATCCATGCAAGGTGCCCATGCACTTTAAAAATCTAGAATTGTGAGGGAGTTTTAAATTATCCCTGAAACTCGAGGAAAAACAAGATTTTTTGGTCAGCCCTTGGAAAAGTTAGTAAATACCTTCCCAACTTCTGTTTTAAATAACTAAATCTCTGGTGAATGTGAAATCATTTTCAGTGATTGGGGATTTGTTTTCTCCAGTGTGAATAGACATTCTAATTAATAAAATGCTTTAACAGTATATATTTATATATGGAATGAATATATAGAAAAATGCCAGTAATAACTGGCTTTTGGGTTATTAGTGGGTTATATATAATATGGATATTTATTTCTGACACCCATGCTATGAGCTCAAACTCTAGTGGTTTTTTTTATTTTTTTTTTAAAGAAGAAAAAGAATGATTGCTCTGATCCAGAGTTAAATCAGTACACAATGTTTGACCCATTGTGCCTCTATCTCGGTGTTTCTCAATAGGCGGCCTGCAGACAGTAAAAACTGGCCTGGCTGCACAAAATAAGAACCTGGACATTTTTTCTAGGGGGGGGCTAATTTTTTCCTAGAGGGGGCTAAAGCTCCTATCCCAATGCTATTTCATTGAATGAGAAAATTTCTCTAGGGAAAGATAAGCCCCCCCAGTTACTCTCTTTAATGTTTATATAGTGTGGAAGATTATTTTGTTTTCATATCTTCTGGCCCACTGGCAGAAAGATCCAAAATCGCACACTACGAAAACTAATCGAGAACGACTGCTCACCTGCTCGACACAGTGGGTTATATGTTGAGTCCCTTTTCAACTCTGAGTCAGACCGATGACTCCTTTTCTTCTAAAAAAAACAAAACAACCCTCTAGTTTGAACTCATAACGTGAGTGTCAGAAATGATTATTGATAGAAATAAAATACAGGGTACCAGGGAGGAAATTACATAAAAAGGTTAAACACTGGTAAAATAGCAATGAAAAAGATCACTCAAGCTTTCGGACGCATCAGCAGCAGTCCTTCATCAGGAGTGTGTTTCTCCTGATGAAGGACTGCTGCTGACGCGTCCGAAAGCTTGGGTGATCTTTTTCATTGCTATTTTACCAGTGTTTAACCTTTTGTATGTGAATGATTATTCATGTTCAATTCCCTGTGAAAGATTCCAATGAACACACCCAAGTGGCTTCGTGTTGACCAGTTTTGTCCCAATTGTGTTAATACTGCCAAGGGTAACAATATTCTATAAGAGATATATAATGCACGTTCCTTGGAACTCAAGTCTGATATTTATATGAAAGTATGTAAGTTTGATGTTGTGTAACTATATGGCAATTTGGGGATAATGTTTATAATCTGAAAAAAAGCCAGCTTAGGATCCTGCAACAGTGATGACTTGTTTACCCCCCCCCCAATCAATCGGGGTTCGACTTCCAATGATGTCGGGAGGAAAAAAGTGGAACAGTAGTTCAGGAACTGGGTTCCCTAGGTCCTTCTTGGGCCTGGGTTCCCAGCTTCTCTGGATAAATGTAGATCCACTACCTTACATTGGCATGATAACAACACATTTGTCTATCTTTCCATTTAACCTCGTTTCAATTCCCAACGGTATCATAGAAAGCATATCGTTTTTCGACCTACTGTAGTCCACAATTCATTTCCCTTGGCCGCAAGGGTTAAATTCCTTGGAAAGTTGTAGGTTCTGGCGCAGCATGACTTTTGCTGTCCTTGTGCCCATAAAAACGGAAACAGTTGAATCTGACGGATACCAAGCACTCGCTCACCAATACTACATTTCTTACTACTCCATATTCCAAGGTTTAGTTTTCAGAATAAGAGAACCTTTGGAAAATACATGTCCAATTATAATATCTCAGTTGTCTTTTCACTATAAGACACAGTTCGATATTGTATAGTAGACTGCCTTAGTAACTAAAACCATGCCCTTCAAATGCAGTAGTTTGAGTTCAATTGCCAATAAATTTCGTCTTTTTGTTGTATGAGTTTGTTCACAAGTCTTAGAGTGGATTCGGAGAGGAATTTTGGAGTTTGGGGTGGGGGAGGGATGCAAAATGCGGTAGAATTCGCTTGTAACGAGCCTGTATTTAGTGAGTTTCCAGATACAGTGAATAAAGTTGGATTTTGTTTGGTATAACGATTAAGTGTAATATAATTTAACAGCTTTTAGCAAACAAGTTCTTCTTGGACCCTGGATTTAATTGCCGACTAAAAAAATAAAATAGAAAATCAAACTTCTTGTAAAAGTTACGTTACATGCATTTGGTTGTTATAATTTGAGCTTTTTATGACCGATTTCCACAGCATTTTCATAGATTTGGGTGGCGAATTAGGGAAAATTCCCCCTCATGTGGATCTGTCACTGCAAGTTTAGATAACCCACTATACAGGCTTGTGACGTGAATAATAATAATAAAGAAGTCTAGCAATATTCATTTTCATGATTTCTTTTTTAGATTTGAATTAATTCTTTTGCATTTAAGATAGTTTAATGCATTAAGATCTTTGTCTTTTCACTAGTCTTTAAGGACAAAAATACACCAGACCCGTTTATAGAAGATTTTTCTAGTCGAGGTGATGATGGTCAAGCAGCCGCCGCAGCATTGCCTAATAATATCTATATGGATGCCATGGGATTCGGCATGGGCTGCTGCTGTTTGCAGGTGACGTTTCAAGCATGTAATATCAATGAAGCTCGAATCCTATATGACCAGTTGGCTCCAGTTTGTCCAATTGCTGTAAGTATGTGCTGCAAGGCTTCGATTTTGTATAAACAGTTGATTTTAGTTTGCATGATTACTTTATATATGTGTTTAATTATGTGTAAATTATATACTCTCATATAATACGTGTTTAATTCTGTGTAAATTGTATACTCTAAATATGTGTTTAATTATGTGCAATCAGTTACCTCCAGTTTGTTGGATTCCTTTAAATATGCAACATGAGGTTCAAATTCTCTGCAGCCATTTTCAGATTGCTGCGAGTATGTGTTGCAAGTACTCGATTTTATATTGTTAGTTGATTCTAGTTTGCCCAATTGCTCTCTGTGTGTGTGTGTGTGTGTGTGTGTGTGTTAAAAGACTTGGATTCCGTACACTTAGTTGGCTTCAGTTCGTTGGATTACTTTAAGTATATAATATGAGGCTAAGTATCATATGAGCGATTTCCCAGATTGCTGTATATGTTGTAAGGAATCAAGCTTGCACACATACTGCTCTCATGTTATGAAAAATGTGCACATGATTGTTTTATTGATAGCAGTTAATCTATCACATTGTGTTATGGTTCTTGAATGTATGTTCAGTGAAACATTACCTTAAAGAATTTAGAAATCACATACTATTCATCAGTTCAATCATTTTATAATTATCACTTTAGATAATGTAATTGGATAGTTCAGTTTTGTATAATTTAATTTTTTGCTCTTAGTTGGCACTGAGTGCTGCTTCTCCTATCCATCGAGGTTTTATGACAGATAGGGATTGTCGCTGGAGTGTAATTGCTGCATCAGTTGATGACAGGACTGATGAGGAACTAGGCCTTTTAGTAAGTAACTATATTTTATTCTAAAGCACAGGCGTAGAGTTATATGGGAATGGAGACCAAGGTGCTCTGCCCTCCCCTAATAATTTGGAATAAATTTCAATTTTACATATATTGTAATGTATAAATGAATGTAATATGTGCTCCCCCGTATAATAATTTTCAAAACTCTACATTAATGTTCTGAAATGAGTCATGCATCAATGATACAAAGCTTTATGTAAAGAAGGAACAAGATGCTTTTGCACAACTTCTCCAGTTGATTGGTGTTCCCCTGTCGGTTCCCGGGAGTGTCAGTAATATAGTAAATAACTTTATTTTGTTTTGAAGTGAGCCAGTCGTTGATTCATGACCTAATATAAAGAAGAAGAAAGTACTATTACATAGTGTCTCTCTAATTTATTTTCCCCTGACCACTATTGTAAATGTCAATAGCGTAATGATTGAATAATGATAAGGTCAGTTTCATTTCATACCAGTACTCTTTTCCTCCTCTATTGTCTATTATGTCAGCTCTGGCTAACATCATACCTTATCAACCTATTAGTTTCTCTGCTCTAGCTCTCCTGAATATTTCGATTGAAGGGAGATGCCGTTTCGGTCTCATCTCCTGGTTTGCGGTTAATCCTTTTAGTTTGTTTCATCGAATCGTGTTTCGTTTCTCGATATGTTTTTCGTAAATATGTTTTATATCGGTTCTGTCTATTTGCGTAGAGAATTGAACGCTTTTGAGTTCTGTTTTCATCTATTAAATAAAATAAGGACGAGACGATATGCCGTTCAGAAAATTTTTTCATTTCATTCCGTAGCATCCAGATTAGTAGAAGGGTTGGAAATTTGCCATATGTAGTAATACAATGAGGGGGGTATTCATGTCCCAAGATTCCGTCACTAAAAACTAATTAACTAATTAAATTGGTTCCGTGAAATAATCGCATAATGTGAACATGTGCAAAATGAGTTCATTTTAACATGTGTGTGATAGGGATTAGTTCCAAGAAAAAACGTGTAAACGGTCTCTGAAATGAAAATTTTAGCTTTTTTTTTTTTTTAAATTGCATTATTGAGAAAACACCTTAAAATGAGATTGCATAAAAGATGCTTGTAGTTGAATTCTCATGTTATTCCAAGATGTTGTCATTGTGCAGATTTCGATGGGGTGTTCATCCATAATCAGTGACTCAGCTATTCTACTCAGAGATCTCATAAAGATCGCACTGCTCACTGTAGTCCGGGGTTTGGTTCCCCAGGCCTTAAGAGGTTCGGATTCCTCGGAAAACAGTAGGTCCCGGCGCAGCATGACCACTGTAGTCTTTGAGCCGTAAAACCAAAAAACAAACAAACAAACAAAGACTCAACTATCCAAATGGGGATTATTACAGGAACAGTCCTCATTTGTCCACCACTTTTCCCATTCACGACCCATCCTTGAAATGGCGCATGTGGAAATCTTGAATGCAGTGGATGCAAACACTGAATTCATTGTAATGCCCGAATGGCTAATTTTTGGAAAAAATTCACTGAACAAAAAATGTTTCTTTTGATGTTCTTCACCTGTTACACATACTTGGCAGTTCCCAATTCTTTTCCAGTGTGTTAAAAAAAAGGCATTTTTAGGCTTATTTTCACTAAACAGTAACACAGATCAAAATCAGAAAACGGAATTCCGGATTTCTTTATTTCTGCTGTATTATTAGCTCATTCACTTAAATTATGCATTAACAATTCCCTTTATTTCATGCATTGGGCTACTTGGCAACGTGATAGACAAATGGATAGTTCATCCATTGTCCATCCATTTGTCTACAGGAACAGTCCTCATTGTTCCATTACAGTAAAAGTAAAACGATTGCCAGGTGGCTGATCGTTGCGGTTCTTGCCTGATTCATTTTGAATTTAAAGAACGATTAATACGGCGGGGCACTGGAGAACAGAAAAATTTTTTGTTCCTATCAAACGAGGGGAATAAAAATAAAAAAGAGAATAGTATCCCTCACACTGGTATATGTGGGGGGGGTGTTGACGGGGGTTGTAACCCCCTCATTGCAATGAATTGTGCTTGCCTACTTGCCAGTGGTGAATAAATTTTGGTTTGGCCAGTAAATTTCCTGGAATTTCAAACTTATCTATCAGTAAGATAATTTGACGTAGCATTATGCAGATTAGATTTATAAGTAAAGACAACGTTATAAGCATAAGGGAGCGTTTAAGTACTTCACATCAGCAATATTTTGTCCATTTCACCTCCCCTCTGCTTCTAAGCAAAAATTAACATTGGCTAACATAGGAAAATAAGAGCGATGGCACCCCACCCCCAAGATGCTTACGTAATACTTGAATACTCCCTAAGTAAGGTTGACCTTGCTTATGCTTATAACGTCTTTACTTATAAATCCTATCTCTTAGTGTCTTGCCTTTTTGGCTGGTAAGATTTTTTGGGAATTCCCCCACCTCTGTAAATATGGCTGTTTTGGTTCATTTATTTCTCTTTTAGCACGTCATCTGATTTTCATTGGTTTCTTTTCTCCACTATTGTGTTCTAGCCATTGAAGACTAACAAATTTCATATAAACAAATCTCGTTATGATTCCATCGATTCGTATCTGTCTCCTGCTGGCGAATTCTTCAATGATATTGACCTTATTTATGATGACGATATTTACAAAGAACTTGTTAATGCAGGTTTGTTATGTTAATAACTAATGTTATAATTAATATTTAACGTAATCGTTAATATTTAATGTAATATTAGTAACTGACATTAATATTTGAATAATACTGAAGTGTTTAATTTATGAAGGTACATATTTTAGATATCGACCACCTCTTAGCTCAACACATTGCTCATTTGTTTATTCGTGACCCTATATCCTTATTTGGTGAAAAGGTGAACCAGAATGACGAGGAGGATGTAGATCATTTTGAAGTACGTTACGAGAGGGCATTTGACAATGGAAATAAAATATGCATGTTGTATTTTATACTTCGCTATCTGTAATTTATTCACTAATTTTTTTTTTCAGAATATTCAATCGACTAACTGGCAAACAATGCGGTTTAAACCGCCACCACCTAACAGCAGCATTGGTTGGAGGGTGGAATTTAGATCAATGGAGGTAAGCACGATAATGTTCAAGCTAGCTTAATTCAAAGTTGGGTAAGCATAATACAAATAAAGAAATTTAGGCGAGCACAGTATGAATAGAAAATGCATCAGAGTATGTATAGAAATGACAGTAAAAAAGACAGTATGAATAGAAAATGCATCACAGTATGAATAGAAAATGCTGCATGGTATTGAGCGAGGAAAGTTTGCTAAGCATGATGTATGGGAGAAAATTTTAAGTCTTTATGATATGAGTAAGAAAAATCTAATAAAATAGGGCATTAGCCGAAAAGGGTTAGGTAAGCATAGTACTGATTGCAAAAGGTAGGTAGTTAAGCATGATGCAAGTTTGTGGTTTGGACATATAGTGAGTCTTTCAATTTATGTAGGCTTCGTTGATTTTGTGACCTGTCCTGTAATTACCATGATACCTTAATTATCCAACTTAATCTCCAATCACACAGAAATACAGTATTCTATCTCAATAACCTTCTAATTAACAACTAATTCCATTTAACAATGGTATTTTGCATTCATGGCAAATGTATCATAAAGTTACACATATTCTGGTTAATGCCTTTCTTCGTCAAATGATGCTTTTTTTGTATGTGTGTCTTTTTTGAAAGAAAATGAGAGTTCATCTAGTTCTATGATTGTTTGCCGTTGTTGCTCATATCAGAATACAGTAGGTTAAGTAAGAATGCCATGGAGTAAAAAAGTGTTAATATCACATGCGTGTGAATTGGCAAGAGGTGAGCAATTCTGATAATACCAATATTTCTGCTACCTTTGGTACAGATTGTATGAATATGATTGTCCCCTTTTAAATTGGATTGAAAATTAATACCCAAGAAATTCGTTTCCGAAGAAAAAGATATATTTGAATTAACTATAAATAGGAGATTGTTAGGAACTGTTTTTTTTGCTGGAGAAGAATATTTTAGTTTTATTAGCATTTAGTATCAGGTAGGTATTTGTGAAGAAATAAGTAAATATGGATAGTTCATTATTCGCAGTGTCTCGTAGTATATCGATTGAGGGGGCTCCAGGAAAGAAAAAAATAGAGGTATTGTCTGCAAAGCTGATGATCTTGGAAGATGTTGCGAGGAAGAAACTATTAATTTAAAAAGAAAATGGGGCAAGTGAATTGAGCCCTGTGGTATGACACATTGTAAGTGGCGGGTTGATGATAGTCCATCATCCAGTCTCGCAGACTGTCTTCTCTCTGTTAAATAATTCATGAATAGCAAATTTGCCATTTCATGAATATTAACAAGGTTAAGTTTGTGATCTATTGTGTCAAAAGCTTTGGTTAAGTTGAAAGCGACACTGATCACCAAATTAGATTCATCCAAGGCTGAATATATATATATATATATAATCTGTTGCTGTCAATAAAGAGTGTTAAGTTGATTTCTCCCTTATAAAGCCAAATGGGTTTGAAGATATTATTTCATGTAGGGAGAAAAAAGATATAGATGAGCGTATAGGATTCTTTCAAAGATTTTTAGAGAAAATTGAAAGTATGGGTATTGGCTGATAATTTGTTATGACAGTATTTTTTCCACTTTTTAAAAACAGAAATTATTAGGACAGCTTTTAAATCCTTCGGAATAATTCCTGTTGTAAAAATTAAGTTAAAAATGTGAGTTAGTAGGAGAGAGAGAACCCCTTGAAGATTATAAATAACTAGGATGTATACCATTGTGTCCAACACCCTTTCATGGGTTAAGTTTCCGAATGGTCAGTGAGATTTCCTAATCAGTAATCAGAGTTGGGAATAATGAATCTTGAATGTCGTAATCATGGCAATCATCGCCTCGAGAACCGGGCAATATTTAGACCATTGACAAGAGATGCTGGAAAGACAATGAAAAGATCAACAAAGTGAAACAAATGAAAAGTCTCAGCAATCTGTAATGGTAATACCATTCATTATTAGCTTCTTAACAATTGCCCATTGGACGAGGGGAGGGCGAAGATTTGCCTGATAGTTCTTTTAATTTAGGCCAGATTTTACTTTGGTCTTTTCTATTAAAGTGTTTGTGAAAGTAATTTAATTTTAGTATTTTAAATTTCCTGTTGAGTGTATATCTGAATAAGCAGAAAGTTGAATAAGCTGGCTGGCATCGTGTTTTTAATAAATACTAAAAAAAAAAAGCTTATTTTTATTTTGTACATCAGATAAGAGTATTTGTTACCCATAGTTTCCTCCTGATTTTACTTTTTTTAATGTCTATTTATGGGTTGGAAAAGGGATTTATACGAAGTATTGAAAAAGATTATGAAGATCAAACATGGCTTACAATGTACCTACCAGCATAGTAAATTCGACTTCGTTACAAAAGTTGACATGGTGATAGCTGGAGGTGTCAAATGTGAGGTCATGGTGTGTCGATTTAAGGGACCTAGCTAGGGTCATGTAAATTTTTTGCATTCAACTTTAATAAAAAGTGCTAAAGAATCCAAGAAAAACCTTTAAATTCATTTTTTTTTCTGTAAAAGAATCGATCTAATATAGTTTTAAATATCTATATTTCTGTTACGAAATGACAACAGGACACTTTCATGGAAAGGAGAACGGATGATGGTTGTCGGTGGGTTTTCTCCAAGAAACGAGGCAACTCATCCCTATTCTATCCATTATGTCATTTCCCAAGCGGGACAAATCATCGGACATGCCTCCAGAACCCGACTAGGAAAATTGGACCAGCTATAAAAAAATTACCTTTTTATGTTCGAAATTTAACAGTAACTTGCAGCCACTCGGGGAAAGCTCACGACTGCTCATATCGGCTTCGTTTTGAATAATGTCATAATGTACTACAAGTGACAAAGGATTTTTTTTTTACAACTGGTCAGCTCAAATTGACCCCAATTTGTATTCCACTCGTTTTGGAATGGGCGATTGCACATGTATTTCTCAGACAACTGAAATTTTTGGCCAAGATTATATACAATCATTCATTGCCACCAGCACCAATTTGCCAAGTGTGCAATGAACCCATAAGTGTTTTACACATTTTAACTCAATGCCCTTATTATAGCCTTGCTCGCACACTTACTTCTAACTCTTCATCATTCTCTGACATTTTAAATGACCATGCTGACTATACATGTCTTTAAATTTTTACAGAGAACTGGCTTTTACAACAGTCTTTGATTTTACCATGTTTGGCGCAGTATAGCCCAGATGCTCTTGCGCCATAAAAAAGCCAAACAATCAATCATTGGTTCATGAAAAGAATGAAGATGCTTGTGTATTAACAACACAAAATGTAATCCTCAAACTTCAGTCTTTAATGCATTACGTCCTAACAGCACCTATCTTTGCTCTAGTGATCCGTCACTGCTCATCTAAACTTTTGAACATTTTCAAAATGTGCAATAAGCTTGCTCCGCTTTTGTGGAAAAAATGTGTCAGCAACAGAATTGACCATTTCAGTCTTTCATCAAATGTTCGCATTGTGAATCTATCACTTGCTTTTATGATTTTTATCATGCTTATTACACAATGTCCTGTGTTAAATGTCCATACCTATAAAAATAATTTCCCGTGTGAATATTTTACGCTTCTTGAAAACAAAAATTAAATAAAAAAAAAATGAATTTAAAGAGATTTTCTCGAATTCTTTAGTGCTCTTTATAAAAGTTGGATGCAAAAGTTTACACGACCCTAGCTCCCTTAAATTGCCTAACTAGGGTTTCACAATATCACGACCCTTCATCTGACACCTCCAGCTACCACCATGCCAACTTTTGTTACAAAGTCAAATTTATTACGCTGGTAGGTGCCTTGTGACCCAATGTAGTGACTGCTCCACTAATCCTGATCATCTCCTATGAATGCACTGTTGGGATGTATTTGAGTTCTTGTAACCGTGTTAATGTGTAGAAATACTATGGTTTAGAAGTCACATTAAGTGGCTGGTCCTATGTTATATTATCTTAGGTTACAAAAATGCAAATATTTTGGAGTTGAAACTGAAGTCTAGAATTTTTCACCAAATGACCCTTGCTGTCCATGCGTCATAAAAATACAACCAACTAACCTGAAGACTAGGATTTTAATATATGCACAGATTATTTGCTACAGGTTGGAAGTCTTCCAAATAAATTAGTAGAGTACTTTTATACTGTATTATTTTTGTTTTGAAGTAACGACTGCAACTTGCTTTGATGATAAATATTTATGTTTATTTTGAGTTGCATCTGTAATACTTGTATTTTTTTTTGTGTTTTGTAGGTTCAGTTGACCGAATTTGAAAATGCAGCCTTTGTTATATTTATCGTACTTCTTACTCGGGTGATATTAACATTTCAGCTGAATTTTCTGCTACCAATTTCCAAAGTAATTTTGCATTTTTTTACCACCTTTTTTTAATTTCATTTTTTTTTTTCCAGAAATTGGGTTCTGATGCTTATTTTCAGCTCAAAGTAGAACTCTGTCCCATATATTATAAGTTGAATGTTATATGGTCCAATCTAAGATCAAGTTTATTTT
>QLNU02014176.1:8368822-8382772 GCA_006491805.2 Dysdera silvatica
CTAGTGGTATTTGAAATATAATATTCCCTTCCCCCATATCTGAGGAAAACCCATTCTATGACAAGCTGTAGACAAAATCGCAGATAGCAGCAAACCGTATATATTAACATGGCATGTAGTAATAAATTAATGCAATCATGTTGCTTTAATTTATGTGAAATTTAATAATAAACTTTGCAAAACGATACCTTGCAATTTAGTGGTGTGTTAATAAAATATGAGGAAATTCTTAATTATCGATTAATCGAATATGGAACCAAAAACTCGGCATTGTGTGGAAACACTCATCCTCATTTCCAGAATATACACTGTGTGTTAATACAACATTACAATTTTTTTAACCATTTACAGTAACATATACATTTTAATTGTGATCCAACCCTGCTGCAATGTAATTATAACGTATTTATCTAGCATTTGCAAAATCTGGGTTTGGCTCCCGAACCTGTTTTTTTGAATTTGATTCTGCATATAGGTTTCAGAAGGTCAAATTTCTGAGAAAACTAGGTCCTGAGGCAGATTGACCTTAGCTGAAAACAAATTCCTAATCGTTCTACTCAGTGTTCAAATCTACAAAACCAATTCCCTCTGGTACTTTTTATTCTATTAGCTTATAATTTGATCAATTATCGTATAAAAAATCCGCACACCTGGTTTAAGAACAACGTTGATATGAGGCATGCTCTCATCTCTATTCTACCGTTGGAGGAATTGTCTCTTCAATGTTTATCATGATTGTATATCTCTGCAGTTTTTACATTGCCCTAATGGAGAATATATTTCTTTTGCCATTAAAGGTGAAAGCCCTCCTGAATGCACCCAGTACTTGTCTGAATGTTGTGGCCGCAATAATAACTGTCAATACACAAAGATGACAATTAATGAGATCATCAATGGTAAGGACAACCAATTCCCTGGACTGGTGCCTTTGATTCAGAAGTTCCTCGCAAATATGGAGGTGGACGTTGACACTCAATGTTCGATTCAGATGTACCTAAAACTTATTAGAAAACGAGCCTCAGGTGTTTTTCTCTCTTATTCTATATTTTAGAAATTCAGTTCTCCAGTGATTATGTCCGCCGCTTTTGGGCTTATCTAAGTTTGACTTGCAATTAGTGCACTTGTACATAAATGTATTGTGATTTAAAAGTCACATCAAGCCATTTGTTCTGCACCACACTTATTTATCAAAATGATTTGTTTTACATCGAACATAGCGGTTAGGGCCTAAATGAATTTTGTGTAATTGAGTGCAGTTTTGTAAAATTGTATCAATGTTATATGCAATTTTATTAATTTTATAATTTGGCAGGTAGGTTTAAAAAAATGCTTATAAATTTTGAATTGTTTCTTATTTTTATGAGGACTATTACTAAAAATGGATAATGTTACAGGTGAATTGATGACTACTGCCCGATGGATCCGTCAGTTTGTTGCTCATCATCCCCAATACAGGCATGACTCTGTGGTGACCGATCATATCAACTATGATTTGCTGATGGCTATGAACGACATTACCTTAGGACGAAAAACATGTTCAGAACTTGTTGGTGAACCCAAGTCGAAAACGCAGGATCAAATACCAAGTGCTGTTAAGAAAGCCGAAAGCTGTTATAATTCGGTTGCCACTGTGGTCCAGAGCTGAACTTTTGGTGTCTGTTAACCTTTCTTTTGCTATAGCGTATTCTAGTCAAGCTCTTTAACAATAGTCAGCATTTTCATAGTAACTACAATAATGGAAAACGTAAATATGTGGTTTTGCATATTTTTTAAAAATTATGACACTGTTAACATCACGAACAATTTTCACTGTTAGATATTACATTGAAACTATTCCATTTATACATTTACAGGTTTAGATCATTAATAAGAACACACTTTTTGGTGTGACAGACTGGTGCCAAATTGGTACTAAACGAGCGCCATGTTTGGGTATGACACTCTGCGCGTTGATTTTGGCGCTATTCGTGGATAATTTGGCGAGCACCACAAACACTGCATTTAAACCAGTTTCATTTTTTTTTACAAATTTTTATACTATAAGCAAATCAACATAATTTATTTGCCTATATAGATTATATAATGTAAGTTAAAAAGTTACGTGTTTTAATTAAGTTTTAACTTGGAATTAGATTTTCACAACCATTATATATATAGGAATGCTTATCTATGCATGCCTAGCATATTTCTTTGTCAAATTTTTATACCTTCCATTTAAAAAACTATTGGGCAGTGACATTCAGAAGTTCTTCTTCGAAGACAAACTTTTTCGCTAATTTAAAGATTTTCGAGTTTGCAATGAAATATTGTAAGAAACATCATAGTTCATCTTCCTTATTTATACCTGTATTGATGAAAATATAAACTTTGAGAACCACTGATAGCATAAACCTGTAACCTTTACCCTGCAAGTTAGGCACAGCTCTGTAGACATACGATTAGGACTCCGATTTCTAGCCTTACAGAAGTTTAACAACAAACATTGCATTGATTTAGCTCTTTCACTTCTAATCCACACATGCAATAAGTGTAAAAACTCGCGTAAACTGTACATATTTGAATGTGTATTAGAGGTGTTTCATCATCAATAACACATATTATCAAAGCATTCATATTTTTTAAGGGAACACCTTCCCACTGGATTCTGCTTCTTCAGTAGCTCCCCTTGTTTCTTCTACCATAGAACGACATACAGTTAACACTGAAATGTGTAGAGGTAACACTAGAATGTGTGTGCCCTTTTTTCTGCCCCATGTAGTCTAGGGTTTGGTTTCCAAGGTAACAGGTTCAGATTCCTTGGAAAATTATAGAATCTATGCAACGTGACCTTTGCCATCTTGTGCCGTGAAACGCGAACTTCTATCTACTCCCAGCTTTAATTGAAATGTAATTCTTCAGATAATTTTTAGTTAGATCGAAAATGCATCTTCACTTTAAAAACAAAAGTGCCAATTCCTGCTGTAAATAGGGGTGAATATGTTCCGGAATTTCAACTTGCCTCTTCCGGGATTTCTTTTTAAAAATTACAAAAATTTTGTTTCATTTCCTGTAATTTTTACAGTGTTTTTACCAAAAATATTACATAACTTTTCAGGGAATTTTCTGGTATGTTCAGGGAATCTGGTTTGGACGTACAATTACCTTCGTGTAAGGAAATGAGAATTATTTCAGTCAAGATTCGAATGAAAGTTTTCTTTAAATTGTTAATTGATAGCACTTTTAAGTGGTGGTGTTCTTTACAGCTGTTGCTAATTCGATTTCTAAGAAGGGAGGGTGGTGATGTTAAAAGGGTCAAATGTGATCGTTGCTGGTAGGGGATTTAAGTTGCACAGAAATGAATTTTTAAAAAGAAAAATGCCCTGCGATATTAAAATTGTAAAATGTTCCCCTTGGATGCTGTTATCCCAAGTTTGACTCCCAGTGGTGTTTAAAAAAAAAATGAATGCTTACTAACTATCTAACTCACTGCAAGGGTTGGTTCCCAGGCAGGACTTGAAATTAGCAGTCGTTAGTCGTATTTTGCACCTATAAGATTTGTTTTTACGGCCCAGATTTTAGACCCAGTCGTTGTTTTTGGTACCTAACTTTTCCAATTTTGATTATTTATGTGATGCAAATTTTGATTGCTCAATTCTTAATTTTTCCTTCTACCAATCTCATCGACACACTTCAGAAGCTTCGAATCATTGCTGTTCAGTTTAGGGGAGAAACCCTTAATCTGTAATGTAATGGGCTGTGGCAAACTATGGTAACTTGATTCCCTCCACTAGCATCTCAACCTAGCCTTTTCTGCCTATGAGGAAGTTCTTTAGGGATAGTTTACGTTTATCGACATTCTTTAACTTCATGCCCATTTCCTATTTTTAAGATCGCTATCAATTTTCTTTGGCAAAGTGTCAAATTATAATCATATTCGATCAAACCCGAATTTTTAAATAGGCATGTTGGGCAAATGCCAAAGGCACAAAATTTTAGGAGGGCAAAATTTCAAAAGACCACAGTTTTTTGTTTTTTAATTGCAATCTCGTTGAATTCTGTCGATTCACTTTCGCTGAAAAAACGTTCATCCTACTCCAAACATTGGGGGGAAATTTTATTGTCATATAAAATATATTCATAAAAATATCGTCATATATATTATAATAATGCACGTAAGATATTTTCAGGACTTTTCTTCCTCCCACCACCTCCCTAGGTACTCCATGATTTTGTTTCACGGTCGCATTTGAAGATGGATCGACAGAATTTGTATTTCTTCTAGCAGAAAATACACAATAAGCACCCTCCCCTTATATTTTCTGTAATGTGCTTTTTTTGGTGGGGAGAATCTCAGATTTATATATGGGCAAGTGTCCAGAACACAAAAATTTAAATGGCGCCCGATTCTTTTTTTTTTTTTAATTGCAATCTTATTCCATAGTCTATGAAATTCCTCCCTTCGAAAAGCGTATCTTCCGTTTTTGTCTCAACTTGAAATTCAGACAAATTTCGTGAAAAAAAACAACAAAAAAAACCTGATAATAAAAATTTCGTTCTGAAATAAAATAATTCACAAAAACATTATTTTATCTTATTATGTACATCGGGTAATCATAACCCACTCCCCTGCATATATTGTTATTTTCTGTCGCATTTGAAGAGCTGAATTGAAGAAATTCTATTTGTTCATTTTAGCATAAAATTCCCCTTAAACACCCTGTACATTTTTCACAAAGTTTATTTTTTTTAAGGGGGAAAGGGTTAATGTATAGTATGGACATACAAAGCGGCCAGATTTTAAAAAACAAATTTTTTAATAAATGTTTCTTTATAATTTTTAAAATGGCTGTTTTGTTTATCATAATCATTATAAGTCATTATGCTATGTTAATTAATGAAGTGCAGCCCTAGTTATGTTAAAGTTCAGTTATCATGAACAAGGATATTATTGCCCTTCCCAGAGTCGGCACAATTGCCATCGAAGTGGTTAATTTTCCACAAATGGTACAACCCACGAATCCATAAGAGGAACATAGTAAGGGCACTTCTTTGTATATGAACACACAGCATAATACATGAACAAAATCAATAATATTGAAATTTTACATAAGAAAATCATTTTGGCAACTAAGGAAAAGTTATGTGCCATTAACACCTAACTTTCTGTTCCTAATCTCAAACCCCGTTCCCGAGGTTTCCAGAGATCCAGTTTCCTCATAGAACTGTAGTTCCTGGCTTAGCACGTGACCCATGCTGTCCCTGCTTACAAAAAACGACTTTCCAGCATATTTTCAGTGTTTGCAATTTTATTTGCTTGTCTGCCAGTTTTATTTAGAGAATTTTGGATGGTCACACCTGCCCACCAGGTCTGTCCAACCTCTTGGATCCCTCCCATCTCTGTGCCGCTCCCCACGTCTTTATTGTGGGCATCAGCCTGCCCGCTGGTGTCATTCCAGCTTGGCGACTGGGGCCGTTTGCATTGGGCCTCCTCTAGCAATCCCGGTTGTAGCTGGTTTCGATTTATATTAAGTAACGGCAACTGTCCAAGTGGATATCTGTGTGTGCCAAGCATGGTTGACTCCCCCCCACCTGTAGCAGTTGATTGCGCTGTCTGAGCTAGGTTTGTCCTTCCTGGGAATACAGCTCCACCTCCGGCAGCCGCCTTTCCCAATTCTGCCCCTCCACACGTGAATTTAGAGAATTTTGAAAGTTAAAAGGAAAGACCCAACTGTGTGTGTGTGTTCTTTCTCCAAAATACTGACAAAAACCATAATTGGCATGACAAATCTGCTCAAAGGCTACTACTTATAACTTTTGTAATATGTGCCTTAATATTTGTAGATTAAAAAGAAAACTGTATACATATTCTTCCACTATCGAAGACTCATTCCTAGTTTTTTAGTTGCCTGGGCCCATTTTAAACAGCTATGTAGTCAGCAGACTTGTTATTCAGGCCCAATGTTTATGAATAGTAGAGAAATTTGCATGTTTCTCTTTGAAATAGTTCAAATAATTTTCTGAAATCTCTTCGGTAGTGAAAGGGTCTTGTCTTCCAATAAAACAGATTTGAACCCAAAGTGCAATGACAACTGTATTTTTCTATTTGCTGATTTACAAAGAAGTAGAACGATAAATTTCCTTTGAATCTTCGTATATAATGGTTTATCCTATTTATGCCATCAATCCTTAGCTGAGCAATGTAGTCCACGGTGGAAAACCTGCAAGCCCAGTAAGTTCAACCGTTCGAACGAATCCAAGTTTTAAAGGACAAATCCTCTTTTATTTCTATTATAATTTTAAAATGAACATACAGTAGGACCCACTTATAGCCATAATGAGCCTGCGTTTAGCAAGTTTCTGAATTAATTATAAAAATATTAATTTTGTTAGGTATAGAGTTAAGTGCAATTCAATCATTTTTAACGAACCAAATATTTCTCATGTTTACTGAGTAAAAAAAGGTGAGATTTTTAAAGAAATGTTGAGAAAACTCTTTAAAAAAAATTAAAATTGGAAAATTGAAACAAATCAGTGATTGGTGACGCTGAGGTGAGCATGATAAAATAAACCGTTGAGCACTTGAAACTAGAGAATTTCTAAGAACTCTCATCCCTTTCAGAATGCATAATAAGGAATTCGCAATAAAAACGTTTTCAGGCAACGGATTTTAATGATGACTATTGTATTTCATGTACTAAATACTTCATTGAAAATTTAAGAACAGACCTTTACCAAAGAATTAAGAACAGACCATCACCTGTACAGACTTTATTTACAAATTTTTTAATTTTACATTCTAAAATGGATTTAACGAGTGGCTGGATATAACAAGCCTTTTTGTTGGTTCTAAACTCCTCAGTCTATATGGGTTCTATTTAAAACACAAGAGTTAAGTGAAGAAAAATTAAGTATGATACAGTCCTTCCTGACTGACCGACCGACAGACAGAATTATAACATGATTGAAAATATAATTGACCACCTTGAATTGTAACTGAATGAATCCGACTGGAAAAAGTTCCCAGCTTATTTTTATTTCATTTAGCTTAAAATATCCAATTGACGCACTTATAGTCATGATTATCACCTTTAGGCTCCTGGACTTGATTCTACTCCCAGTAGGCTTAGTTTTACATAAACGTGTTGGGGTTCAGGGGGTCACGTTTAGGCCTTTGTCTCATCATGGGAGAAGGCACAGTTATAAACTCACTTTGTCTTCACTTTATGAAGGAAGCAATCGGCTCACATGTATTTTAAACCTTACATCAGTGTCAAAATAAATGTTGTTGATAAAGCATTTAAAATACCACAAATAATGTCTGTATATAACCTCAACATCGAAGACCATGTTGGTGATATCAATCTGCTTGCCAGAAAACTTATCACCAATGTATAAAATGACATTGTTTTAAATGAGCTTTCCTCTGTATAGGTAGTTAAAATGCAAATAATTGAACTTGAAAGGTAAAATAATTATTTTCTAATACTTGCCATGCAAGTTCAGAAAATTACTTTCTTGGAACGGGCCCTTTCCTCCTCCTACATACATGCTTACGTATTATTCAGTAGAGTACTACTAGTTGAAACTGCGTAAGTAAACATCAACATAGCAATGAAATTCCATGCACTTAGCAGACTTCTTTAAAATGCTGTGTGTATTTTTCTGCTAAATTTTTAGAAAAAGATAACTTTGTTATTAAATTACGTATCATTTCCAAGCCTATAAATTATGTACAGTACTTATTTTAATAGTTATACAGTACTATCGTTACTGTAGCCATAAAGACAAGATGTACAATAGTACTTAAAACTCAATTTTAAAGAATTTAAAACCTCCACCTTTTAATTAAACATGTACATTTTCTCCTTCTGTATTTTATAATTAAAGTAAAACTGCTAGGGGCATAAACTTAGAAGCGCTTAACAAGCAAAGACGTTTCCTGATCAAAAAGTCCTTGCAAATGAATGACATTGTGGGGAAGTATAAGACACACAAGAATGAAGTGACTCTCCCCTTATGCAATACCTGGAATTCAGATATGAGTGTGCCTTGATAGTTTTACGTAAACACAAGCATAGTCTTGGGTGCTTTTTTGTACACTTACCAGAAGTACACTTTTTGTACACTTGTCTTGAAGTTGCATGATAAAGCACCACTTTAACTTAAAACATAGGTGCACATACAATTATAGATAGGCAGTTAAGCAGGTTTAGATATCATTAAAAAGGTGGAAAATTTTTTAGACTTAATATTTTATGCGATTTTTGCAGCCATGCAGTGAGTACTTATGCAGGTTCGACTATATATATATTTTTTTTTCTTTTAAAAATGTAGGTTTTTTGTAAGATTCTGTGTTCTTAGTATAGCATACACACCCTGAAATCATTTTTATCATACATATACAACCTCGCCTTGTTTATTGCCAAGTGATCCTTGCACTATAAAAATTCAACTGACAGGTTCTGAGAACTATTTTCAGGAACTTGCCGTTACTAGTTTTGTTGTAAAAATTAACTTGATGTTTAACTTTTCTTTTATTCGTAAGGGTCACTCTCTCTGAAGTAGAAAAGAATTACATACACTCGGTTCGAAACAGTAGTTGTTAGCTTTACGCTTTGACTTTTAAATTATTGAGTATAGTGATGTATGGAACTTTTTTTCTTATCTATATTTGTCAAAGGTGAATTGCCTAATGAAAGAAGGAGTAGAGGAAATTGTTTACATTCATTCCAGACGGTTATTTTTTAATAAGATCGCACTGCTCACTGTAGTCCGGGGTTTGGTTCCCCAGGCCTTAAGAGGTTCGGATTCCTCGGAAAACAGTAGGTCCCGGCGCAGCATGACCACTGTAGTCTTTGAGCCGTAAAACCAAAAACAAACAAACATATTTTTTATTTTTAATAAGAACATTCAAATACTTACATGGTTTTTTTTTTTAATATATGTGTCGAGTCGAAACTGTTGTTTCCTAGAAAGGTTAACAATACACCAAAGTATTGCAAAGGGCTGTTTTTTAAATTATTGTACATGAGATTGTTTGTGAACTAAAGCAATCTAAAAAATTTGGCACTCGTCATAGAACGTTCATTGTAGAGATTTTTGCAATGCAGTGGAATACACACACTGTAAATGCATCATTGCATTAAAGCTTGTGGTCATTGAATACTAATTAAAGAATAATTTAAGTGCATTGAAATAGTGTGACGGGAAATTACATATATCAGTGGTACGTGCAAAGCATCTTAATGCAGTTGAGGGCTCTGGACCCAGTCATTTTAAGGGGCCCCTTTTCTACTAAATTTTCCTAGAAAATGTAATAAACTCTGTATGTCAATTTGGGGCCCACCTGTTGAGATGACACTACATGTGTGTGAAGTGTAATTTTGTGGAGAAAACTAAGTGCTTATATTTGTAGAAACGTGATTAGCAGCAAGAGAGAAAATTGAGTTGTGTTTGTAAATATTTATATTATTTACAGAAGATCTTAGAGTTATGTAAACAACCAACTGTGGTTGAACAACAGAATAATAAATTTAATTTTTATATTTGTGAAACGTCTTAAAAACTCTGTAAATATATAAATTCGTATATTTGTAAGTCATGGACAGTATGCTGTATGGCGAAGAAAGCTTTAGACAGATGAGTGAGTGAAGACCGTGAAGGAGACTCACCAGGTCATCAAAGACTTGTAGCAATAGAAGAAAATACCATTTAAGTGAAAGGAAATAATCTCGTTATGTATATCGTAGTTGTATTTGTGAATTCATTCATGAAGAGGTAAAATGAATATGATGTATTCAGAATTTGAATGGCTAATATGTTTTTATATGTAACATCGTTTTTTTTTCAGTTTTAATTTGCTGATTCAGTTTCTAAGGGTGCAAGACGATTATGGGTAAAAGTTATGCCCTCTGCTAAGAAGTTGTTGAAGTTCATCATTTAAAAAAAAAATTTTTTTCGTTTATAAATTTGTTTGCAAAAAATGTAAAAAATGAAGTACATATTGTTACCCATGAGCTAGGTTGTATCTTGAAAAAAAAATTTTTTTATAATTCACATGTGCACAAAACATAGAAGTCGACTTGGTTACAAAAGTGCACTTGTATTATGAATGATTATTCTGATCAATATTTTTGCACATTCCAGTTTTAACTAAGTTCTTGTTCTTAACTCTTATGTATGATGAGAATATTAAGTGTATTTGTGGTTAATTGATTTATTATAATATTCATATACACTAAACTCCCTCTTAACTGGCCATAATGGGACCAGAACTCTTGTTAGTTGGTGATTTGATTACTCTGAAACGATGATAAAAGTCGGGTATAGTAATGGATCTTTCCTCCAAATTAGTTGCTTTTAAAATTATGTAATTATCATTTAAGATATATGCATAAAAAAATTCAGAAAAATGTTGTAACGCTGTTTTAAAAACTATGGTGAAATTGAAGCAAGCAGATAACTGCCCAACCCCCGTTCAAGCAGGAGTAGTGGGGGAAGGTCTGGTTGAAGCGGGGCTCAGTTAACGAGTCCACTGTATTGAAGATTTCATCACCAACCCATTTCTAACTTATTTCTTTAAACATTACGCAGTGTCAGTTCTGATGAATGTTCAGTTTATGTATGTATGTCAGAGACCATGGTCACAACTCTCATGTAGCCATAATAGTACTTGCAGGGATGGCAATAGCTCTGTAGCATGCAGGCCATCCATGTACATAGTACTGTTATAGTAACCTATATAAAAGCTATTTGACAATGTGTTTTTCCTATGCTGAAAAACTGTAGTGGCAAATTATCTCACTACTGTACCTTTAATCAACGATTTTAATTGTAAGTGCAGACACGAAAGCCAACACGTCATCTCTGTCAAGCCTTGGTCCTTATCTGAACTTGCTTCAGTGCAGTTAGTGTTTTGTATACTGTAACTATTAAATATAAAGAGCATATATCTGTTCTCAACGAAGCATATCCTTCGTGTCTTCTATTTGAGATTGGATTTAATGAAGAATGTTTTATCTTGAATTTTTTTTTTAATTGTACAAATTATATGTGATCTTTGAAAGTACAGTTATTTGTTGATGCACTGATAGATTATAAAATGCTTAGGTATTTTTACATTAATGGTGCACTTGTTTTTGAGTCAGTTTTACCGATTAACCCAGTGTAATGCAATTTTTCTCCACTGCTAAAATTTCAAACATGTTGAAGTAATTGGAGAAAAGAGCACTCGTTTTTTGCAATTTGGTTTATGTTTATAAGGACTTGTTAAAGTATTTTTTGCATTAAATGTATTGCCAGTATATCACACGTCATGTAATTCTTTTTGACCCTATTCTTCTCACAATTTTTACAGAAAGTCGGCTTGTGATATTTAAAAATGATTGTCAACTGCATAATACAATTGAGAAGACAACCAAGTTGTCTTCTCAATCACGTCATTAGTACACAGTGTCATCAAATTAAATCAAATGTCAACTGCAGATTAATTTACAATTTATTTTATTATCTAGGTAACAATTTTGGTTCACAGTTTAGGCACCAGGAACACAGTTATAATTTTACGCCCATTAGATCGAAAAATAAGCAACGTTATCTTCTGTTTAGGTTTGCTATTTCGAATTTTTGATTCTCAGCGACATGGACGTTTTTTAATATATGAATTGTCGTTTCTGGATCAAATGAAAGTTACAACATAATAGGAAAAATCTGTCCACTCTTGGATTTGTTTTCCACAGTACCTGTACAAATGATTTTGCAGTTGGCCTTCTGCTCTAGGGTGTAAATTTCCAGAACCATTTTATGCCTATCATGTTCAATTCACCGTGTAAAAGCTTCTGCATTGTCTCCTTGTCTGTTCCTGCCATAACTAGCATTCCGACACTCATAGGACGATCATTCCGGATGATTTGTTGTACTTTTTTTTGTCAGTTTTAATTAGCTTGGTTGCTCTATGCTGTCATTGTCTTCCACATTTTCTTGGTCCTAAATCTTTTATGCTGCTCAAATCAGGGACGTACCATTTAAAAAACAGTGGGGAAGGCTCGAACAACTTCAAAAAGACCAAGTGACGAGGTGTTGAAGAGAACAATGCACCTTGTTACCTAATGGCACCTTGTTACCTAATGAGAGGGGCTTCAGCCCCCCCCCCTTTCCTATGCCACTGACTCGAACACTTACGTATATAACAGGCAATCGTCCCCTTTTACTATAGTGTCGTGTCTCTGTGGTCCACCCCCCCCCCAAAGTTTTAAACTTGGCATGCTCCAACAACACAACGAATTTCGTGTTTGCTTTGAACAAATGCTATGGTGTGAATTATCTGGCATAGGAGTTTAATAGGCTTTATGGGCGCTTTGTGATTCAGAGTCAATACTCTTATCTTGTGTTTGTTATGCATTAGATCTGATTATTGAAGTTAATGTTAACCCTTGGTTAATATCAGTGCCACAACATTAAGTTCAAGTAATCTACTATTCATTTAAATTTCGTTTCTTTGGTGATTATTGATAAATAGAACACACTTGTGGTCATTTGCATTAGTGAACATAGATGACACATGCATTATATGAGTGTGTTCAAATTTTAAATTAAAATGAAGAAATGGTTTTACGGTAAGTTGGAATGTTAAAAAGAAGTTGGGTATAGCCAGTTGTTGATATTTATGTGTGTAAACTAGAGAGGACCAATTATTTTTCCTTGTTGTAGGTAACAGAAGATTGAGCTTTTAGCGTTCTGTTTTGCATTTTTATAGCTTTATCAGTGTCTTGAAATTCAGGAAATGACACACACTGGATGTATTATCTATTCTTATGCTATTAAAGTTTCCAATAATTGCTGAGCCAGTAATGTCTGTGGATATCATTTCATTTAACACCTTTCTGTGTGTGTTTGCACTAATACTTGTAACTTCGTTAATGATTGGAATCAGTCTGAGACATGATCTATGGGCAGATCAAGCTATTGAACTAATTCCTACCCATACTTGAGAATTTTTCGGGAGATAAAAGCTAATAATTATGAAACTTGTATTTTTTTTAAAATAATTCTAGTAAATAATTTAAAAAAATGAAATTATTCCTCCTGGATCCGTGATTGAAATCAGCTATTTGCATGTGTCGTCAAGTTACAATCCTCTTCTGGGATTACAGTTCCATCTGCTGTAACCATCTTTTCTCGTTAACATTACGCACGATTGTCATCACCCACTGACACTTTTTCCTTAAAAAAAGTTAACCTATTTTTTAAACTGAAAGCTGCTAGCGAAATTTTTAGATAATTACTGAAGCAAATTCAAACTGGAGAAGAATCTTACAAAAGCAATTTTTTATATTCCTTATGCTTTTAATTCACTGGGGATATTGAGAAATTTTAAAGTTTTTAACAGCACCCATGTTCTGAAGCCAATTTTCTATAAGAACAGATGGCAGTCACCTTTAAGTTTCACTGTAGGTGCCAAGACTGCATTATGATTCCTGACTGATGGCTTAACATAACCGTTGAATGACGGTACATTAGCTTATTGGGAGTCTAACTCGGTCCAGTGAGTCTGAAAACGGTAAACATACTTCTGGGACAATATATAAGGGGGGGAAAAACAACAGGGTGTCTACTAAAGATAAGAAACCCAATTTCTTGACCTTTAAAAAAAAAATTTTTTTTTTACAATTGATAAAATAACTAAAAATTGCCAAGTTATAACTGAAAATAACCAGTAAAAGGTCATTAAAATATAGTATGAAACTTACAATTCAATAACGAGCAATAGTTTCTGGGAGATTCCATAACACACAGTTATTTCGACACTGGCGTAAGGTTTAAAAACACGACGTTTCGGGAGCCAACTGCTCCCTTTGTCAAGTGAAGGCAGAATGTCAAGTGAGGGCATTCTGCCTTCACTTGACAAAGGGAGCAGTTGGCTCCCGAAACGTCGTGTTTTTAAACCTTACGCCAGTGTCGAAATAACTGTTT
>QLNU02014176.1:8389167-8402919 GCA_006491805.2 Dysdera silvatica
ATATTAATTATATATTAATTTTATTGGGCTCGGCCACAAGTCTATCTCTTTGAAGTCGTTGTTCTAAAAATATAGTAATATCTCCAGAATTTAATAAAATTTCACATTTTGAAAACCAATATTTTTCTCAAAAAGTTTGTCAATGATGTATTTGCATTTAACTCATTACAGCCTGGTACTCCTGCGACCCCAGAAATAGAGTCACGACCCATAATTTAGACCACCACCAAATGCGCTTGGCGATGCTGATCACTGGAAGCCCTGCCGATGGTATGATAATACCGTTCTCTTGTGCTGGCAATCCGTTCACTTTCCGGTACGAAATACTTTCGGGAAATCTGCGAATGCTACTCCGCAGCAATCCGGAGATTTGGTTTTCCCAGGCATAGGGTTGGTTTCTCGAAACTCTCCGGAGTCCAGCGCCCAGCAGCCACTGTAGATGCTGAGCGATAAAGCAAAAAAAACAAACAAAATAATGATGCATAGTCTTAATGATATTTTATGAATTCTCAATGGCATTACCTATTCAGAGGCGAATCTGGGATCCAATGGCATTCAATAATACATTACTAAGCCACACTTAATTGCAGTAAATTTAAGTATTTTATTAGATGAAGACAGCTAAGGTAACGGTGTACTAGTTTTCTGAGAAAACAGAACCTCTGTTGCCTGCAGAACTAAACCCTGGTGGCAGCACACATTCTATGGTACCATTGGAATTAAACCCAGGTTATTAGCATGAGTGAAGAAAGCATTACACTATCGTAATGTATAATCAATGGGTGTGTTCAGTGCTAAAATCCGTTTCCTCCCTTGATTAAGACATGCTTTTCCTAGCTCCTGACCCTGGTCCTCCCATGTGGGCCTGGCAGGTTCCTGTTGGAGCCTTGGCTGGCATTGGGAGTGATTGGTTCTATCAAATGGGGATTCTGTTTCTTTTCTTTTGGGGGTCAAGTGAAATATGCTCTTCTTCCCTAACCCTGTACCTTCTATGTGGGGCCTGGTAGATTCTTGTAAGAGCCTTGGCCAGCTCCAGGTGTAGTTCCGTTCTGTCCTACTGATCGGGCCTGCTTTCCGTGGAGGTCCAGTTAGTTGCCTGCGGCTTCGGTTTACATTGAGTGTTAACACCTGTGCATACTTCTGCATGCTGAAAATGGTTGACTATACCCTAATCCCAACCTGCCTCTGGTAGTTAGTTTGAGCTGTGTGAGTGTCCTGTGTGAGATTACAGTGCCACCTTCAGTGGCCACCTCCCCCTTTAGTTTGTTCACTGTTAGTTTAACTATCCACCACAGGGTCTAATAAGTTCTAGCAAGAAGCTTGACTGGCCCTAGGTGGGCTTCCATTCTGTTTAAGTTTAACTATCCACAATCATGTGGTGAATCGTTTAAGGTGGGAACTGATGACTCAACAAGACCTCTGAACCATAATATGTTTACTCACAACTGTGTTAATTCATGGCCCAGTAGATTCAATAAATTTCTCAAAAAACCACCAAGTCACTGAAGCACATGCAGTAAAGAGTTGCTCCATTTTTGACAACTGATTCATTGAAACGCAAAGTTTTCCTACCATTCGCTGAGGGTCCGGTTGCTGTTTCCAGCATATGGCAAAATGAGTAGTTACATGCCATTTTTAGCATTTAACAACCAGTTCATGCAAACCAATGCCAGTGTATTATTGGATATATGTCAACAGAACGATTAAATGGGCTTTGTGGTGGTGCAGTGGTAATGTGCTCTCCTAACGTACCATAAATCTACGTTCAACTCGTAACAATGTTAAGGATGTAAGATATTATTACCCTTCACAGGGATAACACAATTGCCAAATAATGGTCAACACAGAAAAGCCTCCGGGGCGAGATTTTTGTGAGTTTTCGTGGGGGAATTTATTATACAATAATTTTTGCCACCCACGTTTAAGCACTCAGGATGTGACATTCCCTACGCCATAGGTGGTTCAGATTCCTTGGAAAAATGAAGCTCCTCCGTCTTCTGGTGGCACAGTAATGTATTCATCTACGATTATATTAAGCCAGGTTCAACTCCCAGTAATATCATGGAATGTGTGCCATTATTCTGCCCATCTTGATAAAGGGCTGATTTCCCTGGTAACAGAGATTTGGAACCCTCTGGAAAATGTAGATTCTGCCACACTGTGAGTTGTGCCATAAAAAAACACACTAGTTAATTTATTTTAAAATAAAATACTGGAAGAAAAGTTTGTTGAAATACAGTATTATGTCCCACAAGGGACAATTCCTTTGGTCCCTAGTATATGTATGTATAAATACATGTACCTCCGAAGCAGAGACACCTTTATTTAAGGGACAAAATGTCCGGTCCCGTGGATGGCCCTCATTGGGAGGTATATCTTATTTATTTTTCTATCTTATATATTTACACATGCTATGTTAATCAAAGAAACAATGATATATATGTTCAATTAACATTCTTGCATGTGTGGGTTCTGAGAAAATGCAGAATGTAACTAGCTCAGTACCTGAGGGGAAAAAAACAAAAAAACCTTAGATTAAAGTGCCTGACCACTGTCCCACATCTCTACCCCTAATCACTCTCCCAATTCTTCAACTAATTTTTTTTTTAAAATCCTCTTAAATTCCACGAAATTTTATATCGTTTTAACTTATTCATTCAGTCCATTTCACAGTTTGGGGATCCCATACTCAATGCTATTTTTTTTTTTCTAATTTTGGTCATGCAGAGATCTATAAGATTTGAATTAAAAATTAAGATACTCTTTGTTTCTTAGCGCCAACACCAACTAATCTCAGAGGGACTGATTAAAATTCTCTTCTTAATGTTTATAGATCCCCTGCTCTAAAAATAACTGTTTAAGAAAAAGTATATGCCCCTCCAGTTTCAGAATAAAATTATACTGATTGGACAACGTGATCACTTTTCAATCTTGATAAATAAATAATTTCGGTCTATTTTGCCTCTAAAATAATTTCCGTTCTATGAGCTGTTACATAAAAATATTCGTATAAGTTATAGATAAAATAGCGAGAGAGGAATATTGTTATAGAACATATAACCACATGAATAACTTATTCACTAACCTGACCACAACTTTCATGTTTATAAAATTCAATAAGTCGTTCGATTGCTCTGATGATATCTGTCTGTTTATTCATTACAATCACGGCTGCAGTTCCGAGTGCTGTTTGTGCTGCCACCAATCCATCAAAGTCCATTAGAACATCTTCACATACACTGTCACAAAATAATAATATATATGGTGACATATAGTGAATATATATATATATGTATGTTTGCTTATTTATAATAATCACTGTTTCGATTCTGAGTGTTGCTTGGGTTGCTATTAATCCCCAATTAAAAACCATTAGAACATTTTTACATACACTGTTACAAAATAATATTTCAACGACTCATGGTGAAAAAGTCGACAATGATAGTTATTCCCACTGTTTCTTTAAGATGCGTGTGACACATACACAGCTTTAATAACTTCTTACAATAGAAAAGTTATGACACCAATCAAATAACTGATGTGTGATGTTTTTCAAACTAAATGCAATTTCTCGATGAACTGTTAACGTTTGTTAGTTACATAAAAGAGGAGGAACAGAACAACAATATATAAAGCACAATTTATGATGATGTAATACTTTTTTGGAATTAGAGGTGTAGAAGATCCACCGGGGATGATTCCCAGCAAATTATCCCAACCGCCCGTAACGCCACCGGCATGACGTTCTACCAGTTCCTTCAACGGGATTGACATTTCTTCTTCCACTGTACATGGCGTATTCACATGTCCAGAGATGTTAAAAAGCTATAATGAAAAAAAATAATCAACTTCAAAGAAACGAACAACTCAATGCTATTCATTAAACTGGATAAAGTATATTAAAATCTGATTTTAAGAAGCATTTTTCAAAGAAGAAACCTAGTAATTAATATAGAATGTCCATTATACGATAATTTTTACCACCCATGCATATATATAGCTCAAACTAGAGCTTTTTTGTTTTAGGAAAAAAAAGAGAGGCCGTCCCCATTCTGGATTCGAACCAGGGTCCCTCCGTTTAGCCCGGAGTGTCTTGACCGCTAGACGAATGAGGACAGGAAACAACGCTCTCTTTCTCCGTATGTAAGGATGTAAGATATTATTACCCTTCTCAGGGATAACACAATTGCCAAATAATGGTCAACACACAAAGCCACCGGGACGAGTTTATTTTTGTGAGGGAATTTATTACACAATAATTTTTGCCACCCACATATATTTAGCTCAAACTAGAGATTTTTGTTTTTGGAGAAAGAGAAATGCCGTCTCCATCCTAGATTTGAACTAGGGTCCGTCCCATTGATCCTGGAGTATCTTGGCCATTAGAAGAACAAGGATAAGAACAACGTTCCCTTTCTTCGTATATATGGATATAAGATATTATTACCCTTCTCATGGATAACGCAATTGCCAAATAATGGTCAACACCCAAGACATTCCTGGGTCAACGGGGGACCCTGGTTCGAATCCAGGACGGGGAAACGTCTCTTTTTCTCCAAAAATAATAAAGCTCTAGTTTGAGCTACATATACTTGGGTGGCAAAAATTATTATATAATAAATTCCTTCACGAAAACTCACAAAAAACTCTCCCCGGTGGCTTTGTGTGTTGACCATTATTTGGCAATTGTGTTATCCCTGTGAAGGGTAATAATATCTTACATACAATGTCCACTACATCACAATCCCTTACATGTATGACACTAACATAAATATAAAAGCGCTTGAAGGCACTTTAAGGCAGTAAAAAAAACACATATACATATATATCTTCAATACAAACCATAGCCTTTTTTCATGGCATAGAAACAGTTATGGACATGATTGATTGATTGTTTGGCTTTTTTATGGCGCAAGAGCATCTGGGCTATACTGCGCCAAACATGGTAAAATCAAAAACTGTAGTAAAAACCAGTACTTTTTAAAAATTTTAAAACGTGCGTATGGTCAGCATGGTCATTTAAAATGTCAGACAGTGATGAAGAGTTAAAAGTAAGAGTGCGGGCAAGTCTATAATAGGGGCATTGAGTTAAAATGTGTAAAACACTCATGGGTTCATTGCACACTTGGCAAATTGGTGCTGGTTTTCCTTCCAACAGATGTCTATGGGTGAGATGGGAATGCCCAATGCGAAGTCTAGCAAGGAGAACCTCCTCTTTCCGATTTTTACGGTATGAGGAGGGCCAGTTACCAATTGTATGTTTAATATTATGCAATTTGTTATTGGTTTGATGATCCCATTCTTCTTGCCACCTTTGATTCACACAGGTCTTGATAATTGGTTTCAGGTCAGAGAAAGGAAGAAGTTGGCTAGAAGCAAGTGGTGAGTTCGTTGCCCTTGCAGCTGCATCAGCAGCCTCATTCCCTTTGATACCAATGTGAGCAGGGATCCAGCAGAATTTAATATTGGAATGATTGTGCAGGTGCTGCAGTTGTGAATGGATTTTGGATAAAATAGGATGAGGTGAATATTTAAAAGATTCCAGGGCTCTTAAAGAGCTCTGAGAATCGGTACAGATGATACAAGGAGTTAAGCTATGAGTTGAAATATACGCAAGTGCCATGGAAATGGCATAAAGTTCTGCTGTGAAAATGGAGTATGATGGGGGGATTTTTTCTGCAATGGCACTGTTATTAATGACAAATGCAGAACCTACATTTGTTTCTGTTTTGGACCCATCTGTAAAAATGAAATTGGAGTCTTGAAAATGATCCCGAAATTCAGAGAATAACTGCTGGTAAAAAGCATTAGGTGTAGTGCTTTTGCTGTGGTTAACCAGATCGCAATGGATGTCCACGGCAGGTATGACCCATGGCAGTGATAAATGAGTATGTGTAGGAGCAATGCTCCGACAATCTATACCTAATTCTCTGGTTAGTTTATCCATCCGAATACCAAATGAAGGAATGCATGTAAGGTGAGCATTAAAAAGTAAGGTGGAACGAGGTTCGAAAACGACATCCCAAAGAGGGTGAGTGGGCAGTGATTTAAGTTTCGTGTAATAGTTAAGAGACAGCTGCATACGCCTTGATGTTAAAGATGGTTCGTTGGCTTCCACATAAAGACTTAAAGCTGGTGAGGTACGGAATGCACCTGTACACAGTCTGAGACCCTGATGGCAAATAGGGCCAAGAGCTTTCAAGATGGATTGTCGAGCGGAGGCGTCAATGACAGAGCCATAATCCAGTTTGGAGCGGATGAGAGCACGATACAGACGAAGCATTGAATAACGGTCTGCTCCCCAGGATGTATGGGAGAGTACTCTGAAGATATTAAGGGCTTTATGGATTTGTTTTTAAGAGACTGAATGTGTGGCTTGAAGGTAAGTTTATGGTCAAATAACACACCAAGAAATTTTGCCTTTTGAACAACTGGAATACGATGATTTCCCAAATAGAGTTCTGGTTCTGGATGTAAGCCTCTCCTCCGACAAAAATGGACACAAACTGTCTTCTCTATTGAGAAAGTAAAGCCATTTTCATTTGTCCAGTTAGTGATGTTATTGAGGGCAATTTGCAACTGCCTTTCTAGCCTGCTCATGTCACGGGATTGACAAGAGATTTGGAGATCGTCAACGTATAGTGATGTTTGTACAGTGTGTGGGACCTTTTTGATGATGTTATTGAGCCTTAGAATGAAGAGTGTAGCACTCAAGACACTGCCCTGAGGAACACCCTGTTTTTGGTTGTAAAGATCAGAAAGAACCGATCCAAGACGAACTTGGAAAGTACGATCAGTGAGAAAATTTTGAATAAAAAATGCCATGTTTCCTTTGAGGCCACATTCCTGAAGGTCACAAAGTATTCCATGACGCCAAGTTCTATCATAGGCTTTCTCAATGTCAAAGAAAATAGAGACTAGATGTTCTCATTTGACAAATGCTTCTCGGATCCTTGTTTCAAGCAGAAGAAGGTTATCTGTAGTAGAGCGTATGCGGCGGAAGCCATTTTGAGAAGTCATTATGCAGTTATTGGATTCCAAGGAATATGAAAGACGCTGATTTACCATCCTCTCCATTAATTTGCATAGACATCTTGTTAATGCTATTGGCCGATGGTTAGTTGGATTTTTTGGGTCTTTACCTGGTTTTGGGAAAGGGATAATAATTGCTCTTCGCTAAGAATCTGGAAATCAATGTTCTATCCAGATTCTATTGTACAAGCAAAGTAGATTTTCCTTTGAGCTTTGGGACAAGTGTCTAAGCATGGAGTAATGGATGTTATCATGACCAGGAGCACTATTTCTTGAAGTTTGCAAAGCACTCATGAGTTCATACATTGTGAAAGGAGAATTATAAGGCTCATTTGTGCTGGAGTGGAATTTGAGTGGAATTTTTTCAATCCTGTTTTGAATTACGTAAAAATTTGGATCATAGGTATTATTGCTGGATGTTTGGGAGATAGTCTTTCCCAGTAGGTTTGCAATATCTGGAAGATTGTTTGCAACAATCCCATTGCTATTGAGGGTGGAGGTTGGATAAGACGTATCGTTTCCATTAATTTTTTTTATTTTATTCCAAATGATTTTTGGGTTTGTGGAAGATTTAATGCTAGACACATACTGTTTCCAGGACTCCCTTTTTGCTTCCCATCGGATGTGTCTACATTTTGCTCTTGCTTTTTTGAACTCAATAAAATTATCGTTTGTTGAGTACCATCTAAATCTATTCCAAGCCTTTTTTTGTTCTTTATAAGCAACGCTACAATCAGAGTTCCACCATGGTTTTGGAAATTTGGGGTACTTTGTTGATGTTTTAGGTATTGCTTGATGGGCTGCTTGCATTATTGTCTGTGTAACAGATAATGTGGCTTCATTGATATTTCCTTTCAAGACCAAATTTTCTGTAAGTATGGCATTTATACAGAAACTGTCCCAGTCTGCTCTTTCAATTTTCCATCTTGGAAGTCTAGTGGTGGTACATGGAGAGTTCTGATTATCGATCAAGATGATTGAGAAGTGATCACTACCGAAAGGGTTATCCAAAACATTAAAAGAAAAATTTGGCATGATATTAGGTGAACAAATGGAGAGGTCAATCACTGAAAAGCCGCATGATGCAGGATGGCAGTATGTGTAAGAGCCATTGTTAAGACATGCCAAACTGTGACTAATTAAAAGGTTTTCTATTATTCTGCCACGAGAATTTGTATTATTACACCCCAAAGCTGATTATGGCTATTGAAATCACCCAAGAGGAGGAAAGGAGGTGGAAGTTGTGTAATCAAAAGAGACAGCTGGTTAAAATTAATGGGTTCGTTTGGTGGCAAATATATTGAGCAGATGGTAAGGGATGCATGAGTATACATGCGAATTGCAGTAGCTTGTAGTGTTGTGTTGAGTTGGAGAGCAGAAGCAGGAATACTATTGGGGACTATGAGGGCAACCCCTCCACAAGCCCTGTCACCAACTTCATTATCTTTACGGAATATAACATGGTTCCGAAGTGTGGGATCACGGTTAGGAGTTAAGAAGGTTTCTTGGAGAGCAACACAGATAGGTGAGTAAGTGTTAATAAGGTGTTTAATATCATCAATGTTAACTTGGAAACCGCGGCAATTCCATTGGAGAATGGAAGAACGCGCCATTAAGGGAAGTGGATAGGACTCTTGGTCCTATTAATTTGTGTGTCTTCATTGTGAATACCAGAGGTATCTATCCCATCTTCCTGGAGACAGGAGAAGGCATTAGAAATTTCAATATCAGATGCATAATCAGTGATGTCATTTTCGGCTTCTTTAATTTTTTTGCTTTTCTGTTTGGACTCTTTTAAAAAGTCCTTGGCTGAAAGGTGTTTGAAGTTTGGTGCCGATCGGAAGTTGGCCAACCTAATTTGTTTTTTTGAAGAACTTTGGGTTTTTAAATTTATTTTCATCTTTGGTTTGCTGAGTCTATTTGCTTCCGAGGAAGTACGTTTTATGAAGTTGGTTTTTATTGGTGTGCTGGTTTGAACAGAGTTAGCTGTACAACTACTATTTTGAGGGAGTGTCTGGACTGCAACACTCACCATTGAGGGTTTTTTAATTGTTTGGACAGCTGCTGCAAAATTAAGGCTATTGGGGGGTTTGTTAATGTTTAACTGATTTTTAGCTTCAGTATAGCTGATATTATTAGTGACCTTAATTTCAAGAATGCGTTTCTCCTCTTTCCATTTAGGGCACGATTTTGCATTTGATGGATACTCACCCTTACAATTTGTGCATTTAGGAGAAGTGTTTGAGCAGTTGTTGTCATCGTGGTCGTGGGTTCCACATTTAGCACAAGTTAGTTTACCTCGGCAAGAGATCTTGGAATGGCCAAATTTTTGACAGTTAAAGCATCTAGTTGGGTTAGGGATGTATTCACGGACTTTACAGATCAGGTAACCTGCTTTGATGGTGCTAGTGATTTTAGGTCTATTGAAAGAAAGAATTACATGTTTTGTTTTGATGATATTGCCATCCTTTTTTATTGTAATGTGCCTTGCGGCGGTGATTCCCTGGTCTGCAAGTTCGTTCATAAAGTCTTGCTCGTCGACATCAATCAAATCCGTCTCTGATATTACACCACGAGAGCTATTTAAAGTTTTATGGGGACTGATTTGTACCGGAATAGAAAGAAAATTTGTGCATTGTAGAAGAGAAGAGGATTGATTTGGTGTGGCCGTTTCTATAAGCAGGTCGCGTGATTTCAAACGTTTTATATTTTTAAACATTCCAGCAACGCTTTTAACGGTTTTATCGATAACGAACGGTGACAGGTTTTTGAATCGTTCATCATTAGATGAAACAATTAAGAATGATGGTTAAACGGTTGTCAGACTAGGTGTATCAAAACGTGCTCTTTTGGTCATTGGTTCGACATTCGGTGAAGAAGTTTGTTTTTTTGAATTATCCATAGAGAATTAGAATAAGATTCAGGCCCCACCGGCCCCACCCACCACGGAGCCCTACAAGGGGACATTGCAATAATGCCAGAGCTAACCAGGACCTATACCCTTTCGGTTATCCCCTAAGCCGTGAGGTACGAGTGGTCAGAGGAGCAAAATCGATCTCAAAAAAAAAGGAACTATTATCTTGGATCATTCGACTGACGTTTCAACTGAGACAGAGTAGTAGTAGGACCAGTAAAAGGAAAACCAATAGAAAAGAAAAAAGTAAGAGTAAAGTAAATCAAATCAAATGAGGCATGTCACAGTAACAGTGTGTTAGAAGAAAAACAAAAAAAACGAAGGAAGATAAGAAAGAACGTAACAGATTTTGAGGTCTCTAATGCTCCTAACACCAGTAGCACTCGCGACCAGCTGATTGGTCGATACCGGGGACAGGCCGACCTCCCGTTTACCAGGAGCAGGGGCCAAAGTAGCGTGTTGGGGACAGTACCTCGCCCCTCAGCCACCAAGATCCCCCTTTGCTTGGACAAGGGTCTCCACGCACGGCAAATACGTGGGTGCTACACCAAAAGGGAGCACATAAGTTTCCCTCAGTAAACCATCATCGGGAAGTTATGGACATAACGCATTAAACGAAGTCTGTATCATCTACAGGCATTGGCGTACACGGGGTAGGGGTGTTCATGGGGTTGTAACCCCCATTGCAATGAAATTTTGTATATTTAACATAGGAATATGTGAGTTGTAGCTCTGTACCCCCCCCCATTGAGTCTATAACCCCACTTATGAACTTTCCGCACACACCTATGTCTATAGGTAATACTGTAGAGCTCGGAGATCTTTGGTCTTCTGATTTTCATAGCAGTATATAACAGTAGGAGGGCGACAAGCAACAGGGTATGTAATCTTGAAATCCCAAAACAACTTAGTTCCATTTGGTGGCCAAGAAATGAAATTTACAGATCATATGGGACACACGCACACATTTTTAGCCAGTCATCTTAGATAGGAGTAATTGATTAAATGAACCCCACCCTCTCCCTCCTCCACCACCAACTTTTTGACGAAGGTGTTAGCTTCCCATTAATTACGGCTCAAAGACTACAGTGGTCATGCTGCGCCGGGACCTACTGTTTTCCGAGGAATCCGAACCTCTTAAGGCCTAGGGAACCAAACCCCGGACTACAGTGAGCAGTGCGATCTTTATGAGATCTCTGAGTAAGCGTTCTTTTTGCACTGCTGGGAGTCGAACCCGGATTAGCCGCGCAATAGGAGAACGCGTTACCACACTGCGCCACCGCAGGGCCAACTGGAGTTGTCAAGCCCTGATAGTAAATATAGCATATGATTGAATCATATTCGCTTATATAAATAATGAAGACCAAATTTTCTAAAGAAAGAGCAGAACAATGAGAATTAAAAACAAAACGATGATAATGACTATGAAGCCTATTTATTACCTTTGTCCCAGAATTCCTTGGCCGTCCGAACGATGCAAACCATGCTCCACCACGACGACATATGGCTGGAGCAACAGCTACTGTCTCCACGTTCGCAACAGTCGTCGGACAACCGAAAACACCAACGTCAGCTGGAAATGGAGGCTTTAATCTTGGCTTCCCTTGCTTCCCTTCAATAGATTCAATCAAAGCCTGTATGGAAGAGGAAACTGGCGATAAATATTTATAAGAATTTTATTTTTAAATCTTGTAACATTTTTAAATCACATCTTCTGCAACAAGAAGTAAAATATGGTAACTTTACCATTAAAAACTCTCAAGTGATGGGAAAAAAACAACATTTTACAGTTCTTCAGAATCAATCAATTACAGTTATTCAGTATGACTGTATATTTTCAAATGAGCGCCATTTCTTGGCTTAAAAGAGTGTAATAAATTTTATTGATATCTGATCCATTAGTTTCTTTCGGTCTAATAACATGGCATTCTTTTGTAAAAGGGTTCTTACTCAAATATACTTGATAGCTACTTGAAATACACTATAGAATCAATATACAAATACAATATATATTTAGCGTACAAACCAAAAGATGTTCATTATTGAAAAAGTGGGAATCATAATGCTGAAATTTAATTTTAAGTTAACACCATCTATTAGTCAGTTATTGAAAGTATAGCCAGGGTATATTTGGATATCTGCTAACTATTAGTATTTACTAGGTATTTAACGAATCCCATTTTACTTTTTCCATAACCATTTTTCCATTCTTAAATCATTTTTACCCCATCTTGAAATGCGAGATATTTTCCTTTGGCAGCCATTTTTCAACCAGAGAAACTAAATTGAACAAAAACAAAACATTGCCAAACAGCCCTTATCTTTATATATAAAGGATTCAAACAGTCAATTGAGGCATTTGTACTCAGCAACAGGAAATGGGGAAGATCAAGGCAAGGTGTCGGTAAACAAAAAGTAGTCATTAATCAGAAATATATTAATTAAATGAAACATTTGTCAGGACAGTACAATACCATCGCTAAACAGAAAAAGCCAGTAATTAGAATGACTTTATTTAGAGAGTTCGATTACACAGTTTCTGTGAAGCATTTTCCAGAGCTGCCAAGTACCATCATTAAACAGAAATAATCGTTAACTAGAGAAATGTTATTGAGAGAATAAGTACATCAAAAACGTAATTGGTATTCTGCAAAATTCAGTTCATGGAATCATACTACACTCAGTCCGAAGCTCATACAAATTTACCATCATGAATGTCGAAACTTGAACCCCACTCATAATTGGAGGAAAAAACTCCCTTATCTTTTCAGGTTTTCCCACACTTCTTATATAAAGTTCATCAAAAACTTTTTTTTTACCTGACTTTAAGGGATAAAGGGGCTGAGAGTCAAATCAAGATTAACAGCATAGTAGGTGAAAGCCAAAACAGGGTGTAATTAGCATTAAACCAACTGATTAATTTGCAACTGATTAATTTGCAAATTGATTAATTTGCATCAAGTTAATTAGTTAATTGTGAATTGAGATAAATATAAATGCTTCCTAGTACCCTTATGAACATAGATTTTAAGCAGATTACTGGGTCAAATTCAATTCTTCGTAAAGTTAGTTATGTATATCAGTATCTAAACACAGAAGGCATACAAGCAGAAATGAAACGGAGAAATACAATCCACATTGGATGCCAACTTCCGAGAAGGCACTGGATAATGATACACATATAATTGTCCAGCAGTTGCAATAAAGTAATGACCCAGATGACCTTCCATGCAATAAAAAAACAGAAAGTAAACATAAACGAAGAGCAAGGTAATCATCAGGGCCAGATCAAGACCATAGTGGGCCCCAGGGCACATGGGAAAAAGATGGGCCCCACCTCCTCCCATATTGCACAAAAAGCTGGAGATAAAAAGTTTTGGTTTCACGCATTATTGTTGTCTTTCTCTCCCTTTGTATAAGTTTTTATAACATGAGTAACTAGTAATTGTTTTTTAATGCTTTCAGACTTCGGAAATAAAAATCTAATTCGGAGACAAAATGTTCTAAAAACATAGATATTTTTTAAGCATGCTGGCCCTATGGGTAATCGGGCTTTGATAATCATACAAGATTGTTATAGTCATTATTCATTTCTCATTACGCGAACAACAGAATGACATTGAGCAATAAAGTGTTAGCCAACAGGAAATCACTAGGAGAGGATGTAAAAATATCGCATGTTAGGAAAAAATGGAATTGTTATTCAAACTCAAATATTTTGAAAAGATATACTACAGTAACTTTTGCATTTAGTTTGCACACAAATAATATATTATAATAAGCAGGACTCGACAAAGTGTGGTAGA
>QLNU02014176.1:8407824-8420856 GCA_006491805.2 Dysdera silvatica
TTTAATATCAAACTATATTAATAACAATTGGTAACATACGGGCATTTGCTTGACACAACTGTCAAGAACAGATGTTTCCAGATTTTCCTCGCGGTATACAGAATGGCTTATAATATGTATATCAATTCACAGTTTTACAACCAAGGGTGTAGGTTCATACAGCTATAAATATTTTTATCAACCATAAGAAATAACGAAGGATATTCTAAAAATATAAATGAAATATAAACATGCACATTATAAATTTAATGGTAGTTACTTTATGGTATTGTTGTCGTTTACTTATATTTAACATTTTTACGTGTATTGTAATAACTGCCTTTGGAAAGCCCGTTTGGAAAAATAAGTTTGAGCGATAAATATTGTCTTAAAATAACGTCTCTAGTGTCCAAAATATCGTTGATACTTCGACGATATAACTTCAAATAAAGTAAGCTAAAAAAAACTTAAGTGAATTTTTTTATCCATAATGAAGTCTATTTTATGTTTTATGTAAAATTTCCTTAGTTTTACAGTTCTAGTAATTACGTTTAAAAATTATGCTTCATTTCAAGATTGGAAAAAAAAAATTCTTTACTTCAATGAGAATTTCAGAAATTTATCTTTGGAGCACCCAATTATTAAAACCATTAGAACAATTGCTAACAGAGGTTAATCCATTGGGAAATCAATACCAATTAATGTCCTCTGAAAACCAATCGAGAGTAAAAAATTACCGAATATTACGATAAAAAAGTATAAAGAAACTTAATTTTAAAAGCTTATTTGTCAAGAACTTCGGAACTTAAACCGTAATTTAATTTTAGTTATTATTTATGTGTAATATTTATAAAAGTGAAATAATTTTATTTTCGTTTTGTTATTTATTTCCTTGCTGTCAAATTCGGTATTTACCCTTTCCATCAGTGAGAAGTTTGTTAAGGCTTTCAGATTAGTCAAGTTAAATCAACAAAATATAATTAAGCTTTCGTTCGCGTAAACTTCCCTAAATTTTAAGGGTAAAATATTTTTAAAAAATGCCACCTAAAAACGGTGTCATATCCATTTTAACTGTCAACACACTTATGACATAAATTCCTAGGTGCTAATTAAAGATTCGCAATGTCTCATTCCGTTTCTGTTGATATTCACATACGTCTTGAAAGATAGTCACTTGTCATATATATATATATATATATATATATTAAAGTATTAGTATAGTAAATGAAAAAACGACAAAAGTTGCCTACTTGGCATATACTGTAAAACTTCTGAATAACGGCCATCCTTAGAAACGGCAAAATGATCTTTCTTCATAAGTGGTTGTTATTTAGAGATTCAACATTAAAATAAAATCAACAATAAAATTACAGATGGTAATTTTATTTGCACTAATCCCCTCTAGATACTTTTGTAGGGTCCCACAGGTGACGGCTTTTCAGAGGTTTTGCAGTATACGCCGTGTTTTAAAAGGAAACGAAAGAAAAATAAGTGAGAACTGTGAATCCCCTATCGCTAAAAGTAGGGTTTCACCTTTACCCTGATAGTTTAATAAGAAAGTATTAAACATGTTCATACAAAAAAAAGTAATATTGATAAATTAGCAACAAAAATAGGACATCTAAGCATTTGAATTCATCAACAACGATTCTTTATCGAAACAATGGATAATTGTTGTTGACACTTCTGAAAATTCCGGTTCTTCTCTCCTCTACAGTGTTTAAACTTTTTGTACGTTAATGTTCTCGCTTATGTATATTTTTTTTTGTTTTTAATCATACCACATATGTTTATAAACTTCAGTTGAATCCGATTATAACGAGAGTCAACAAAACGTCTATGTTTGATTGCATTCAAAATATACAGGATGGAAATCTTCTATTGTAAGAGAAATCCTGTTATATCGAAGAGCCGTACAAATTTCTTTTAACCTGTTAACCGGGGAATAAAATTTTGTGAAACTCGTTTCACACTGGGGACTTTTTTTCACAGTGATAAGTAATGTCATCACACCATCACGCTAGGATTAAATATATAAGAACTACATAAAACGTAATGCGTTCAACATAATACGGTTAATTTTAATGACGAAAAATGTCGTCATTCGCATTTTGGTAGTCTTCCGGGCATGACGAAAAATGTCGTCATACCCAGTTAACAGGTTAATTTGCATAGATCGAGTCTAATACTTCATTCTCCCCACTTTTTTTTCCCAAGAATTCGTCTAATGAAAATGAAGTATCTATATTTATTGACGAAAGCGTTGGGAAAGAATTTTGGCTGAATTTGAATTTTTTTTCTACCTGTAGACTTAGAAGCTATGACGCTCCTTCCCCACGAAGATGATATAATTGAGATACAAACTGAAAACAGTCCTGAATCTGACAATGATAGTTATTAGCACTTACCCGACAACCTACCACCAATTAGTATAATGACATTAAAATGCGCAAAAAATTGCAGAAATTTTTAGAAGTAAGAGGGATGCGTGGCAGTGTGTGTGTGTGACTATGTTGTATGCGCTACGAGCACTATACGACGACATATATACGTAAAAGAAACAAGTTCCAGCAAAAAGACAATGAAAGATTTTTCCAAGCAGTGATACAAAAACATGCAAAATTCTGATATTTATACAAATATCTAATGTAGAGTATTCGTGAACGGGATGTTCATTATCTCTGTTTTACGAAGACTTTTTTTTATCATATTTTAGTGACAGCCTATTTTTGATGAGAATCCAGATAAAACAAGCGAAAATGACAGTCCTTTTATACTTTTCACAAGCGGGTTTGGATGTGTTTTGCTATTTCGCGTTTAGTAGATACATTTATGAGATGTTACAAGTGGTAGCGCTTTCACTAGTGCGCCGTTAACCCGGGTTCGACTCCCAACGGTGCAAAGAACGGTTACTCAGAGATCTCATAAAGATCACACTGCTCAATATAGTTTGTGGTTTGGTTCCCTAGGCCTTAAGGAGTTCAGATTCCTCGGAAAACAGTAGGTCCGGGCGCAGCATGACCATTGTAGTCTTTGAGGCGTAAGTCCACAAGCAAACAACATAGCTTAATAGTCAACCAAACATGCTTTTAGAATATGCATATATATCATCATCATCATCATATTCAACCATTATCTATCCACTGCTGGATGAAGGTCTCTCCAAATGCTTTCCACACAAGTCTATCCTGGGCCATTCGTTTCCACGTCACCCCAACCTGTTTTCTTATTTCATCCACCCATCTAGTTTGAGGACGTTTTCTAGGTCTTCGGTGGTCTCTTGGAATCCAGTTCAGAATTTCTGTTGTCCATCGTTGATCAGTTCTTCTTGCAATATGCCCAGCCCATCGCCATTTCAGCCCTTTTACTTTAACAATGATGTCCTCTACTCTAGTTTGCTCTCTCACCCAAGTGTTTCTTTTTCGATCTCTCCTAGTTATTCCAAGCATGCACCTCTCCATGCTCCTTTGCGTTGTCTGTAACTTTCGTATTGCTCCAACTGTTAGACTCCATGTCTCTGATCCATAAGAGAGGACTGGCAATACACACTGGTTGAAGACCTTTCTTTTTAGACACAAAGGCAATTTCCCCTTCAGGATAAAACTGTTTCTTCCAAATGCACTCCAGCCAAGTTTAATACGTCTGTTGAGTTCTTTCATAATGTTGCCATCCATTGAAATCAGCTGGCCAAGGTAAATATATGAATCAGCAATTTCTAGCTCAATGTTGTCAACTTGTATTTTTGTTTCCTCTACAAAATTATTGAACATGATCTTAGTTTTTTGTAGGTTCATCTTGAGTCCAACTTCTTTACTTCTAGTTGAGAGCTCCTGTACCATGTCTTGGAGTTCTGATGGGTTCGTTGAAAAAATAACAATGTCATCAGCAAACCGCAAATGATTTAAATATTCACCATTTATTTTTATTCCCTTGTTATTCCAATTTATCAGCTGAAAAATCATCTGTAAAGCTGAAGTAAAAAGTTTTGGAGAAATGGTATCTCCCTGCCTCACCCCTTTGCCAAGTTTGATAGTTTTGGTATCTTTATGTAACCGAAATTTTGTTGTTGTGAGTAATGTATCTATTTCCAATGCTAGTAGAATCTGTGTTTTTCTCTTTGTTTCTAGGAGTCAGTTTTCCGTCTGTATTTTGAGAACTTGGTCGTTTACCGTTGTTTCGAGAGAGTCAACAAATTAAAAAACGGACATAGAAAGCAATAGATTTTTATATTTATTGGGGTCTGCCTGCCTGCCTGTCTGTCCGTATAGTAATAAAAAAGTAAGGGTAAAACACGAAATACTTTTAACAGATATATTACTATATAGAATACTATATAGATTTTTACAGAAATATTCGCAATATTTAATATTGGATGTTATAATACTAGTAGCTTATATTGGTAGTAACAAGAATAATAATTAAAACTATATAAAATATTTCCCATGCAAATGAAAAATAAAACGCCAATAAGAGTGAATACTGAAATATAGTTTTTGCGAATCGTATAAATATGAATCAACACAACATTAATCATAGTATATAATAATAGTAATAATTTATTCTGTGTTATTTTATACATAAATGTATTTTGAAAGCAGCAGTAACGATGCTAGTAAGTGGGCTCTCTTTCCAGTAGGAAGAATAAGAGCTTATTAGTATTCTGTAAGAAGAATATAAAAATTTACGTTTGAGCGTAAAAGTCAGCATTGGTTATAGAAAGTTCCATAAACACTGATCTATCACGAAAAAAATATATGAGCACAGTCTAGAGCCAAAAATGTCGCAGTCGAGGCTGAAGAGTGATCCAATGATATAATCTTTGAGAGATGCAGAGAAAGAAAACATGTTGCTTGTTTATAGGAAGAAGGGAACTAAAAATGTAAATATTTTAGATGAATATGAACTCTACGCTGAAGATGCTCTTGCGAAGAAGGCCAAATTGCAAATGCAAACATAAAGAAAACAAAAAAGAGGTGAAAAAATCTGTAATAAGAGGGAAGAGTGGGGAGGAAGAACAGAGAAGGCCAATGAATGCATGTGAGGAAAGTGGGCTAATCTAATAAATTAGATATCTTAAAACTTAACCAATAAAACTCTTGAATATTCTTACATACGCTAGAATATTTTGAGCAAATTAGCCTGTGTCGGGGAAAGCATACTTTTTTTTTATAGAAATGTCACTTTCAAATCACTAATGACGGAAAAATCGTCATGTGAAATAATAAAATCAAAAAGGCAAAAAATCAAAAAGGCAAAAAATAATAATATCAAAAGGCGTTCAAAATATTAAAACTGCGTTTTATATAATTGTATGTGGTTAATGTAATTACTGATAATTAAATAAATGCAGGAAAACTAATGAAAATATATGATAAATAACGAAATAATGTACTTATATCTTAGTGTACAGAACATGTCTTGGAAGGTTACGTGAACGTTTATGAATAAGGTTAAAGCAAGAAAGAAATTAATCTTTTCCAATAGAGATGGATGGGGACAAAACCTTTTGGAAAGCAAGCAACTTGTCTCTTGATAAATGTTCCAAAGATGGGGAGATCCAACGAGGTTGGGAGAAGACGGCGGCAAGTGAAAAGATGAGAAAAGTAATAACATATTTTTTGTATTTTTCACAGTTTCTTTCATCAATATTCCGTCACAATCAATTTTCCGTCATAACAAGACGTGATCACTTCTTTCCCTAAAAAGAATAATTTGTATAACACCGCTCCTTGTTTTCCATAAATTAAAATTTATAACAAACAGTTATGGAATCTCCTGGTGAAACTCTGTATTGTTTCGTTAAAATTTATATTAAAATGCTTCAATGGAAATGTTTCATTTTCTTCTCTTCCACTGTTCTCTGCTTTTGAAATAGCATTAAGTTATTTACTGTTTTCTTCCATTCATCGCAGATTCTGCATAAATTATTGATGATTTTCTTCTATTCATTGCGGGTTCTGAATTTAAATGACATTTTCAAACTGTACGAAATGATTAATTAATGTTTTAATGTTTTGTGAGTTAAAATGTAATATCACACAATTCTGGTTTGAAGCCAAAATTTCATTAAAGAATATTTCATAAAAGAAGCGGGCGCCGCTCTATTCAATGTGTAATTTGTTTTCCAGACATCTCACATTGTATAATCTATGCAATAAAATGAAACATAAACATATTAAAAAGGTAGATTTCGAGAGCCAGATGGAAAGACAGTTTTCATAAGCCTGGCAAAATTCCTCCATCCATTTTAAATAATATTCTAACTGGAATGCAATTGAGAATACAATAAATAACATAATGATATAAAAGTACCCCATGTGTATGCAATAATGGAAATGGATAATAGTATTTCAGTTGACCATTTGTGTAGCAAAAAACTAAATACAGTAAAACCTCTCAACAACGATGTCCGATATAAGGATAAATCCCTCTAGGATGATATTTTTCTCGGTTCATAAAATATTGTTGTAGGGAGGTTTTACTGTATATAAAAAATTTGGAAAAGAACAAGCAAATAAAAGAAAATTGGCCAGGGTAGATATTTAAATTTAGCGGGTTTCAATTAACATTAATTCGCAACTCTCTAATCCGCAACTCTCTAATTCTCAAGTAACTCGGTAGGTTTTCAACGTTAACAATAGCCATCATTATTGCATTTACGGAAGACCTTTGCCTTACCCTTTTTATTGCGTATAGACAGGCAGACAGGAAAGCCAAAAGCAATAGCGGGTTCAATATCTATTGAAACCCGCTAAAAATTATATTATTTTTTATATAAAATGACAATAAACAAATTTTCCAAAGAATATTATATTATGGTTTAATTTATTAATATTGCTTTTTAATTAAAGCGAGGCAGTCTCAATTACGAAGTCGGGTAATAAACTATGTAGTGTTCTGATTCTGGGAATATTGAATATATTTCATCGAAAAGCAGTTTAAATAATTAAATTATTCGATGAATAATTATATTCGGCGAATACAAATTTAAAAGAAGGAAAAACATTTTGGCCGAGACATTTTTTTTTATTTTTTTGTATTAAAATAATATTTTAAGCTTTGTTTTGAAACAAATGTTTCGTTAAAATTAAAACAGGAAATGCACTAAAAAATCACAGATACAATTGTTTCACGGAGATTAAAATATTTTAAACTGGATTCTGTTTATTTAAGAATAATGAGTTTTACTTGTTTGCAGGGAATTTCTGCTTTGGAGTAAACTGCGTGGACTTTAAAAAAAACCACAATTTATTTCTCTGAAATATTTTGGTTTTAATCAAAGGTCTTCTGTATTTTATCAGTTCTCTGGGGCATCACTATGCGAAATACAGAGAAAGTTCAAACATGTAAACAAAGAAAAAGCAAACATGTTAAGTGTGAATATCAATTATTGGGTCATTTAATCAGAATTGTATTATTCGCAAAAGTTTACAGAAATGGGGTAAAATGTATTATGTAAAATACACCTGTGATTGTGGGTTTTGTGATACAGAAGATTTCATCGCTTACGTAGCTAAAAACGTTCAGAATACAGAACTAACTAATCGGTAAATAGTTAAAATTGAACATGCTCAATTGAATGAGAAATATTCTTAGAGGTACTTGTCATATATTGGTTCTATAGCTACGTATTATTTTTTGATGTGGCTTAAACATTAACTTCATAATACTAATTAATTTAAAAAGTTATATCTAAAAGACTATGACATTAAATTAGCTTATTTATGCGAATTTTAATCGATGGGAAGGAAATGACGGCTACTAGCAATTTGTCTTAAATATCCGTGTTCACGAGCGAACGTTATGGAAGCAAATTCCATGAATGGGCGTAACAAGCATATTACGAATTTGAATACAGCGCATGTGGACGAAAACAAAACCAAGTAAATGTTTAAAACGTAAGAGACAAAAGAAGGATCAAGAGTGCGAGAGGCTTGGAAATGGAACAAATAAAGAAAATCTTTGAACGAGGAGACAGTGTTTTAAATATTATTAGGTGCCACTGTAATGAAAAACAATAAGATTCGCACAGAAATTAAATCAAGGATAAAAGAAATAAGATTAGATACTGTTTTGTGTTGCAGACTATATGAAGTTCTCTAAAACTCTTTCAGATAAACTAAAACTTGGTGTATATATATATATAAAAGTTTTCCTCGCCCATTCTTGGCGGAAACAGGCTTTGGGACGGGCAGAGCGCCATGTTCCCAAGCCTCTTTTTACATCACTTCTTAATGTGCCATGTCTAGAAACTTCCTGACAATGTGACACGTGTTTAGGATTGTGGCTTTTTGTATTTCAATGTAGGTGTTTGGGTCAATGTTGAGTATCTCCAAATTCGTCGCAAGCGTTTTTGGTACTATCCCTGTTGCTGAGATGACTAACGGGATGATGAGGATCTTTTCCATACCCCATATATCTCGTACTTCATGTCTGAGATCTTGGTACTTGGTGATTTTCGTTGTGTAGGTTGTCTGTATGTTATTGGTGTTGGGTACTGCTATGTCGATTAAGTACGTGGTCTTATTCGATTTATCGACGAGGGTTATGTCAGGACGGTTATGTGGGACTGTCTTGTCTGTTATGATTGCTCTATCCCAGTAAAGCTTGTGTGTTTCGTTCTCATGCACGGTCTCTGGCTCATATTTGTAGTACGGGCATTTTTCTGTCAGAAAGCCAGCATTCGCTGCCAATTTCTGGTGGACTATTTTCGCTACTTGATCGTGTCTATATATATATATAATAAAGTCTATAATTACATTAGCCTAGCCCTGTGGACATTGACTACTAGAGACGAAGAATTGGTGAGAGTATGTGGAAGAAAATATTCAATCATGGTGCGTATCATGGCCCTTTTGTGCAATGTTTATTTTGCTCTGGTTTTCCCACCAAAAATCTCTTCACACGGCCTGTTGATTATAAAGCGCACGTTCAACTGATTTCTAGGAAATACTAGTTACAAAAACGACTTTGACATAGAAAAATCGGACGTATCACCACAAAGGTTAGTGTCCAACTTCAAATCCTCTACAATATATTATGATTTTATTGCAAAAACTGTCAAGGGAGACCAGTTTAATGTCTACATTCATCATACCACTGCCACTCCTCTGCTGGGTGAAACTGACCAATAGCATTGAAAGAAACCAATTACGTCATCTTTGACAAACCAATCACTGTCCGAGAAAATTATTTCAAGAAAACATTCGGAACGACAGTAGAATATTGCCGATTTGCGCCCGGCACAAGCCGTGGCTTACGCCCACCTGAATGTAACGACGTTACGCAAATGCCTATGTCTTCTCATTGCAGCGCTACAGTTTTTAACTTCTAAGTAATTGTTTATGTTTTTGTGCATCTCTCCACCTCCAGTCTGCCTGCACTCCTTATCACCACCCAACAAATCCATTCTGATTATGGTCAAAAATTTGTCGCAAGAAATCTTTCGACGCAACTGCTAATTTAGCCCTGAACACAACTCGTAAAAATCGTAAAACAGTCTCACGAAAATCATAGATGTCCCGTATATTATTCCATCGGAAACTGTTCGGGTAGTTAAAGAAAACAAGTGCAGAATTAAAAAAAAACAAAACATACCATTTATTTTGATAATCGAGCAATGGAAAAAAACATAATGATGGTTCGAATACATAAAAAGAATCGAAGAAACTAGACTAGATAAGATTATGAGCATCAACCCAGAAGAAAGGAAGGAAGGAACAAAGAAGTGAGAAATCTCAAGGAGAAAAGGGAAGAAAGCCAGAAAACTTGATAAAAAGCTCAGAACGATCACAAACAAATAAAAACAAAACAGAGTAAAGAAACAATGTTAGAGCTATATGAGATTGGGCAACGATCGTCGAAGAGGATCTGTTTCTGCAAAGATTCTAGTGTCAGGAAGAAAGAAGTAGTTGTTGTTGTGTCATTTTTATTCTTCAATATGTGAACGAATACGCTCGAATTCACGTAACAAGAAAAAATCGATCAAGGGTTGGAAACATTTGAGAATGAAATGCTGATAAATCTCAACGGTTATTCTTTAAAATAGCTTCAAAATAAACAAGTAGGCTTAGCAAAATATAACGAGGAGTGGAATACGTATTTCGAATAAAAACATAACATGGATTTATTGCAAAACGAACTCATTAATAATCTACCTACATCCAAAACATTTGGTTGTGTATAAAGGTACTAGTGTAAATCAAGAAAATATGATTTAACAAAATAAAAAAAACGGAGAATCAAACTGGAATATGATAAACAAAAATTTACAAGAAACGCAGATACAGAGAATTTAGGAAAATCTTTAGAAGTAAAGAGACAAGGTTTCACAGAACGTTGATAACATAAATGTAAAAATATATAAAATAATTATAAATTTCAGAGTACTTTTATTTTTAATAAAGTCAAAAAATGAACCAAGTTCAGGTTAATATTAGATGTAATGCCACTTCGAAATCTGAAGAATTTTATCTTTTATAGATATCAATGTAAGCGGATTTTTCTGTAATCACTTTTATAATGTCTTTCTTCAAATCAAAATGATAACAATTTGTCGTCCAAAAATATAATATTTACTACAAAAACCTTTCTCGGTTCTTTAGTAAATTCTTTTTTCGATTTGTTACCGAAGTTCCTTCTCAGTCTTAAGCTTCATATTTCATGAAAATATTTTCTTCATTTTCACTTCTTAAGAGTCCAGAAACACGCCTAAAAATAAGAGTGAAGTATTGAAAAACTCTGACGTTTATCACCAACTTTTTCGGTTTATTAAGGAATGAAAAGTATGTGTACAAATATATATATCTAATTTGAGTATATATATATATATAGAGAGAGAGAGAGAGAGAGTTTTATAGACGATATTATTTATTATTTCTTACGGGGTAGAAATAAAAACTCATACAAAACATATGTGGGGTTGATTTTTATTATAGATTTAGATATTTTACCCGGGCCACCAATTGAAGAAATAAGTTTTGAGGAAATCAAATAGTTCATCCAATTTGGAATAATGTTTATTGGAGCTTCAAATGTTTAGAACAGTTCGCTAAAAGATAATTAAATTGCAATGCAATATTAATAGAATCTTGCACGCCTTTTTGGCGGAGCCTTCGTAATACGTGTGCACTGGTTGATGGTAAATTGAAGACTGATTTGATTTTAGAATTCGGAAAACAATTATACATACTGTTGCCAAATATAAAAAGTAAAATTATAATTATACAATATTTGAAAAATATGAAATAAAAGGAAACGATTTGGCATGGTGACAATTTTAGAAATTGAACCTTTTTAGTTTGTTTCCTCGAGTTTCCAAATGGCAACAGTTAACAAAGCCTGCAAAGCGAACATTTATATTGTGGGATTCCGCAATATATATACAGAGTGGTTCAGCTAAGCGTGCACAAATATCTGTGAGAGTAAAAACGAAGACAAATCGGAGTCAAATAGCAATGCAGGTTCAAAAACGCCATCACCATGTGCTAGTGTATAGAGAGGACGAGAAATGAAAGAGCAGTAGGTAAGGGAATAAAATGTGTTTTATTACTTACAAGACGTTTGCCAAATGCACTAAAATTACAGAAAATGTTCAAAATTGGGATCATGAGCTGTAACACACATACGCTTGACTTCGTCGGCTCATGTAATCACGCACATTTTGGAAAATTCCTGTTGTGTCTTGAACTTCTGAAGCACTAAAATGATGCATGCTACAGCACCCTCATCACTTTCAACTGGGGTGTTGTACATCCATACGCGGTCGCATGGGCGGGGCCGGCGGTGCTTTAGCCCCGCCTAACCATCGTGGATGCGCGCCAAAGGCTCTCCTTAAAGATGGTCATCAGAAATCATGCCTTTCCAGTTTTTTTACATTTGCAAAATAATTTGAAATGTATACACCGTAGCAATGAAATAAAATGAAAAAAAATTAATTGTAAACAGAATAATACAAATTATTTTTGACACAGCGGCTCACTGACAACCCCCGCAAGGATGGGGGGGCTTTTATCTTCATTTATTTTCCATAAAATTTGTAAGCAAAATAATAATAATAATGATATCGTGTTTTTTAGTTAATAAGGATTTTTTTTAATCTTTAGGTAAAAAATAAAATAAAATGAACGGTTTCCAACTGTGGCAAACTCTTTACGCGTATTTATGTGTTTTCATTGCCTTTAAAACTGAACTCAACATCCGAAACTATAAACTCTAGATGAGTTTTGAAGATATAGTATATGCTTTGCGCCAGAACTTTGCCTCATCAAACGGTGACTAATAGACATGTGTTCTGTTTAAAATACTATAATGCGTCGCCGGTTAATTTCTTATAGAAGACACAATACAAGTGGCGTAGGCAGAAAGTTCATAAGGGGGTTATAGGCTTAATGGGAGGGGTTACAGAGCTACAACTCATATATTCCTATGTTAAATATACAAAATTTCATTGCAACGGGGTTACATTACAACCCCCCAAAACACGCCCCTGGCTACGCCTATGCACCACACAAGAAACGATAAAAGGTTTTGAAATGTAGCAACAAGCGTTTCGGTATAATGTGTTGCGTATAAACTTCCTTTGATTCATGCCAGGCGTCGCCCTATCGCTTTCTTTTCTATCTCCTTTACTGATATTTAGAATTCGAGAATTGATTCTGTAAATGTTTTTGTAAATCCCTTTACATAACTCATTCACCCTTTTTCGTTTGGTTGAAATCACATGAAAAGCCATGTGTTTTTTTCCAAACTTTTTGAAACTGCACTCTGAAAAGTTCTTCTCAACAGAAAAATAAACTTTTCATAGATCACATGAAAACCTTCACATTCCTTTGAGGACATGAGAAAATCCTTTCAGATCACACATGGAGTTAGAAGCTATTGGACACGGGATAGTCTTAAAATGTTATTCGTGCTGCAACTAATTTTTATAAAAGTATAAAAAAAAAAGTTTTGTCTATACCCTAGTGTAAGAAATATTAATTTATTATTATATGGATTGAGAAGAGACAGACATTTGTATTCTGAGGATTTAAGTTATTTTTAGAGACTGAA
>QLNU02014176.1:8438733-8448871 GCA_006491805.2 Dysdera silvatica
TGTGTGAATGTCTACGTCAGTATTCGAAAAACAGGGATTGCTTTCCGACAAAGGTTTGATTGATTGTTTGTTTGGCTTTTTTATGGCGCAAGAGCATCTGGGCTATACTGCGCCAAACATGGTAAAATCAAAGACTAATCAACAGACAAAGGTTATCAATACATATCAACCAATAGACAAAGGTTTATTATGATGTTTCGGCCTCAACTACTTCAACGTCCGTTAAAAGACCTTACATCATGCTAATGTCGTCCATTGAGACACATGCATCAAATGTAACGAATCGAGAACACCACCATCGTATTTATATAAATCGAACACTACGCAGATTAAATCAAACAACAATATCAATCAACGTTTATTGGCGTAGTGATACCAGCGCCGATGTTATGACGTGGCTAGAGTGGAAGGTTGTGGGTTCAGGTCCCACCGAACGCAGAAATATTTATTTTCTTTCGAACGTTTCACCATCTAATCACGCCATAACATCGGCGCTGGTATCACTACGCCAATAAACGTTGATTGATATTGTTGTTTAAATCACCACCATTGTATTCACTCGTGCATCGGTTATGTCGAATTCAACCCTATCTTCCGTTATAATGTCTTTCATGTAATTTCTGACAAATTTGTGATAGCAGAAAATCTTTTACAGTTCTTATCACATGTAAACACCAACAGGAAATGTTTGTTATGTAATCGTATATGAAAGTCGCCACTCCCGCATGTGTAGTCTGGTCAATATAGTCTGTTGGAATTATCAATGAAAAGCTCTGACCTTATAAAATGCGTATTAAGCGGATTTTTTCGTTTTAAGCGGAGGAAATTTTCCAAGGACCATTGATTAATAGTTCGTGGTAAACAGTATTTCGTCTTAATCGGATTAGTGTTAAAGTAAAAATAACATGCGAATTCCTATATAATTTGACAAAACTTCATAAAACGGTTCGTATTAAAAGTAATTCGTCTTAAGCGTGTTCGTCTTAACGGAGTTCGACTGTATTGGAAAAACTACAATGAAAATATGGTTTGATTTGTATGTAAGGAGAAGCTAAAATATTACTTTTAGTTCAACTTTATTTCTGAAAATAAATATGCTTAATATGATAACATGTTAATAATTCTAATTTCGTTTTTAATCTTCAATTTCGTTTTTTAATCTTAGTTTTAAGACAAACAAATTGTTGCACTGTAACTGAAAAAAAAATGAAAAGACATAAACACAGTCATTTCTGAAGGAAAAAATCTTTTTCCGCGATTTTGTGAACTAGGGCCATATCAAAATATGGAAATCATAGTGAATACTTTTAGAAATACTTCTGAGAGAATTTCTGACGTCAAATCGAAAAAAATATATTTGTATTCATAATAATATATATTTTGTAAAAAAATATACTTGTATTCTTTTCAAATCGTCATTCACACTTATTAATATTAAAAATTATTAAAGCAATATTAAATACGGTAATATTAAATATAGTAACATTAAATACAGTAATATTAAATACAACAATATTGAAAATAAATATTGTAATATTGAAGCAATAATAAAATACAAAGTAACATTATTGAAGTAATATTAAATACAATAATATTAAAGTGATATTAAATACAATATTGGAAGTAATAAAGTTAAATACAGTATTGAAGTAATAGTCACACAATAATAGTTAAAGTGATATTAAATATAGTAATATTAAAACACACATATACACATACATATACATTTTTGTACATGGTCAAATTATCAGTATTTGTCTTAGTTTGATTGCAAAGAAAATTCTGATGTAAGGTGTACCGAAATGAATTCCAACGTATGAATAAACCAGTAAATTTTAACCTCATCATTCTACATATTTCGAAAATAAATGGTCATCATTTTATCATTTTTCAGTATGTTCTGGTCAGTGGCGTAAAAAGGGCTAGGGCTTAAAGGTCTCAAGCCTCCCCTCATTGGATATCAGGGCACATTCTTCTTTTTAATGCTGGGTATTATATGATCCTCTTTAAAGCTATTTAAGCCCATTATTTTTTAATTGCTGCGCCACTGGTTCTACCCCTCCCCCCCATCTTCTGATCATGAGAAGCCGATGAAGAGGAAGGACACTATTTATGTTATTATCTGTTACGCAAAAAAAAAGGGAAGCGAAAAATTTGTTTTTAGTATTAGATAAGCATCTGAAGAGATGACCAATTACGAAGTAGGTAAATACAGTTGGGAATAAGTCAATTCCCGTAGGTAAAATAAATAAATTTTACGTAAGTCAATTTTCCTAATTTAAAATTTTTATATTCCGTTCAAAATTTAAAAGGCACTCAGAAATAAAATTCAAAGCAGCGGGACTGAAAGACTATGCAAATAGTATGCAAATGTTATATTTGAGGCGCGTAGGTTAAGTAAGTTCAATTTAGAATATCCTTTATTTATAAACAGTAAAGAAAAATCCAAATCCGAGGGAAAATATATCTTGAGTTCTTTTTTTTTTATGTGTAGACATAAACGTTTTTAATCTTAGTTTTAAGACAAACAAATTGTTGCACTGTAACTGAAAAGACACAGACATAGTCATTTCTGAAGGAAAAAATCTTTTTTCCGCATTTTTTGTGAACTTAAAATTAATAAGTCACACTTGTTAGCTCTGAATGCAGGACAGGGGACGGCGTCTCTTTTTCTCCTAAACAAAAAGCTCTAGTTTGAGCTTATTTATACGTGGGTGTCAAAAATTATTGTGTAATAAATTCCCTCACAAAAAAAACTCGTCCCGGTGGCTTTGTGTGTTGACAATTATTTGGCAATTGTGTTATCCCTGAGAAAGGTAATAATATCTTACATCCTTATATACGAAGAAAGAGAGCGTTGTTCCTATCATCGTTGGTCTAGCTGTCAAGATACTCCGGGCTGAACGGAGAGACTCCGTTTTGAATTCAGGATGGGGACGGTGTCCCTTCTTCTAATAAACAAAAATAGCTCTAGTTTGAGCGTATTTATACGTGGGTGTTGAAAATTATTTTATTGTTAGCGTTAAGTTCGTTACAAACAGTACAGTCATGAAAGGTTACCCCAATGCTGCTCTGAAATATTTTCTCTCTAACTAAATGGTTTCTGGGGTTAGTGGCGCAGCAAGTAAAAATTTGTGAGGGCTCATGTATATTTAAGGAGGATAACTTGCAGTGTTCAAGAGATGAGTGCATGTTCAGATTCAACAGGAGCTTGAAGCCCTCTTTTTTCTGCGCTGTCGACTACATTTTATGAATAATGCTCCGTGTGATCATCTAAGAAAAATTTTCGGAAGAGCCAATTTTGGAAGTAGTTAAGTCGAGCAAAATAGTATACCAATTTCATTCAAAAAATGTGATTATGTCTCAGAAATTGGAGACGCTTATTTACAAAATAGAAAGTGTATTCATCACTATCAAATATTTGCATCATTATGTAGAGGGTTTGTTCTAATTTCCATGATTAAGCTCTATTATTTGCAAAATTTTGTAACTTAAGTAGATAGGAAAGATGAAAACTTGAAGACCAAGATGTGTTTTTCTAAAATAAGTAAATCTGCCTTTTGCCAAAGGTTAATAGAAATTCATTTATTGATGATTTCTATTTCAAAGATATTTCTTAACCATTCTTATTTAAAATTATAATTTTTCTTTAAGTTTGTACTAGGTTAAGTCTAGTATCAAATAAAGTAAGTTTCAAAGAAATTTCTACCTAAATATTTTAAAGCATAAATATTAAAAGATACCTTCTTTAAGAATTTTATTTTTTAACGTAAATTCCCAAAGGTATTTCGGCTCACATAACTGAAAGAAATTTTATTAGCACAGAGAGATTGTTATAATTTTAAAAATCTCTTTATATATATAAGCTTCTGGCAACTTTGAAATTCTCGCTAATTTAAATTTCACGTTTCTCTTGAAGTTTGTTTTGCGCATAAAGTTTTCTTGATGGCACATCTGGGCAAGAGCAAACAGTTTAACTTTAAAATCCCTAAAAAAATTTTTTAGGTGACTCTAGTCTGATTATACCAAGTAATTTTTTAATAATTTAGACAATATATTTTGGATTTATTTTATTAGTATATTATAGATTTGTAAGTTTTTTGAAATACGTATCTTGGTGCTAGTTGGCAATTTTTCTATTCTCCTGTAGTGACATATAGGAAAATTATCAGCATGGATACATATTATTTATTATAGCTGCTGTTAAAAATGCATGTTTCTCATTATCAGATATTTGTCAGAAATTTTGTATTATTTAAAGAATTTATTATTAAATCTGATGTGCTCTTTGTATTAAGGGCTTCCTGAACTATAGTCACTGGATAAACCTGTTTTCATTACTTTCGTAATTATCGTTTGGCCAGAAGGGCGGATCCAGGCAAAGGGTCTGAGGGGGGGGATTTCATAATCATAGAATGAAGGGTATTGAGTTTGCCACGATTTTTTCTCATAGGCTTCCAAGTACAGTACTTAAAAAAACAAAACAAACGCAAACAACATTTCAGGTTCTAAATGTCGCTCTAAACACGCTTCAAAACGCCAATATTGACAAATGAGTTTTGAAAGTTGAATAAGAATAATAATGATAATAAGTTTTATTTATTTTTCACTTGTACAGTACAAATATTATACATTACGTTATTTCTACTTTAAATACATGCAAACCATTTGACCATACAAGGAAAGTTCCGAGGAAAATATCTTCTTGGATGTAATAAACCTAGGACATCGAGTAGATCAATCAAAGACAATCATGTTAATAGGACCAAGTTAAATATAAAAATCAATCTATTTGATATTAGTTCACCACAATCCACCAGGTCGTTAGTACGTTATAAATTTAATTTGTTACGAGACCAATGTTGAGATCAAGTACTCTCTTAATTTATTTTTAAATTTTTTAATTCCGTTTAATTTTTTTATATCTTCAGGTAATTTATTCCAGAGGTTAGGACCCTTGAAATTAATGTTACTTCTCCCTGTTTCAGTTCTTATTTTCGGCAAGATTAAGTCATTATATTTTCGGCAAATATTTCTTTCTCTTTCATTATATTTAATTTTTATTAACTCCATGTGCTTGTTTTCCTTAATTCTTTCAAACATTTTAATCAAAATACAGTATTCATGTATTAATTCAAATGGTATGATATTGTATTTAATTAATATATTTTTCCAGTTCATTCTATTATTCTTGTTAATTAGTTTCATTGCTTTCTTCTGTATATTTTTCAATATATTTCCATTAACTATGCCAACATCTCGCCATATACAGTTGCAATACATAAGATGATTCTATATCATGGGGTAATAAAGGTCAATATTAATTTTATCTGTCAATATATTACCTATTCTTCTTAGTATTCCTATACTTTTACTTGCATTTTTTAACACAGTATTTACTTATTCATTCCAATTTAATTTATCTGTTAGTTGAATTCCTAAAAATTCTAATTGTTGTATCACTTCCAATTTGTCACTAATTAAGATTTATTATTTGAATTATTGTATACGTCGATACCGATATTTTTTGTCTACTTCAGAAAATCATTACTTTAGATATATCTACATTTAATTTCATTTGATTTACATAAAACCATTTCTCATATTTTTTTATTTCACTGATGCATATTTCCATTAATTTTTTTTAGGTCTTGACCAGTAACTATAACATTTGTATTATCTGCAAACAATGTTATATGACCCATATCCAAAACATTAAATATATCATTTTCATATATGGAGTACAACAGTGGTCCCAAATTGGACCCCTGCAGCCTCCATAGTTATTGCTACTCATCATTTTTGATGTTTTGCCTCCAACATACACTATTTGTTTTCTATTATTTAAATAACTGTATAATAATTTATTAATTTTACCTCTTAATCCATAATTATTTAATTTTATTAATATATTTCTGTTTAATACATTGAACACCTTACTCAAATCATAGAATATCCCTATACTATATTCCCTATTTTCGATTGCTTCCTGTATTTTATTTATTGTTCTAAGTAATGCTGCTTCTGTTGATTTTCCTTTTCTAAAACCATGTTGATATGTATCCATTAAATTATTTTTTAAATAAATTTTTTTATTCAATTGTAAAGTAGTTTTTCAAATAGTTTCGCAAAAACTGATGCCACTGCTATTGGTCTATAATTTTCTTTACAGTCTATTTTACCCTTTTTATAAATAAGTATAATTTTAGATATCTTCTTTCCATCAGGAATTTCTTCCTTATCTATAATATTATTAAATACAATCAATAAGGGCACAACCAACAATTCCGCACTTTCCTTCACAATTTTTGGGTGAATCTCACCTGCTCTTTTTTTACTATTAAGTTTCCTTATTTCATTTAATAATCCAAATGCGTTATTTGCTCAACATACATAGTTTTATTATAATTTTGGCTCATATATTCTTTAAAGACATTCTCAATATATCTTTCTCTATCTATTATTTTTTCAGATATTTCAATAAAAATTTTTTTGAAGCAATTTGCCATTTCCCCCTTTACCGTTATAATTCTATTATCATCTTTTATTAATTTCATTTCTTTATTTTTATTATCTCTACACAATAATTTATTTATAAACTTCCATTTATTTGTATCATCTACATTAGTCAAGTTTTTATCCAAATATCTTTTTTGTGCCAAACAATTGATATAGTTATACAGGTTCTTAATTTTTTGAATTTTTCTAAATAAATCAATTTTTTGTTCTTATAAATCTCTTAAATACATTATTCCCTTTTCTTTATATTGTTTTTGATTCTACTGTTTATCCAGCCCTTATTATTTATTTTATCTTTAATATACTTCCAGTAAAAAAAATGTTCATATAACTCTTTAATTTTTCTTCCAAATATATCATATTTGTTATTATGATTTAATTCTATGTCTAAATCAATTGATCTCAAATGTTCCTTCAATTTATTAATATTTCTTTTACTCAGGTTTCTAATCCTCATTTTGTTAACATTTTTTTTACAAATTTTTCATATATCCCTACTATAATAGCCCTATAATCGCTTATTTGATAATCTAAGACATAAGATTTATATTCCCCAATATTTGTAAAATACACATCAATTATTGTAGATGAATGTTTAGTTATTCTCGTGTAATCTTTCATTACATTTTTTAGTCCCATCATTCTCATTGCATTTAGTAAATTGTTTTTTATACTTGATTATTTGCCAATATTTATATTTAAATCTCCAATTAATAAAATGTTTCCATTTTGCAATTTCTCCCATTTCTCGTATAACCAATTAGTTAAACTATTTACATTACTACCAGGTTTTCTGTATATGACTCCTATTCTTAATTTCCCTCTTTTTACTCCTATTATATCCCAATCCTCATTTAATTGACTAATCTCGTTCCATTTTTCAAAATTTGCATGTTTGTTGTTAATGTAAATGGATACTCCACATCTTCTTTCTTCTTTCACATTACATGATACCCATACCAACCTGGAGACTCCATATGATCATGTTCTTTCTACCAAGTTTCTGTAAATTGCTAATAAATCTATCTTGTGATATTTGTTATCCATTAGTAACTCTATCTCATCTATTTTGTTATTTATACTCCTGGCATTGATGTGTAATATTCTTAGTAAATCTTTATCATTTAGGCACTCAATATTCCCACTATTATAAATGTTATTTATATTATTTACTCCATCCCTATTAAAGCATTGTTTACATATATTACATATTTTATACATATTACATTTCTGACACTTATTGCATTTTTTACACTTATTAAATTTTTTATACATATTACATTTTTCACACATATTACATTTTTTAGATATAACACATTTTACATATATATTGCTTGCATTATTTGATTCATCATTATCATTATTACATTTATTACACTTTGTATTTTCTAACATCTGTATAATATATAACATATATAATAATAGCATCATCAATATCACCACTCCAGTTATCTATATCACTTATACTGTCTACAGATTGACAATTTGTGTTCACATTATTGTATTCTGTACCTATCTCATAATTTATCAGACCTTTAGTTAAACCATCATCAATTCACCGTTCATTTCATGAATATCCATAATTTTGCAAGCAGTATCAAATCCAATATATTCATCCACATTAAATAAATTTTCCATTGTGCTCACATTATTTTGATTGCTATTAATTGAATTACACAAATTATTTACATAATTTTCCATACTTCTTTGTGTCTCGTTAATTTTATCTATTCTACGGTTAATGTCATTATCATGGGAATATTCATTAACAAAATTTAACATCAAATCGAAATTTTTAAGAATTGTATTATCAAAATTACTAGCACGTTCAGTATCAATATTATTAACATCATTAAGAACATTACATAATTGCTTTTATTATTTGACTCCAAGTCGATATAATCAACGATGTTTTTATCACCAGTATTTTTAAATCCTAAATTAGTAATGCCATCAGTATCAACCCCAAACCCACTCTCAATAATATTCCATTATTTCCACTTATAAATTGTCATCGTATTTTGTCGATATCAGAGTAGTTATTAATTACGATAACATCCCTGTTATCATTTTTTCTTATTTTTATTTTGCTTTTTTTTTGTTGTCCAAAGATATTTCCAATTGTATTCCTTTTTCTTTCACCATACCTCTGTAAATAATCTTCTCCCGAAGGGGCAAAGATATTCATTAATATAAATAATGTTATTACCATTTTCATCAGTTTCATTTTCGATAATTTCATGTGCTCTTATTTGAATTCTTTTCTTTTTTAACATCAATTAATTTTTGTTTTTCTGTTTAAATATCTCACTACAATTTTCTTATTTTTGTTCAGTCCCATGCCTGTTCTGTGGGCTGTCTCTATTTGGTCTAAATTTATATTCATATCCAATTTTTTACATAACTTTAATACCAAATCTTTACAGTTTCATTGTCCTTATATGTAAGTCCAGTAATTTTCATATTGTTCCTTCTATTGTATTGTTGAATCTCGATTTGGTCGTTTATAATCTTATCCATCTCATTTTCTAATGATTGTACTCTTTCACGTAATTTATCGTTTATTCTATCTCTTTCTCTTCCCCTATTTTCACTTTCATTTCTCAGCTATCTTAACTCCTTTTTTAATGCACTGTTTTCTTCCAAAACTCTTCCAAATTCCCTGGACATATCCATAAACATAAATCTCACATATCCATAAACATAAATCTCATTTCCTCTTATTTATTTCTCATTTCCTTTATCCTTTTATGTAATTCTGTATCTTTTTGAGACTGTTTTTCATCACTTTCCCCCATACATTTCTTCATCTCTCTCTCAATTCCCTTATTATTCCACATATTCCCGATTCTCCTTGGTCCAGATCTATTGAACTTATTTGTATGCTTTCATTTCCATCTCCTTCCATTTCCAATGTCCTCCCATTATTACTCTTATTTGATATCACATCATCATCCTCTCCATACTTCTTCTTTCCTCTTCGGTTCTTTACCAATTTTATATATAGTCTCAATTATATCAAAATATAACAGATTTTAACGGAATTACTTTTGCATTATTATTCACAGGATTCAAATTTAGTTATTATGATCATAACTGATTATCATTTCTGAGTAAACACATCTGGAGTTACAGTTATTAGTTATGCAAAGCAAGTTTTAAACGTCGCAATTTGTGTTTCACTGCACTACTTTAACAGTCCATTAATTTAGTTTTACGCGGTAATGTCTCGTACGTTTAGTCGGCTGTATTAGTAAAGTCACTTACCATTTGCCGACTTAATAACTTCGTATGCATCAGTAATTATGTAAATACACTACAGTAAAATCGACGCACCCCTAAATTTGCATGATTATCAAGCACTAGGTAATGCTACGTAGCAGTCAACGGCAATATCTTGAAGCTTAGCAATTTCTCCACAATAAATATAAAATACGATATCTTTTGCCACTTTTCAAAATATATCGGTTTAAAAATTTACAATAACACTAATTCAATCTATATTACGACCACATACATGTTTTACATGCACATACATGTTTTTCGGAGAAAAATTGAAACTGGAATGGCTGAAGTTAATGAATCAATAATATTTTTCTTTAGTTCAATGAGAAATATG
>QLNU02014176.1:8448971-8481759 GCA_006491805.2 Dysdera silvatica
TTACATAAAATCATTTTCCATATTTTTTTATTTCACTGATGCACATTTCCATTAATTTTTTTAGATCTTGACTATGACACTTGTATCATCTGCAAACAATGTTATATGACCCATATCTGAAACATTAAATATATCGTTTACATATATGGAGTACAGCAGTGGCCCCAAATTGGACCCCTGCGGCACTCCATAGTTATTATTCATTATTTGCGATGTTTTACCTCCAACACACACTATTTGTTTTCTATTATTTAAATAATTGCATAATAATTTATTAACGTTGCCTCTTAATCCATAGTTATTTAATTTTATTATTAATATCTTTCTATTTAATACATCGAACGCCTTACTCAAATCATAGAATATCCCTGTGCTATATTCCATATTTTCGATTGCTCCCTGTATTTTATTTATTGTTCGAAGTAATGCTCCTTCTGTTGATTTTCCTTTTCCAAAGCCATACTGATATGTATTCATTAAATTATTTTTTTCAATGAATTTTATTATTCTATATTTTATATAATTTTATTATTATTGTAAAGTAGTTTTTTAAATACTCCAAACTGATGTCACTCATTGGTCTATAATTTTATTTACATTCTATTTTACCCTTTTTATATAATGGGTATAATTTTAGATATCTTCATTTCATCAGGAATTTCTTCCTTATCTATAATATTATTAAATACAATCAATAAGGGCACAACCAACAATTCCGCACTTTCCTTCAAAATCGTTTGTGTAAATCTCATCAACACATTCTCCTTTTTTTACTATTAAGTTTTCTTATTTCATTTAATAATTCAAAATACATTATTTGCTCAACATACATAGTTTTATCATGATTTTTGCTCATATATTCTTTAAAACTATTCCCCCTATATCTTTCTCTATTTATTATTTTTTCAGATATTTCAATAAAAAATTTGTTGAAGCAATTTGCCATTTCCCCCCTTTACCGTTATAATTCTATTATCATCTTTTTATTAATTTTATTTCTTTATTTTTATTATCTCTACACAATAATTTATTTATAAACTTTCAATTATTTTTATTATCTACATTAATCAAGTTTTCATCTAAATATCTTTTTTTGTGCCAAACAATTGATATAGTTATACAGGTTCTTAATTTTTTGAATTTTTCTAAATAAATCAATTTTTTGTTCTTATAAATCTCTTAAATACATTATTCCCTTTTCTTTATATTGTTTTTGATTCTACTGTTTATCCAGCCCTTATTATTTATTTTATCTTTAATATACTTCCAGTAAAAAAAATGTTCATATAACTCTTTAATTTTTCTTCCAAATATATCATATTTGTTATTATGATTTAATTCTATGTCTAAATCAATTGATCTCAAATGTTCCTTCAATTTATTAATATTTCTTTTACTCAGGTTTCTAATCCTCATTTTGTTAACATTTTTTTTACAAATTTTTCATATATCCCTACTATAATAGCCCTATAATCGCTTATTTGATAATCTAAGACATAAGATTTATATTCCCCAATATTTGTAAAACACACATCAATTATTGTAGATGAATTTGTAGTTATTCACTCGTGGAATCTTTTATTACATTTTTTAGTCCCATTATTTTCATTGTATGTAGTAAATTGTTTTTTATACTTGATTCTTTGTCAATATCTATATTTAAATTGCCAATTAATAAAATGCTTTCATTTTGCAGTTTTTCCAATTTCTCATATAACCAATTAGTTAAACTGTTTACATTACTACTAGGTTTTCTGTATATGACTCTTGTTCTTAGTTTCCCTCTTTTTACTCTTATTATTTCCCAATCCTCAGTTAATTGACTAATTTCGTTCAAATTTTGAAAAATTGAAAAATTTTTCAAAATTTTCAGGTTTGTCATTAATGTAAATGGGTACTCCACCTCCTCTTTTTTTTTCGCATTACATGATACTCATACCAACCTGGAAACTCCATATGATCATGTTCTTTTGGCCAAGTTTCTGTAATTGCTAATAAATCTATTTTGTAATATTTGTTATCCATTAGTAACTCTATTTCATCCACTTTGTTATTTATACTCCTGGCATTGATGTGTAATATTCTTAGTAAATCTTTACCATTACCTTTTAGCCACTCAATATTCCCACTATTATAAATGTTACTTATATTGTTTAGTCCATCTCTATTAAAGCATTCTTTACATATATTACATATTTTACACATATTACATTTCTTACACTTATTAAATTTTTTACACATATTACATTTTTTATACATATCATATTTTTTATACATATTACATTTTTCACACATATTACATTTTTTAGATATAACACATTTTACACATATATATTGCTTGCATTATTTTATTCATCATTATTATTATTACATTTTTTACACTTTGTATTTTATAACCTCTGTATAATATATAACATATATAATAATAGCATCATCAATATCACCACTCCAGTTATCTATATCACTTATACTGTCTACAGATTGACAATTTGTGTTCACATTATTGTATTCTGTACCTATCTCATAATTTATCAGACCTTTAGTTAAACCATCATCAATTCACCGTTCATTTCATGAATATCCATAATTTTGCAAGCAGTATCAAATCCAATATATTCATCCACATTAAATAAATTTTCCATTGTGCTCACATTCTTGTGATTGCTATTAATTGAATTACACAAATTATTTACATAATTTTCCATACTTCCTTGTGTCTCGTTAATTTTATCTATTCTACGATTGATGTCATTATTATGAGAATATTCATTAGTAGTATTTAACATCAAATCGAAATTTTTAAGAATTGTATTATCAAAATTACTAGCACGTTCAGTATCAATATTATTAACATCATTAAGAACATTACATAATTGCTTTTATTATTTGACTCCAAGTCGATACAATCAACAATGTTTTTATCACCGATATTTTTAAATCACAAATTAGTAATACCATCAGTATCAACCCCAAAACCACTCTCAATAATAGTCCCATTATTTCCAGTTATAAATTGTCATTGTAGTTTGTCGATATCAGAGTAGTTATTAATTACGATAACATCCCTGTTATCATTTTTTCTTATTTTTATTTTGCTTTTTTTTTGTTGTCCAAAGATATTTCCAATTGTATTCCTTTTTCTTTCACCATACCTCTGTAAATAATCTTCTCCCGAAGGGGCAAAGATATTCATTAATATAAATAATGTTATTACCATTTTCATCAGTTTCATTTTCGATAATTTCATGTGCTCTTATTTGAATTCTTTTCTTTTTTAACATCAATTAATTTTTGTTTTTCTGTTTAAATATCTCACTACAATTTTCTTATTTTTGTTCAGTCCCATGCCTGTTCTGTGGGCTGTCTCTATTTGGTCTAAATTTATATTCATATCCAATTTTTTACATAACTTTAATACCAAATCTTTACAGTTTCATTGTCCTTATATGTAAGTCCAGTAATTTTCATATTGTTCCTTCTATTGTATTGTTGAATCTCGATTTGGTCGTTTATAATCTTATCCATCTCATTTTCTAATGATTGTACTCTTTCACGTAATTTATCGTTTATTCTATCTCTTTCTCTTCCCCTATTTTCACTTTCATTTCTCAGCTATCTTAATTCCTTTTTTAATGCACTGTTTTCTTCCAAAACTCTTACAAATATCCTGGACATACCCATAAATGTAAATCTCATTTCCTCTTATTTATTTCTCATTTCCTTTATCCTTTTATGTAATTCTGTATCTTTTTGAGACTGTTTTTCATCACTTTCCCCCATACATTTCTTCATCTCTCTCTCAATTCCCTTATTATTCCACATATTCCCGATTCTCCTTGGTCCAGATCTATTGAACTTATTTGTATGCTTTCATTTCCATCTCCTTCCATTTCCAATGTCCTCCCATTATTACTCTTATTTGATATCACATCATCATCCTCTCCATACTTCTTCTTTCCTCTTCGGTTCTTTACCAATTTTATATATAGTCTCAATTATATCAAAATATAACAGATTTTAACGGAATTACTTTTGCATTATTATTCACAGGATTCAAATTTAGTTATTATGATCATAACTGATTATCATTTCTGAGTAAACACATCTGGAGTTACAGTTATTAGTTATGCAAAGCAAGTTTTAAACGTCGCAATTTGTGTTTCACTGCACTACTTTAACAGTCCATTAATTTAGTTTTACGCGGTAATGTCTCGTACGTTTAGTCGGCTGTATTAGTAAAGTCACTTACCATTTGCCGACTTAATAACTTCGTATGCATCAGTAATTATGTAAATACACTACAGTAAAATCGACGCACCCCTAAATTTGCATGATTATCAAGCACTAGGTAATGCTACGTAGCAGTCAACGGCAATATCTTGAAGCTTAGCAATTTCTCCACAATAAATATAAAATACGATATCTTTTGCCACTTATCACAATATCTCGGTTTAACAATTTACAATAACACTAATTCAATCTCGATTACGACCACATACATGTTTTACATGCACATACATGTTTTTCGGAGAAAAATTGAAACTGGAATGGCTGAAGTTAATGAATCAATAATATTTTTCTTTAGTTCAATGAGAAATATGTGCTCATTCATTTTTGCACAATTGGTCAATACAAGGTCGAATCGCAGACAAACACACCCGTAATTCTTGATCAAGAGAAAGAAGCCTCCCCCGTTTTCTATTTTTAATGTTGGTCATCGCTGAAAATCCTTGCATTTTTTACTTCTCGGTCTGGGGGAATCGCTACTTGTATTGTCACAAATATTGAACAAAAATATAAAACATGGCCACAAAATGTTACGACTTAATAAACAACGAACTCAGAACAAAGTAAATATGCAACCACTTGTCAATGATTTATTGAACTCGCCTAATCGTTCTTGCCTGACGCAGTGATGCCATCTATTATACAGGTGTGTCACAATATCCGATGCCTCAGAAAAATGTATCGTGTGTTAAGAAAGACTGAGAACCACTGATGTAATATAATAAATACTATTTATTACATTTGTTTTCTACATTATATACTTTAGTAGTATTTTCTACAATTTTTTCAATTTAAAAATCTGAGGAAGTACTATGTATTAAGTGTTGCTATAACATAATATAAACGGAAATTAAATTCATTATAATTATATTTTTATTTAATTTTGAAACCAAACAGTTTAATAGTTTTTGCTGTCAAAATAATATATAAAACTCTACAGGGCATTGCTATAGGCTACTATGATTTTAAAAAGATATCGTTTATAAAGACTATCGGTTATAAAGACCGAATTTGCACAGTCCCTTGCAGGTCGTTATAACCGATTTTCACTGTATAATAAAATATATATTACAGCAAAAATTCACCTTTACGGCTGCGAATGCATGAACATTTTTCAATGTTGATTTCTACATTTAAAGAAATATCTCTATCATATGCAAGCAACGCTAGCTCTACACAGTGGCGCACCCAGAATATTCCCAAGGGGGAATCCAGTGGTGCAAGGAATGTTTGATGGAAAAAATGGCCAGGGCTATATCAATTACGGTTGTGTTTTTTTGTGTTCATTTATTATTATTATTAAGTTACTAGTAATTCTACAGTGCAAAATACAGTAGAGCCTCCATATAACGTACTTCCGTATAGCGAAATTCTCCATATAGTGAAGTTTTGGCAAATCCCCATGGTCATTACATATGAAAGTGTTTCTATATAACGAAATAAATTTTTATATAATAAAATTTTTAACGACCAAAACAGAAAATTAAGTGGTCACGTCAGCTACCTTGGGTTCCCTAATACCGTTGGAACACCATGCGATTTTAAGACAAGTGGCAAACGAACAGAATGAGGCACATCTAAGGGACTTTAAACTCCCTAATAAAGAGTTTTCCTAAGCACATGCACCTGTCTATAGTTGCCCCATGCACTTGGAAGCTGCTAGGCTAGGGGCATGCTTCAATTTTCCTTGAATTTTTGCACAATAGGGTTATTTTCAACCTAATTACTTATTATCAGTGGTAATTGATTACTTACCTTATTATTAATGGAGATTTTTTGGGAGAAACAAGGGCTGGCCATTGTAGAATTGTATAAACAAAATCTACTACTACTTTTAATTATTTGAGTATCTTGCACTGTAGAATTATTAGTTATTTAATAATGACAAATGAGCACAAAAAAACAATCGTAGTTGATATGGAGACTGGCCCTTTATTTCCACCAAAAATTCCTTGCACCACTGGGCCCCCCATGGGATTATTCTGGGTGCACCACTACGTATGACAGGAAAAAGGTGAAAATATAAAAATTCTTCATAATTATTTTTAAAATTTAATATTTATTAACATGTGATTACAAAATTTAAAATTCCTTTTTCATTCATTGCAAGTAGTAATTTTAAATGATTTTTGTTTGTTGAATCCAAAATACCGAAAATCGCACTGATTGCAGCTCTGGGGGTGGAGCTCGAACGCTCAGAGACCCCGTCTGGATCCGCCAGTGTTTGTCCATAGCATTGTTAGCATGCAATTATAATAATTCCTAGTTATTTGTTTGGTTGCTAAGCACCTTTCCAAAATACTTGTAGTTACGTATAAGTTCCTTTTGGTTGCTAAGCACCTTTCCAAGACACTTGTAGTTACGTATAAGTTCCTTTTGGTTGCAATGTAAAAGGAAAAGGATATCAGTCCTCGATTTGTCATCGTCGTGAACACACGTACCAGAATTCGTGTAGCTCACGAAATGTGAGCGCCGTTGTACGCATATGTAAAAATTTAAATGTTTATTTTGTTGCCAAGTTTAAAGTTATTTGTTTGAGTATAAATTTCTAGAACTTATTGAGTGTGAAGAATTTCAATTTTTGACGAACATGTAGATGGAAAATGTGGCGTTAATGGATTGCAGATAGACATAGGATTAGAAAACTTTTAATTAGAAAAAAGAACAAACCAATCAATCAAGGAAACGGAAGCTAAAGATAAATATATCACGACTGCTGCTTAGCATTACATTGCAAGAGGTATCCTTCGGCCCCTGCTCATTTGAACATTCATACCGGAAGTAGTAAGATGGGTTGTTCCATTATGACAGAGGATGATATCGAGACAATATAAAACAGTTATATGTTTAATAATCCAATAGAAAGAACTGGACATTTTGGCGTAGTCAACCGGATGCATGTGTACACGACGATATCAGGTATTCCAAAATTTTTCAATGTGACGTATGGTATAATTTTTTCATACGAACAGTGTAGATTCATATATTAAATAACTTCAATATTTTTGTTAAAGTTATTTAAGAGTTTAGAATCGACTATGAAACGTGATATGCAGCAAAAATCGTTTACAACAACACAGGTTATAACGACCAACCGCATATAACAATGGAATTTTTACAAGAAGTTTGGTTTGCTATTCTACTCCATACTAAATACGAGGGCGAATCAGAAAGTTATTGCCCCTATTTTTTATTAGCCAAAATAAGGTACATACAGGTAATTACAAATATACGTACTATTCTACGTACCTTACACTATTTTTCCACATAGTCCCCACACCGGTTCAGACATTTGTCCCATCGCAGCACTAAATTTGAGATGCCCCTGTGGTAGAATTCGTCCGGCTGACTGTGGAACCACCGTCGGACTGCTGTCTTGGCTTCATCGTTGCACGTGAATCGCTGTCCTGCCAGGAACTTCTTCAGCGGACCGAAAACGTGGAAATCACTAGGGGCGAGGTCCGGACTGTATGGTGGGTGGTCCAGACTCTCCCAGTGAAATGACCGGAGCTTGTCGGCGGTTCTGATTGCATACAGTCCGGACCTCGCCCCCTAGTGATTTCCACGTTTTCGGTCCGCTGAAGAAGTTTCTGGCAGGACAGCAATTCACGTGCAACGAGGAAGCCAATACAGCAGTCCGATGGTGGTTGCACAGTCAGCCAGACGAATTCTACCACTGGGGCATCTCGAATTTAGTGCTGCAATGGGACAAATGTCTGAACCGGTGTGGGGACTATGTGGAAAAATAGTGTAAGGTACGAGTATATTTGTAATTACCTGTATGTACCTTATTTTGGTTAATAAAAAATAGGGGCAAAGACTTTCTGATTCGCCCTCGTACATCGGTTATAACGACATCGTATATAACGACGAAACCTGCTATAACGACGGCGATTTTGTAGTCTACGTAGATTCTAACTAGGGAAACTCGTATCGGATATAACGACATGACTTGACAGTCATAAAGAAGAACCACGTGGGTTAGTTATCAAAATTTAAGCGTTATTTTAATCTTGTATATATGTATCTTTTAATATTTACAAATGTCCGAGAAATTTTTATTACTGCTAAACCTGAATATTGAAGATAATAAACCTTAAAAAACACGTGATTTATTAATTGAATAACACGAAGGTCATATTCTTTAGAGGCCTATTTTATTTTTTCAGCATAAAATTCTTAAACCGGCACTGTTCGGAAGTCATTAGTATAATATAATAAATATTATTCATTAGATTTGTTTTCTACATTATATACTTTAGTATTTTCTAGAATTTTTTCAATTTAAAAAAATATAAAGTGCTATGTATTTAGTGTGGCTATAAATATAATTTAATATAGACGGAAATTCAATTCATTATAATTAAATATATTTTTATTTAATTTTGAAACCAAATAGTTTAATACTTCTTACTATCAAAATAATTTATAAAACTCTAAAAGTGTATTATACTATAGGCTACAATCATTTTAAAAAAAATATTGTTTATAACGACTATCGGTTATAACGACCGAATTTTCGCGGTCCCTTGAAGGTCGTTATAACCGATTTTCGCTGTATTTATAAAAATATACAGTATCAGTTATTTGAAAAACTTTTCGCAGTAACCTGCTACTAGATCGAAAAATAATACTTTTTCTTGATGAACAAAGATGCCAGAGATGCCAGAGAAAAATCTTAGATCAATAAATTGGGAGCGCATTATTTATAAAAATGCATTCCACTCACTGAATTTAAAGATATCTCCAACTCGTTTGATGCATCGCTATAGTCTGATATGGTGGTTCGGGTCGTACAACATCAGTAAAATTCTTTAAGGTCAAAATGTCGATTTCTATATGACACAAGGTTCTTCTTAATTTTTCTAGGTTTCTTTTTCAATAGATTTGACAGCAATGATAGATGCCTGAAGTATTTATTCCGAAGAAAAATGCATCTCTGTCTATCGTTTTCCTTCCGACTGGGGGAAGGAGGGAGGGGCTGGTAGGGGGCAAATTTATATGAAAGATTGGGTATTGCTAAAAAGACAGTGATTTGTATTTCATAGCGATTTATTATTTTTTATTTTCCTACTACATGTGTTGACATACTTTACAAGGTAAGAAAAATAGCTCTGGAAATTGGATGTAATGAAAAGAAAATTTCTCAATTTCAAGTTATTTACTAGGAAGATATGAAATAAAAGATTGGGAAACCTCTTCTGAATGAAAAGTAAACATTTCTTCATTTTTCGCGCAATTTAATGTTTTCCAAGTAACCTTTAACGTCAGTAACGTTTATTAAAAAAAGTTTCTTTGCGAAAACTTTCGAAATCTGAGAAAATACTTTATATATCAAAAATTTCTTACATACAAGTTTCTCTAAACATAGATAATTTTTTCGAAATTGTTATTTCTTATTTTTGAACATATACTAATTCTTATGTTTCATAAATAAAATTTCATATCTTATTTTAAACATATTTATAATTAGAGCTTGGATTATATACACTAAAAACAACAAAATATGCATGCAAATATGCACGAAAAGCCTCAAAATATGCATAAAAATATGCACTAAAAACCTCAAAATATGCACTAAGGAATCTTAAAATATGGGCTAAAGAATCTCAAAATATGCACTAAAGAATCTCAAAATATGCACTAAAGAATCTCAAAATGTGCATTAAGAAATCTCAAAATGTGCATTAAAGAATCTCAAAACATGCGCTAAAGAACCTCAAAACATGCACTAAAGAACCTCAAAATATCCATGTATATGCACTTAAAATGAATAAACATTCACCTAAAATGGATAAATATGGACTTCAAAATTTTGTAACGCTTGGAAATCTTATTTCTTGCACTTTAAAGCAAATAAATTTAACTGCCAAGGAGAAAATTACATATACATTAAATCATATTAAACACAATTACAGGTTGGGGAGGACAGTGGGTGGAGCTCCTTCAGAAGGAGGGATCTTTATATTTTTGTTCCTTCAATTTTATTGAGAGGGCTGCCCCTGTGTCTCAGTGGTGTCAGTAGGAGATGACGCTGGCTCCATAGATTTCATCAGGATCGGTGAAGCAAAGGCGAAGGGGGTCTTGGGCGGAAGAACAATCGGGTTTCAAGTGGCCTTCGGTATCGCAAAGAAAATACTTTCGGACAATCCTCAGATAATAAATTTTAACTTCAAATGGTCCAAACGACCCAGATAGCACAAAAAACGTCCCCGTGGAAGTCCCGAACGTCCTCAGGACATTCAAAATACACTGTCGGACGTCCGTGGGACGTCCTGCGGTGATCCATATGCACGCGTGAAGTACGTCCTTTGAGGGTCCTGAGGATGTCCGCGGAGAACATATTTCGGAGGATTTTAGGACAAAAACTGGAATTCCTTTTAGCATGTTTTAAGGACTTGTCACGGCAGATTTCGGGACGAAATTTGGATTATTTAAGGATGTTATTTTGATATTTATAGGATACTGCAGTTTTTAGGATGAAATTTTGATTTACTATTAGGTCTTTTTAAGGCCATTTTTTGGATGTATTTAAGAAAATAGTTTGATTTCCTTTTAGGACGTCTAAAGACCTTTATCTTGATATTTTCAGGACGTGTTATGGCAGTATTTAGGACAAAAGTTGAATTTACCTTATGATAGTTTAGGAACATTATTTGGTTCTTTTCAGTTTCAGGATATGTATCAGTGGTGTTTAGGACAAAAGTTGGATTTCCTTCTACGACGTGTTAAGGACATTATTTTGATATTTTCAGGAAGTGTTACGGCTGTTCTTAGGACAAAAGTTGGATTTCCTTCTAGAATGTTTTCAGGGCGTGTTACGGTAGTTATTGGGACAAAATTGGATTTTCTTTTAGGATGTTTTAGGGATATTATTTGAATCTTTCACGGCTGGTCATGGGACGAAAGTAGCACATTAACCCTAATTATTATCGTAGACATATAGGTTTCTTCAGATCATGTTTCGCCTGAATATATGTAAAAACTATATTTCGATATATATGTGTGGTTAGAGTAATTAGTAAGTGAAAGTTCTTTTCGCTGTGTTTCACCACTTAATTTCATTGATAATATTTATAACAATGAACTTTTAAATTATTTACCTGAAGTTTGTTTGCCAAACATTTTTTAGTAAACCTATAATTTGCTCTCTTTCAGTCTGACAACTTCCTTCACATTTTCACCCTCCCCCTTAAGAGGCGGAATCATATTTACTATAAATTACTTGCATATAATCTCAAAAGAATCATATTTTTCATCAAAATCCACACTTCAGGGTTTGTAACATGTTAATGGAAAATGTGATACGTTAAATTCCATTTTTATTTCTCTCCCTATAATTTTAAGATATATATGTAACACAAAGAAGTTATTTTGAAATTTCTTTTAACTACGAACTTTTTCCCTGATTACAAAAATATCGGGGGGCATAAAAACACAGCTAAATAAATAGTTTCATGTACTAACAATACGTACTCACAAACGTTCGAACTTTCATGTACTCACAAACTAGCAAATTTTTCTGATAAAAAAGTTTTTGTAAATTAAATTTATATTTAAATTCCCTGATTAATTTCAACTCTTTGACAAATACCCTAATAATTCCGGGAATACCAAATTCCCTGATTTTTTCCAATCTGTGGACACCCTGATGCAACCAATTCTCGTTTGTAGAAACTTTCGCATCAACAAATCCTAATATTCAATCACTATACTTCACTTAAGCAATTGTCATCGTAATTCATCAATAAACCTTTGAATTCAAGTTAATTCGTAAAAGTAAAAACCAAATTCAAAAACTGATAAAAATTACCACAATTTAAATTCGTACAAACAAATCTTTTCTATTTTCAAGTATACCATCCAGACTTCAACAAGAAACCAGCCAGCACGCGGTAAGAATAAAATCTTCCAGCGTTGTACTGAGTAGGGCTGATAATTAATGTTTACTGAAACGGAACAGACTAATGCTGAAATTCTTTCATAAGAGCATAGACGTTATTGAGAAAATTTTAAATTTAACGAAAACTGTAGATCATATCACTCTAGCATCGTCAGCAAGCGGCAGGAGAGAAATATACCTGTTTACAGTGCCGGTTCTGGGTTGTTGACCGCCAGCGTGCCACAGATATTTTGCCGCCCGTCCATGGGCTGATTTACTATTTTGCCGCCCTAAGGCTAATTTTTGGCCGCCTCTTCCTACCCATCCATTCCCCCAATCAGTTGTAGGAACATAAAAATTGTTACATTCAATATACGCCAAAAAATGTTGCATTGACAATAATTATGTTGAAAAACAAACTCATAAATTGAAACATAAACATTAAACAATATTAACTTATATTGAAGTATTATTTCTTTTTGGTATATAATAAATCAAATTCAATTTTATTGAAATAAATTTTAATTTTAGTAAAAAGTAAAAGCCTATAGAACACTGGTATTTAAATGGAAAGCATGACGTCTGGCTTTCTTCTCGGCAAAACATCTGATTATGTCATCCTATGATACTGATTTTGTTATATCAGACTCAATGCACAAAATTTTACCGCCATAGTATAACCTATTGGGAAATGCGGCACTGCTCCCTCTTCCACAAACTCCAACGGTTTTGTTCGTAAGTGAATGTAATATTCTAGATTTCTAAACCAACCCATGTGATGGGTCAGCCACTATAATATTTATTTTCTATAATATTTTAATGACCGTACTGTTAAATTAGTAAAGACAAAAATTAATCTGTGAAGAAGATCTTTACTTTAATTCTGAACAAAACTTCACAGAAATGTACAAAAATATCATACCAAGATAATCACAATCTGAACCTGGTTCAATGGTTTAATGAAAATCATATTAATATTTCATATCGTATGTTTTAAAAAAATTATCTTATATTTCAATGTTCGGCAAGTACATTTTTTTAAATAGAAAATATTCTTCTAAATTGATAACTGAGAGGTTGGGGGTCAGAATACAGTTGAACATCTCTTTAGTATTTGTATGTTGAAAAATTTAATAAAAACTTAGAAATGGTCCGAAATCTGAAAAATTGTAAAACAATATAATAATAATAATAATAATAATAATAATAATTTTATTCAACCCGATTTGCAATATTTAGTGACAAATAACTTGTGAAGTATAAAAGTTATGGCAATGTAAGTGAAGATCTATATTAAATTTATTATCAATTTAGAAAGGAACTCATACATACGTTATATAAATATTAATTAAGAAAATAATAATTATATTATTACAATCAATAAGCGTACGCAGAAGTTATGAGAGTTATAGGCCCAAGGGGGGGGGCGGAGTTCAGAGCTACAACTCACATATTCCTATGTTAAATATACAAAATTTCATTGCAATGGGGGGTTACAACCCCCATCAACACCCCCTGTGTACGCCAATATTACAATCGTATTTTATACTTTTTTTTTTAATCTTCAAAATTCTATCTTTACTCTAAAAAAATAATCATTATATTGGGTTTTTTTTTTTTTGGTTTCAAAGGTAACGATTTTTAAAAATATTAAAAAATCTCATGTTCTTTGTGAACTCAAAACATAATTGATCTTTGAAGCATATTGATGACTTCATTTTATTTTTCGAAATTTCGCAACGAGGAAAAAAAAAAGAAAAAAATATGTATAAGCCGCCCATTGTACACTGGTGTGCAAAAATTAAGGATAAGATGGAAAAAGTAACATAACAGCGGAACGAACAGGCAGAACTGACCGAAAGACCAATCAGGAGACTGCCTAGGGTCCTACACGGTAGGGCATTTGCGTATACGCATCATGATGTAATGTGGGCGTGTGGGTAGGGTATAAAGCGACAGGGCGTTGTACGCGCAGCATTTCAGTGAAAGATATTACACAGTGTACATCGATTTGAACGAAGGCGGGTTGCTGTAGTAGTGTGAGAAGATGTCCAACGTACAATCCCGTAGACAACATCTGGATGAATTTACTCGAGGTCGAATCATTGGAAAGTTGGAAGAAGATCGAAGTGTGACGAGTGAGGCCGAGGAGTTCGTAATCGCACACAGCATCGTGTCACGAGCATGGACGGCATTTCGAACGACAGGAACAGCTGTCCGAAAGTTTAGTGGTGATTGTCCACGAGCAACCATGGCAAGGGAGGACCGGTATCTTGTTCTACAGGCGAAAAGAGATCGATGGCTGACAGCAGGTGAAATTGCAAGTCACCTGCAACTCACTACTGGACGGCTGCTATCTCCTTTTTCGGTGGCCAGGAAACTGGACATAGGTAGTTCATTCGCTTCGGTGACCAATTCGGTGTGTGCCACTGGGCCTACCCATCAGGGACGACGTTTTCTGTGGTACCAGGAACACAAAAATGGGGAGCTCAACAAAGGAGTCGAGTGCTGTTTACGGATGATAGTCGATTTAGTCTCATTAGCGATTCTGGATGTCTATACATCTGGAGAGAGCGGGGAAATCACCCGCAATCACCCGTTTAACATGGTCCAAAAGGAACGGTTTGGAGGTGGCGGAGTTCTTGTTGGGGGAGGCATAATGCTTGATGGCCGTACGAAGTTCCACATCTTCCAAGGAAGTTCAGTCACTGGTGACCGCTATTGTATCGAAGTTCTCCTTCCTTATGTCCTTTTTTCGGGGTCCTGTTGGTTTGGAATTCCTCTTCATGGGTGACAACGTTAGACCTTATCGTACAGCTGCTGTCGCTGAGCTGTCAGAGAGTGAAGATATTCATCGTATGGAATGGCCCGCACGGTCTCCGGACCTGAATCTAATAGAACACGTGTGGAATGTTCTCGGGAGATGCCTGGCAGCACGTTACGATCCACCATCAACGACTTCGCAGCTGTGATCGGCATTACAAGAGGAATGGGTCATGATGCCTCAAGAGCTCGTCGACAACCTCATACTGAGCATGAACAGGCTGTGTACATCCTGCATTGCAGTCAGGGGTGATCATATCCCCTATTGAAAACTGCATTTTTCTTCCCTGCCGTCAGTTACGTGGACTTTCTGCCTTCTGTCCTCCTGTGCTGAAAGACCACTTTTGAATAAAAGTCCTTTGTATCCTTTGGATTCCTTTCTTGGTCAGTATTGTAAACCTTTCCTATAATCTTACATCTCTACGATGTTATGGTATGTTTTGTACCTATTTTAAACACTATGGTGGGATGTTATGTGCGAAAAACTGTCTCGTCCTTAATTTTTGCACACCAGTGTATAAACTTCAAGTGCCGGAAATTTACTTTTAAGCTCATATATGTACCATATGAAATTTTGTCATACAATAAAACCTAAATTACCTTAAAATATACCAAGGGATTGTGCATATTTTTCTAATTTTTGAAAATATAATTGTTTTTAAATATTGTCGTATTTTAATACCATCATAGTGAATGTTTGAAAAAATTTTCATTAAATGGTATGCAAAATTTAGAAAATTTGCATACCATTTAATAAAAAGTGCACAAAATTTAGAAAATCCCCTGGTAGAACACATTATACACTTCTCCCATAAAACGTTTTTGAAGGTGTAAATTGTGAATTACAAAAAGATTTATGAAAAATATGCGCCTATAATTTTAGGCATATTCCTGTAAGTATTCTTTTAACCACGAATAAAATATTTTTAATTTTATATCTTTCTAATACAGATACACTTGTTTAGTAAGAAAGGTTTTATCTTAAGATTAAAAGTTTAAAAAAAAAGAATTTTGATACCCTTGCCCCATCAATTGACACCCCTCAGAAGTGATTAAATTTTCAAAATTTGTTCAAATCAAAATTTGCTTCCATTTGTATATTTGTAGTGTTTACCTAAACTTAATAAAACATGCATAACTGCAATGCTAATTTTGAAAAGAGGAGGACAACTAAACACAATTTGCATTATAAACAATGAAATAGTGGGAGTAGCGGGATGTACATAAAGCCCTTTTCTTAAAAAAAATTACTTACTCAAAAAATTCTCGTTCTGCCTTATCAACAATGTAAGATGACCTAATACAGAAATATGTAACATGCATTATTACCATCAGATATTTTAAAATTTTCCCATTTAATTCATCTGCTTATTTAGACAACTTATCTTTGCTCAGTGGCAGAGATAAGGGAGGTCCAGATGGTCTGGGCTCCCCCCCCCCAGAACAAGAAAAATTACATTAGTTCTATCTTTAAACAAGTTGTTAGCATACAAACATGTTATGGTTTCAAGGGTTGGAGACCACCCCCTGAAAGAAAATACACGTACGCCAATGTCTTTGCTACATAGGCGGAGATTACGGGTTAGGACACCGCACTCCAACAATTTTCAGAGAGGCATGCACTTTTCAAAATCTGTGTTCATAATTTTCAGTCATCCCCACCACCACTCCAGTTCATCGACTTTGATGTCCCCAAGATTTCCTTGTTTTGTAACTTTGCTTATGTTTGCCTACTTAATTTCTTGGTCCGCTATCTAATTTATTTGACATACAAGGGAAGGTCGGAGGGTGGACGACGCAGATTTTAATGACATTAGGCTCATTTCAAAGCTCTTACACGTATTCAGGCATTTTTCAGAATGGCCATAAATATAGGTGTTATAGGGCCGGAGAGAGAGCAAAAACGGGACTATTTTCAGAGATTTTATAATGTCATGTTTTCGAAAGTATTGAATATTTATTTTTTGCTTCATTACGTTTCTTGCAGAAATCCATCGAATACGTGTTTCATGGTTTTTGGGGGAAGTAACTTATTAATAATGTTTTTTAAAGGTTATAAAATGCATTCGGAAACGAGTAGCTCAGCGCAAGAATTCGCCAACTTGTTGGCTGCTTGGCACATTTGCTGGTGTAGTATAATTAAATTATGGGGGAGAAATTATCGGGGAGAAGCCAGATGGGGTAGTTAAAATTATTCCCGAACAGACAATTCCCATTTGCCAACTTTTAGATCGCTTTTTTTTAGAGAAATAAAGTACATAGCGCGAGAAATATATCGCTACTTCAAAATATCTGCTCATGGTTCTGAATTAAAAATTCGAAATAATATTATCCAATTACAGTCCTTGATACACTTCCAAATGTGTTCTGATATTTTTCAACCCATGATCAATAGCATGGATTACATCTGGGTTATCAGAAGACGAAAATCCTGATTTTTTAAATGTCCGCTAAATGTGTTTCACATTCACAGGAAATGTTTGTGATAAAATACCTAATTGTAAAAATTCTCCTTTTATTCGATGCAGCCAAAAATTGTAATAAATACATTTCTCCTTTCTTAAATAAAAATGCAGAAAGTTCAATTGCATTTATGTTCCTTCCTTCTAATGATATAAATCTCGATTTTCCTTTATTACTTTAACTCCTTTAAAATATCAGAATTTTTGTTATTTTTATGTCATTATCATACCATAAGTATACAGGAAAAAGAAATGCAACATATTATATTCGCCAAGCAGCCAACAAGTTGGCGAATTCTTGCGCTGTACTACTCGTTTCCGCGTGCGTTTTATAACCCTTTAAAAACATTATTAATAAGTTACGTCTCCAAAAACCGTGAAACGCGTATCCGATGGATTTCTGCAAGGAACATAATGAAGCAAAAAAAAAAATAAATATTCAATACTTTTGAAAATATGATAACATAAAATCTCTGAAAATAGTCCCATTTTTGCTCTCTCCGGCCCTATAACACCTATATTTATGGCCATTCTGAAAAATGACCGACTACGTACCTAATAATTTTTTGACAGCTCTTTCAAATGAGCCTAATGTCATTACAATCCTCGTCGTATACCCTCAGACCTTCCCTTGTTAGTTATTTTTGTGTAAGTTTTTTACCTCTAATTTTTTCTCGGGAAATTCCACAGGCGGCTGTGAAGGTTAGCTAACTTTTCATGCGGTTTTATAACTAGATCTTTCGCTCGGATTGTATTCCAAAACCGATGCGGTTATATATAAAAATATGCTGTTATTATACAAAGACAAGTTTTATTTCCTTGTTGACGTTTACAGATATAACAATTACGTCAGAAGTTTAGGTGCATGCTATTTGCATAAAAATCGAGGCAAATTTTGTCTTGATATAGTTTCTAAAATGCTTTGAGAAAATGCGCAGTATGACACCATCAAAATATACATGTTACGATTGGTTGACGCGATTTAGCGTTTTTTAAGGATATATCGGAATCCCCATTTACGAGCAAGTGTGCAGTTTTTATTTGGATGGAGCGGATGCTCCTCCTGCCAAAAGAGATTTGTAAATTACTGTAATAGCCGGCCGAGCTGTAGACGCTGGAAGGAGTTCTTTGTAATTTTTAAGGCTCAAACATGTGTGGAAGATTAAGAGACCGTTAGGGAGGCAGCTGTTGATGGGCTGGCTGTGATTTTACTGGAGCTGTACTGAAGTGCAATCCGCTGTTTACAGTGCCACAATTGAAAGTGGCTGTTTATACGTATGTGTTTTTTTTTAAGTATTTTTTTGAAATCGTAAAAAGTAAGTTTTTATTCTAGAAGTACATTATCAAATGTGGCCACCGTGGAAATTGGCCGCCTGCGTGCACGCACGCACTGCACATCCGGTAGAACCGGCCCTGCCTGTTCACCTCAAGAGGCATGAAGTAGTAAATTTCTGTTGCCACTCTAAATAAGAAAAAGTTGGGAAGTAGTAATTGCCAAGCAAATCGCGATGGCCCAGTGGTCAAGCTACTAACTTTGAAAAAAATGTGGTTTAACGAACAGGTTAAAAAACATTTATTTTCTTGCAAAGTCAACATATACGAGTTTATAAATTTCGAGAAAGAATGCAAATAAAATAGTATAAGTAAGTAGTTCGAAAAACTGAAAACGCACTTTACTTTCTAGAAAAGAAGGCACTATGAAATATGTAATTGTTTTAGCTACCAGACGCTAATTTTACAAAGTGTCATCTTTAGCCTCTATTTGTCTTAGTTCTTACACACAAAAATAAAACTAAGCATAAAAACTAATGAGTCATAAAAATATAATTATTGATGAAAACTAGTAACTCATAAAAAGAACTAATAACCGATAAAACAAACAAGTCGCATATATCAAACAAAGGATCAGCTCGAACGAATTAAAAATTGCAGTTTAACGAATTAAAAAATGTATGTTCTTGTGTGTTTATATTTTACTTTATCTCACTTATAGTTTAATTATTTCTTCCTTTCTCTTTGAAAATGAGGGATTACGTACACCAGCAGGGAAGTCGTCATTATTTTCCTAAAATATTCGGCGTGTTTTAGATTTCCTCGCCCCGTGGGTTGGGGATTATATATTTCACTCCCCGTACTCTCCTGATCGTCGAAAAAAGCGACTGAGGACGGAGTAGCCACCGGTACAGTTATACCTGTATAAGTGGCGTCCCTCATCATAATGCCGGAGTCATTTATGGTCTCTAGGCCGAAAGGATATATATATAATTTTACAGAATTAATATATTATTATAATAGAAAATAATTTTTACGAAAATATGTCCGCATTATGCTACATCCTACGGACCATAGGCATACGCAGAAAGTTCATAAGGGGGCTACTCAATAGGGGGGGGGTTACAATGCTACAATTCACATATTCCTATGCAAAATTTCATTGCAATGGGGGGGGGGTTAAACCCCCATTAACACCCACTTGCGTACGCAAATGCTAGAGGTGTCCGAAAAGAACATCATAGGGACATTCCAAAACGAATATCCTACGAACGTCCGAAATATGTCCGTATTTTGCTACATCCTAGAGGCGTCCGAAATAAACATCCTAGGAACGTCGGAAATGAACATCCTACGGACGTTCCAAAAAGACGTCCTACGGAATCCCGAAATGAATATCCTACGGAAGTTCCAAAGCGGACGTCTTACGAACGTGCGAAATATGTTCGTATTTTGCTACATTCTAGAGGCGTCCGAAATCAATATCCTAGGGATGTCCGAAATTAACATCTTACGGACGTTCCAAAACGGACGTCCTGCGAACTTCCGAACTATGTCCGCATTGCGTATGGACAGAAGGGACCAAAAAAGGACGTCCTGGGGACATTTTGTGCTACCTTGGTCAGTGGTAGACAACGGAACTGGTGATGTATAAAAACATTTGTGTTTTGATCTTATTTGTTACGTACTAACATAGACGTTACATCGTTAAACGACAATAGCCACGTAGCGGAAGTACGCTGTTAGGACGCAAGGACAGGCGCAAGTTCGACCGTTAAGTAGGGTTGACGTTAAAAGTGAATTACGTTGTGTAGTTGAGTGTTCCTGTTGTTGTGTTACATTTGTTAGTGGAGTGTTTTAGTTTCCGGAAGTAAAACTTTGATGTTAACCTTGAATCGGAGTAGAACCGGCGAACTCCAGAGTGTACATAGTGTAGGCAAGCAAGGGATTTGTTAATTCAAGTTAACATTTGTGTAGTTTTAATAATTTATTAACTAGTTAGGTATCTATGCTAAGTATTTTTAAGTAATACGAATATATGTATTCCTAGAGAAGCAGCGAGTTGTGCCGAAGGGCGAAGTAAATTTATATTGGAAGCCTTTAGTCTTAACTGGTGGACTTGATTTGTATTGTTGATCTAGAATTTTGTATCGTTATATGAAAATTAAACCTCTGTGCTGTAATTTGGTCTTCATTCGTAGCTACTCGAAATTCTTACCCACGTCTAATTAACTGTAACACTAATTTACTAGATAGAGTAAATTTAGTGAAGACCCACTCTAAAATCCAGTTGAATTTAGAAGTTAGGAATTAAGAGGGTAGGGATTCGTTACACATCTTAGTTAAGAAATTTTATGCGAACTGTCCACGCATTGAATTTGGCTTGTTGAGAAGTGGCGATTCATTGCAATGCACCTCATTAATGGTTGTAGCTTTTGCAGCTTCTGTTTGCAAAGATAGTGAACGTGTGGATTTAATATACATTTTAGAGTTAACAGTTTCGTGTGTTACAAATATATTTCTAGAGGAAACTAGAAAAGAGGAACTCTAGAAAATATTTCTCCTCCTTTTCTAGAGGAACTCTAGAAAATATTTCTAGAGGAAATATTTTCTAGAGGAAACCTTGCCAGAAAGTGCATTATGTCCGAACAAGAATAAACACTGAAACATTTATTTTGAATTGTAAGAATAAGATTTATTAACGAATAAGAATTTGAACAGAGCTTTCTCTCGTTGTCCAATATCTCGAGGCTTTTCGGGACTCCCACAGCGTTGCCAATAGCTGAAATGCTGTAAATATTCCAAACAAGTTTCAAACAACAGATACATATTATACAAATTAATCTCTAACATTTTCCTAACCACTAGTCTTCACAGGCTTACTACTTATTCACTCCATAATTTCATACAAAACTAATGATAAACAGATTAAATTCATTAATCTCGATCTCCGACTCGCTTTCTATGAGCGACTGTCAAACTGCTGGAACAGGGAAACATTTATCTCCACATGAGTTCACTTCCAGAGAACTTTCAAACTCGGAACAATTACTATTAGTTCCGCTATATAAGTCAGGTTCTAAACTCACCATTCGTCTCTGTTATCAAGGCCTAGGAGTTATTTCAATCTACGCTAAATGAAAATTCAAGCCATTTCGCCTATTAGCATAGTTTCCCAAGTCTCCAAAGCCCTAGCCTTGTGAACCGCAACAAGCCTTGCCTCAGTATGTTTGAGCTCCGCCAGGCTTTGTTGTCTACTTTAGTCTCAGCATCGCTAGGCTCTTCCGTCGATGTCAGTCAGTTGCCCTCCCAATTCTTCAGTATCAGGACCGTCAAGCTTCAAGTTTATCATTTTCACGTTACTCCTTGCATAAATTAAAAAAAACCACATAACTTGCCATGGGAAATGGTTTCACAGCTTATTCAACGTTCATTCACGTTGTCGCAAATGTCGTTGATTTTGAAGTTGGGCTTCAGTATGATTGCCATTATTTTGGAATAGAAATCATGTTCGATACACAACGTGTTCAACTGCAGAATGCAACGTCTCTGGAAAAATATTTGGCGAATGCTGCATTATGTTGTTCTTTAAAACAGCTAGGTTAAAGACAATTTCTTGATAAACATTGGCTTTGAGGTAACCAAGCAGCCAAAAATGGTGCAAGATCAGGTGACTGTGGACGTCAGGCCTTGGGTAAAAGTGTTGCAGGTCAATTTCCGCAGTATTGTAGATGTATTGCATGCATTTTATTTTGTAATAAAAATTTTGTGACAGTCTATGCGAGTTTCTTTTACTTTTTCAACGAGTAAATTCGAAAACAAAAATTTCATTTCAGAATTGTCTTAGTTATATATGTTTTGTTCTTTTTCCACGTTTTTCTCATTTGGGATCGTCACATTTTCCCCTATCGGAAAATTTTGGAAGTAAATTTTTTTGCCGAATCCTTCTTTCCATTCCCTGACTTAGTAATGTGTAAAAATTTGGTGTCATTTCTCTTAATAGTTCCGGACACAGAAAGCTCTAAACAGTGAAACTTCAATTATAACCACCCTGTAAGTAGAAATAAGATTCTACCTTTAAAGTTAAAGTATAATAATTCAATATTATATTTGTAGCCTTTCGTTTGACGAGAAAAATAAATACAAGAGAACGTTTTCGTCATCTTAAGACGAAAATTTTCATTTAGTCTTTAAACGAAAACTGAATCCAAGTTTACAAAATTATATTTTTGCTCGTGAACAGGGCTGTAGCTAGGGGTGGTGTGGAAGGCCCACGCCAAGGGACGTAGGTGAGGGAGGGTGTAAATCGCTGGAAATAATTCACAGGAGAGAATATATCCGTGGCCAGGAGATACAATCTAGACGGTTGTTGTAGGGACGCAAGATCATACAGTTACGGTGCTGCTCGTGATTGAATCTAATTAAATGGAAGAGCGCATTGACTTTGATGCATGCCCGTATCCGGAGGGACGAATCTTAGGTACCGGCCTCCCCCGAAACTAAATTTTTAATGGGACTTGGCTACGGCCTTGCATGCTTTGATTGTATCGATACATGCGGTAAAAATTTTTGAACCCCCCCTTGAAATTAAATCCTGGCTACGCCCTTGCTTTGATATCACAAAATTGTAGGGAACGTGACTGGCTGAAGAACCTTTACCCTTAAATTTTCATCTATAGAATTTTAGATTGTCTTATAAATGAAGTGTTGCCACCCGTAAAGGATACCTTCTAATAAGGGACGATTCCTATGATCCCCCAGTCCCTTTAAATAGGGAAACATTTACCTCCGAAAAAGGGAAACCTTTACTTACGGGACAAGATGTCCGGTCCCGTGAGTCTCTTTTATTGGGAGGCAACGTTTTATGCGTAAAATACAATCTATAACAAAAAAATCGAAGCACCAAGAAGGGGTTGTCCGATTGCGATAAAAATTGGTGGATATGAAGAACATACATAGAAAAAGAAAGGATTAAAATTTCAGAACAATTGAATGATTTATTGCAGAGTTTGACCGTTACAAAGGGAGGAAGTCAATAAGGCGTTGGTCCACCTCTGGCCTGGATGCAAGCTGTCACCCGGCGTGGCATAGACTGATAAAGATCCCGGATGGTGTCCTGCGGAATTTCTTGCCAAATTGTCTCCAACTGTCGGGCTAAATCGTCAACATTCCGGGATGGTTGCAATCGCCTTCCCATAGCGTCCCAAATGTGCTCTATGGGAGAGAGATCAGGAGATCTAGCTTGCCAAGGAAGTGTTGGGCAAGCTTGAAGACAATTCATAGCAACACGTGCCGTGTGCGGCCGGGCATTGTCTTGTTGAAACGTAAGTCCAGGGTGTCGCAAAAGGAACGGTAACACAACCGGTCGTAGAATGTCGTCTACGTACCGCTGTGCTGTAAGTGTGCCAGAAATGACCACCAAAGGGGTCCGGCTATCAAAGGAGATGGCACCCCAGACCATAACGCCCTGTTGTGGGCATGTGTGGCGTGCGATAGTAAGGGCAGGATCCCCACGCTGCCCTGGACGTCTCCAGTCAGCGCAGTTCCAAGTTGATCGAGCCCGGCACCACTGTAATCGGACTTGACGGTGTAAAGGCGTGAGAAGTAAGCGGAGTAAAGGTCGGCGCGAGCGTAAATTCCGCTCTCTCAGTCGTCTGCAGAGGGTCATGTTGGACACATGTGTGCGGGCCACACGTTGGATAGTTGATAACGACGAATCCGGTGCTGTGACAGCTGCTCTGACAATCGCTCTGTCTTCCCGTTCTGTTGTGGCCCTAGGTCGACCGCTGCCGTCCCGACGCTGACATCTGCCGTTGTTGACCCACTCTTGCCAGCACCGTCCAATCGCCGCATCGCTTCGACCCACATGTCCAGCGATTCTTCGATTCGTCCAACCAGCCTCTTTCAATCCGATAGCACAACCTCTTTCAAACTCTGACATATGCTCGTAATGAGCACGAATCTTTCGGCGAGGCATTGTTACAGTCGACGTAAGATATCCGCAGTCAAAATGCAACAGAAATTTTGACCACATATTGAGAATCGCTCCTTATATACACCTGCTGAATGCGCAGTTCCGATGCGCTGGAGTTCCCGCTATTCATTCATTGGACACCAAATTTTAATCATTTGCATGTTCGGTCAAAATGTCTTTGCATACGAAATTTCATTACAATCGGACAACTCTTTCTTGGTGAGTGGATTTTTTTGTTATAGAGTGTATATTCCAAAATTCACAATCGTAGTAATTCAAAGATTTGGAAGCTTTTGTCCTGGTTCTGTTGATTCTTAAAGCAGCGTTGAGACATAAACCTTAAAAAGAAACAAGCTATTTCCACATTATAAGAATAATGATATTTTGCGTAAAAAGTCCATCTTAATTATTTTTATTTAACTTTAAATTATATCTCAAGATTTAAAAAAACGGCAGAAGAATAAATTATCCTCATTGTGATATATTTCAAGGAATATTTTGTCTAGTACGGATTACAATGGGTTTCCTTTGACAAATAAAAGACTATGGGCCAAAATGGTTCAATAAAGACAATGCAGTATTTTTTAATTTATATTTTTCATTACACATTTTATACAACAAAGACGCATATATGTAATGAAACTTTTATTTTGTGTAATTAGAAATATCTTGTGGATTTCTTTTATTTTACCAAAGCGTGTGATTGTGTCGAGATTTCAAGAAAATAATAATAATTCTCTGGAAATTTAACAATTCGTAATTGCAAAGCTTATTTATGGACAATCTCTCAAACGTATTCTAAAAATATTTTTCGTAGTTTTTAAATTTCTGAATTTATTAAATATTGAAAAAATGTTCATTTAAACTGTTATTGTTTATCTGAAAATATTTGGTTGATTTATAAAAAAAGTCTCATTTGAAAGACAAACAAAATAATAAATTATTATTTAATGCCAAAATGAAAATTGTAGATAAAACAATTTTCATTAGTATTTTCCCAACTGTTTGTCTCGTTAAATAAATAGCGCAAAATTGTTAGATTACTTCAAATAAACTACGAACCTCTATTTTTGAATTGTAAAAGAATAGTACGCATTAAAAACTGAAGAACACAGATTTTGAAAACAATATATTTTCAAAAAATCTGGTGTAACAAAATTCTGAGGCAAAAAACTGTTTTCAGATTTCTAAAGTTTTCAGGAAAAAACTTCTAATAACTACTACGCAACACTAACGTTACGTTCCGTAAACATTAAATTGCTGAAAAATTGAAGTAGTGTTTACTTCTCTGTTCAGAAAAAATTTCCCGATCATTATTTCTTATCTTTCTTTGTAAGTAATTTGGAATTGAGGAATGTTCTTTTCTTTGACTTCCAATTTCCAGAGAGATTTCTCTTACCTTGTAATGCATTTCATCACCTGAGCAGTAATAGGGAAAGGAAAAAGAAATCATCTTGAAACACGAACCATTCCCCTTTCAGTTGTTTATAATCTTTTATATAAATTTTGCCTTCTCGTCAAAAGAAGAAGAATAGACGGAGCTGAGTTTTTTTCGGCAAAAATGCCTCAGGCATCTATTACTGCTGTAAATATATTGAAAAGAAAAGGGAAAAGCTATATATGTTTCCGAAAAAGTAAGCGAAGCCTTTGTACCATATCAGCATTTTGAAGCTTTATTTTGAATTAAGAACGTGGATGTATAGTAGTAGTAGTAAAAAATAGCTTCCATTATGAGATATTATCTCTTTGAATTTTCGTAGAATAAATCTCGAGTTACATAATAATTTTAGGAGGTTTTTATAGGAAAATTACAGAAATTGTTATCCATAGTCTTGAAGTATTGGTACAGTAACCTTTTAACGGATAGCCCTAAGATAGGGTCATCCTGTTTCTACGGTCAGATAAAAATTTCCAGGCAGAAACTGATTTATAATAATATATTTCAAATCTCCTTCTTAGCAGTAACAGGAAAGAATTAGATAAGTTATTAGCCAAGAACCCACGTGTGGACAAAATATGTTTGCTCTTCGGCCAGGAACGTGTTTACGGCATTAATGGCCATGGGCGAAACATATTTTAGCGGCTCTCAAAAATGTTTCAACGTAAAATAATGATAAAAAAAAATTGTCCGTGGTTTAGCATTACAAGATAAAATTCTCCACTGGTCCGAACACAGAAGGTAAAGAGAAGATAATGAAGTTTAATTAAAAATAGACATTTCTAAATAAAGCTACTGATATATCAATTACTTGGCATTTCTTGCTTAATTTAATTAATGTTGTGGATAAATAAAGGGTGTATGATATTATTACCCTTCACAGGGATAACACAATTGCCAAATAATGGTCAACACAGAAAAGCCTCCGGGGCGAGATTTTTGTGAGTTTTTGAAGGGTTTTGAAGTTTTTAAATGAAGGGGTTTTATTTATGTCTACTACCACATTATAAATCAAAAGGAAAACCAGTATAGTGTAATTATAAATGTCTGCTTTTCAGAACTTTGCCGTAAGTTTTTTTTTGTCAGAAACCTGGTATGTCTGTAGTGGCTTGGCTATAAGGCCACCCCAATAAATATTAAGACGTGCATAGTCAGTCTACTTATGCTAACTCGTTTAATCAGTAACGCGTATACACTGCCGGAAAATGAAAAAAGAACACCAAGAAGGAATTGCCTCGACAGTTATGAAATTTGTATATGTTGATGGGGTGGAGTGCAAGTAGGCGTGATCTTAATTTCAGGATCAACCAATTATCGCTGACGCCAAACATGCTATAATATGCAAATTATAGTCGGTGGTATTTAAGGAAAAGGGTGAAGTTGGTGTAATCAGTAGTCGAATTATAGACACTTGCGAAGACTCTGAAGAAGCTACAATAAATGGACGTGGAAGACGTGTACAATTTCAGCAGTTATCGAACTTTGAGAGACTTTGAGAGAGTCTTCAATGGAAGCAAGTCCAATGAACGTGCATGCCATGAAAGTTATTTTATACCTTGAAGTGCATGTTGCGTTGCACGTGCCATATGTGGGCGGGCATTGTCATGCTGGATTGCACCATTGATATGGTCATATCCCTTCGTCTTTCGATTCTGTAGTTTTTATTTGCAGAAGAGTTCAAGTAGTCGCCTGTATCATCGCTGTTGGAGGAACAAGGCAATAATTAAAAAGAAACATTATTTTCAACATTGTCCAGTTTGGAAAATTTTATTTTCAAGCTTTTTGATGCCAGCCACCCCCCCTGGAAGTGCCGCTCCTAGGTCTGTGCCTTTTGTGCCTACTTTCTTTAGAAATCCGCAACTGGGCGTGTGCACACGTCCTATGAAGGCTTCGCCGACAAATTTCCTTAACAAAAATTCTTTTACAAAATTTCCTTAACATTGCATTGTAATTTAATTATCTTTTGGCGTGTTAATTAACTAACCCAAACATTTAATGTATTAATAAAAATGACGACACACCCACTCACATAGCTGACGACTTTTCTTCTCTTTCAAGAAAAAATAACCCTTTGCTTTGATCTTTTAAGACTCTTAAACCAAGTTTCAATTTGAATCCAACAGAAAATTTTTGAATGAAATTTGGATTTATTGGATCGCTGCACTCGAAATTTGGAAAATCGTACTACTTCTCGGGGCAAGAATTAGCAATGAAAGTACTTATGAAATGAAAGCATATCTCTTTAAGTACTTAATACAATCTAGTAGAAGGCAAATCAAAAAAGATTATCGAGTACATTAAAGTCAAAGGGGGACTCTCCTAATGCCAATTTATTAAATAAATAAAAACAATAAGAATAAATTTATTCAACCCATTTACAGTTATTGTGGTACGTTTTGTTATGTGATACATTTGATGTTACGTTGAGAGGTTTGAAGTCAAAAATGTTGACTGATGGTTAGTTTAGAAATTAAATAGTGATGGAAGCTATAAATTGTTACGTGGCTCTCTTCTATAAAGGTCAATCCTTTTACATATCTTTAGTGCCTGGTGGCCTATGACCAAAAAGTGTATGTCCATTGACAATTATTCTTAAAGCTGCTGATAGCATAGTGAATCTGTTAAAAAAATTAAGATCCTAAAATCCATTGTCTAAATTATTAGGAACTCTATATCAGATCCGTCTGGATTCACTTTAAAGAAATCTTATTCTCTGTTATGAGGTCACTAGGAGCTAGGAGTTGGTCTTCTATCAAATTTTACATGTAAAACAAATTATAAAAGAAACGTGAAACTAAAAATTAGTGAGAATGTTAAAGTTGTTAAAAAATTATCGAAGCTGTCAAAATTATAATAATTTTTGTTCTGTTACCATTATTTTCGAAAATGAAAGTCATACCTTTGGGCAACATTAAATAGAAAAGAAAAGAAAATAAGGCTTTTGAGGAAAAAGTAATTTGTAATATTTATGTGCAGAAATAAGTTTTGAAGAAATGCAGTAATTCTTCCCGTTGATATAATATTTATTGATACATTAAATGGTTAGGTTAGTTAATTAACACACCAAAAGATAATTAAATTACAATGTAATGTTAAAGAATTTTTAAACGCTTTTTTGTTTGTGGAGCTTTCTTGGGACGTATGCACACGTCGATGGTAATTTGAAGACTTACATAATTTTAATATTCGGAAAACAATTACACATACTGTTGCCAAATAAAAAAAGTAAAATTATAATTATACAATGTTTGAAAAATATGAAATAAAAGTAACAGATTTGGCATGGTGTCAATTTTAGAAATTGAACTTTTTAAGTTTATTTTCTTGCTTTTCTAAGTGGCAACAGTTAAGAAAGCCTGCGAAGCGAACATTTATATTGTGGGAGCCCACATATGCATTAAGATTTCCAGAAAACACTGGCGTTGCACCTTGTTTTAGTACTAAACTTGACATAATACAAACTTTAAATAAAATACCATAATTAAATTATACAATAATTTTTGCCACCCACGTATTAATTAGCTCAAACTAGAGCTTTATTCGTTTTGGAGAAAAAGAGACGCTTTCCCCATCCTGGATTCGAACCAGGGTCCCTCCGTTTAGCCCGGAGTGTCTTGGACCGCTAGACGAATGAGGACAGGAAACAACGCTCTCTTTCTCCGTATGTAAAGATGTTAAGGTATTATTACCCTCCGCAGGGATAACACAATTGCCAAATATGGTCAACACAAGAAAGCCTCCGGGGCGAGATTTTTGTGAGTTTTCGTGGGGGAATTTATTATACTATAATTTTTGCCACCCACGTATTAATTACAGCTCAAACTAGAGCTTTATTCGTTTTGGAGAAAATGGAAATTATTGTATAATAAATTCCCCCACGAAAACTCACAAAATTCTCGCCCCGGAGGCTTTCTTGTGTTGACCATATTTGGCAATTGTGTTATCCCTGCGGAGGGTAATAATACCTTAACACTATAATTAAAAATAAGGAAATTTTACGAGACTTCCACAAAAATGCAAATTACAATAAAAAATATTTCAATAACTAGGATTATATGGATAATATTTTTTTACACCCACGGTTTCGCTTAACTTGAGCTTTTTTGTAAAAAAATAAAAAAGGTCAACATCCCCGCCCGGAGTCGAACTGGGAACAGGGTACTTTAGTCTGCTTGACTACAGGAATGATACTTTTTTTTTCTTCGTATGTGTAAGGTTTGTAAGACATTAATGCACTTCTCAGGGTCAGGGCTTAAATTGGGTGGGAGCCCATCGGAGCCCGGTTCCGGTACTTCTTCATTTTTGTCGATTATTCAAATATTAGCCGGAGCCCCTCCAGGGTCATGAATTGCCAAAAAAGTCATGAATATCATGAAAAAAGTCATGAATTTGTGATTAAGGTCATGAATTTTGTTGCCCAGAAAAATAGATATAAACAATTAATATGATTTATCGATTCTTTAATCGATTTATCTTAATATTAGGGCTGCGGCACTGTTTTTGTTTGAGACTGAACTCTGCTCAGGGTCAACAGAATTACCAACTGGTTAACACGTGAAGCCACCGAGGCACGTTTTAGTAATATTTTGTGGGCGATTGAGCCGGACAATAATTTTCTTACATTCATGTTTAAGCATGTGAGCGTCAACGGTGTCAACCATCTCAATTGCCAACGAAAAATTACTAAAACATGCTTCGGTGGCTTCATGTATTGATCACTTGGCAATTGTGCTATCCGTAAGAAGGGTAATAATACAGTGAAATCTTGTTAATCCGGACTAATTGGGACCGAGACCTATTCGGATTAACAGATTCTCGGATTAAAATCGAAATCTTTACTATAGAATTTACCTTACTCTATAATTGTTTGATGTGTGTTTTGTTGCGCACGAGCAACCGACGAGTAGCGAGCGACGGAAAATCTCTCCTCATTTTATAGGAAAATTTTAATTAGTTGGCAACACACAGTGCGTTGTTTGTTTACATCGCATCCGTTAGCTTCCATTTAAGTCGACTGAAAAAAAATCGAGTTAACAGGATTTTCGGATTAGCGTCGTTTGGACTAACAAGACTATACCGTATCTTACGAACAATTTACACATTTACATATTTCAATAAAGCCTATCCTATTCGAGTATTTATCTTTTTAAGATTCTTGAATTCCAATTTTAAAAAACTTGTCAATAATTATGAATTAATGGACATATTTTTTTCAACATAATGCAGCATATACAGTAACTCACAGGATCGTTCACATCAGTCTACAATTTGTTTAAATCAGACCTCAAATTGAAGACTTTTAATGCAAAAAATTACTTCATATCATCTATTCAGTAATCGATGGTGGAATCATCATAACACATAATTAAAAACAAAATTGTTTGAAAAATACTGAATTTGTCTTAATACAAAGGGGAAAAGAATCTTGAGAGTTTGTGTGTTCAATGGAAAAAATGTTCATTACTTTGTGTACATTCTTTTTGCCTTAATAACTGCTTCAACGATTTAAAACGTGCTTTGAACTAAATTCAGACATTACTCTGGTATAATGCAGTTTCATTTTTCCTGGACTCTGCTCCAGAGGTAGCTGAACCTGTCCTTTCAGTGCTAAAGTCAGTCATTGATCGTTTTAATATTCCCCATAAATGCTGGATGGGGTTCAAGATCTGGAGATTAGGGTGGCGCAACTCCATTATTTCAAATTTTTGAGTCGATAGCCAAGATTTCGTCAGCTTTGCTCTATGTTTGGGAGTCGTAATATCGTAGAAAAACTACGCTTCAACAGCAGCCTTTTTCTTTTTCTCCCATTCTTCCATACATCTAAATACCCTCTTACTCAAAATTCCTACAGTCTATCAATCAATCTAATAATCTCTTGCTGTCATGCGCAACCTCTATCTACTCCAACAAATCAACACCATTTGTTGTATGGTAGCAAATGATATTGGATTGCAGTCGTGCGTCCCTCAATCCTCTCCAACAAGCCAACACCATTTGCTATCACACAACCTCACACCATGATATTACCCCCGCCAAATTTTCTTGTAGGGAGTACGGTTCTTGAAATTAAAGGTTCATTTAATCATCGCCATGCTTAAACCCTACAATCGGAGCCAAATTTGCTGATCTTGGTTTCGTCTATCCAAATTACCTGGGTTTACATTTCTTCTGCATAATTTCTGTACTTTTTGCGGATTGTCAGATGGGATTTTTTTTCACTTCTTCCACGTAATCCTTCTTGTCGTAACGTTCGCAGTATAGTATCAGCGCTAACTGTCAAATTATTCATTGCCTGAAGCCTCTCCTACATCTGTATAACATCGTTGTATTCACCAGAGCAAATGGATTTCAGTAATTTTTTGCGGCGGCCCTGGGCAATTTTTTTTTACTTCTTGTCAGGCTACTTTTATTGATTTTTTTTTAAATTTTCGTTGATTTTTTTTTATTACTCCTATAGAGCAGTTATTTTTTCTGCTATTTTCCAAGCTCGCAGGTTATTTGGTTACTACAAAAAAGAGGCTACGGATTGCTTGGTCACTATAAACGGGGGTCGCGATTTGGAAAAAGGAACACTGCATTAGACCATGGAAAATATATAACTATAGATATTTATAATTATTTTAACAAAGTAATATAATTTCTCCAATAGT
>QLNU02014176.1:8507678-8527623 GCA_006491805.2 Dysdera silvatica
ATTAATGTTGTTAAGGTATTATTACCCTCCGCAGGGATAACACAATTGCCAAATATGGTCAACACAAGAAAGCCTCCGGGGCGAGATTTTTGTGAGTTTTCGTGGGGGAATTTATTATACAATAATTTTTGCCACCCACGTATTAATTAGCTCAAACTAGAGCTTATTTGTTTTGGAGAAAAAGAGACGCTTTCCCCATCCTGGATTCGAACCAGGGTCCCTCCGTTTAGCCCGGAGTGTCTTGGACCGCTAGACGAATGAGGACAGGTAATAACGCTCTCTTTCTCCGTATGTAAAGGTGTTAAGGTATTATTACCCTCCGCAGGGATAACACAATTGCCAAATATGGTCAACACAAGAAAGCCTCCGGGGCGAGAATTTTGTGAGTTTTCGTGGGGGAAATTTATTATACTATAATTTTTGCCACCCACGTTTTAATTACAGCTCAAACTAGAGCTTGTGTAATTTTGGAGAAAAAGAGACGCTTTCCCCATCCTGGATTCGAACCAGGGTCCCTCCGTTTAGCCCGGAGTGTCTTGGACCGCTAGACGAATGAGGACAGGAAACAATACCTTAAGGTAATAATACCTTAACACCTTTACATACGGAGAAAAAGAGGCGTTGTGCCTGTCCTCATTCGTCTGGCGGTCAAGACTACTCAGCAATCAAGGCATCTCTTCTCCAATACAAGCTGGACATAATTAACGTGGTGTTTTAAGCTATAAATATAATAAGCATTAATAATGAGAAATATTATTGTCGCTAGTCCAGTGGTATACTTGCAGCTAACCCTGCGATGACATAGTGATAAAGCAATGAGTAAGGTATACTGAATGGAATATTTCTAACATTTTCTCTTCGTCCTGTCATAATAACAACGGGTAATTTGTTAATGAATTTAAAAAACATTAAAAAGAATATGAAATAATACAGATAAAAATAATTTATCAACGTTATAAAACTTGTAATGCATACCTAAAAGTTAATTATTAGAAAGTAGAGTACAACAACAATGGGAAGATCGATACATATTAATTAAGGTTACAAATTTTGATTTCAGTACACTATTCAATTTAAAATGTAAGATAAGACTATGAAAGGTACCAAAGTCGACGTTATTTTATATAAATAATTTTATTTTAGAAGTGAACTTCCCACACATGGGGAGTTTTCAAGTATTACGTAAGCACATTGGGTAGATTGGTCTTATAGCCAATGTTAATTTTTGTAAAGGGGTGAAGGGTTTAAAATGGCCAAAATATTGCTGACATGCCCGAACTCTCCATAACAGTTTTAGTGTGAAATTAATATTTCGCTGTGCTGGGGATACAGCGTAACTCCTCAATTTTATGAATTTTACCTGTAAACCCCAAATATGGCATGCCCCTCCCCGTTAGAACCACACTAATATAAGCTAATACACACTCTCTTGAAGCGTTCCGTGTGCATGAAAAGCATCAAGGAAGCGGGGGGTTGCCGTTGGTCTTATTTTCCTAATGTTGTTAGTCAGCGTTTTAGGTTTGCTAAAGGGGAGGGGTTAAAATGGTCAAAATATTGCTTACGTAATGCTCGAACCTCCCTTATATGCGTAGTATAGTCGTTTCAGCTTTACAGCGCAAGAGTAGCCAAGATTGTGGCGAAAGGGGGGTGCGCAAGGACTGTACTTTTCCAAGGAAGCCGATTCTCTTTGATCGAAGGACTCGAACTCCAGAATGCTAAGCTTCAGTTTGATTCATTCGATTGACTGATTCAGATAACTGATTTTTCGGATAACCGATCATTTACGAAAAAAAATATGTTCCACTGTCATAGGAGCAATATAAAACGAAGAAACAGTGGTATTAAACACAAAACTTTTATATATTTTGTATCACACGTCTTACAAATACTACATACCTTACATACAGTAGTATATTAAAGTGTGCCTACAGTTTAGGAAAAGAAGTCCAAAATTTTCTTTTGCTGCTGAACTGAGAGTCGGTTGGTTTTTTTTTGTTGTTTTTTTTTTGTTGTTGTTTTGCCGCTAAATCTCGCACGTGTTTTAAAGACAGCAATTGGACAGCATCACATTCTTCTTCTTCTTGTTCTAACCACTTCATAGCCGTCTCAAGGCAGTGAAAAGCTTCCTCACTAGATGGTCATTTTTCAGCCCGGTCGTCGTTGTAAGGGTCTTGGTCGTCGATGACATTTGCAATGATTTCATCGTCCGTCAATATTTGATAGCCAGGGTCATCGACATCAAATTCGAGCCAGTCTCGAATGTTTTCCAGGTCACATTCTTCAAATCCTGAAGTTTCTGTAATCAGCCCAGCCAGTTCTGATATATACAAATTGGCTGTTTGTAGTCACTCTTCAGCTGCAGTGATGGACTCATCTGATGGAAGGAGCTTATTCCAAGCTTTTGCTAGTGTAGTGTCCTCGCCAGTAGCCCAAGCTTCTGCTGCCATGTACACAACATCCTTCAAGTTAATTTCGGTATACACTTGCTGAATTGCTTTTTCATATTCCCATCGCTAGTGGAACTACATGGCGCGCAAATTTGAATTTGCCGACTGGAGGAGTCTTTTCGGTTGATCGGTATTCGAATAATCGATGCTCTGCTGCATATTTATCATGATCTCCCCTATATATTCATTCCCTTTCAGAATTTAAGCGCATGGTTCGAGAAATTATTTTTTCACCGAATATTTCTTATTTCTTCTGCTTGCTGATGTTCAGCCTTTTTTTTTTTTATTGAAATTACATTATTTATTGGTTTAAGAATAGAATGGTGCGGATGTTGATAGGTCAGTTATGTTTGGGGGGGAGGGCGGCACTGGACTAGTCAGATCAGTTAAACTGGTCTTTTTCCGGTGTCTCCAATATCTTTGTACAATTGCTTCCTAATTTTTATTTTTAGATAATTTTGTATTAAGTTAAATGTACACCGTTAATCAACTTAAAATTTTATGATTTACTGACTGTGACATGTTGTACATTGATGTCAATAAAGATTGATTGATTAATTGATTGATTGATTCCGGACTTCAAGCATGGACCGTGTTAACGTGCAACCATTGGGCCACTGCAAGGCTTGTTATATTGACAGCTTTAAATAAATAAATGAAAAAGTAATAATAATTTTTCAATTGACTCGGAAATAGATTATAAATAAATTTATTTATTCCTCACAACTCAGGTTCTTATATAAATGCGAATTTTGAATTGCTAATTTTATGCAAAGCTTGTTTACCAGAATGCCACAAACAAGATTATAGGCTGTGTACACATCGTCACAACTGTTCCTACATGACTAATTTGAGCAGAAGAGTTGACACTAAAGTGATTCAAAACCATAAAATTCTATTTACAGCTAGCCTTTGGGTTAAAAATAGCCTAAGAGCAACTTCTGGCAAATAAAACTGGACCACAGCATGCCATCATTATCAGCGAGGAAAGATAATAAGCGCACGATGTTTAAATTGGTAAATGCTCGTTGATAAACAATCCGAAGCCGTCTGACGAAATCGCTATTAATGGAGCGTGGGACGAAGAGCCCACAATAACTAAATTAAACTCTTAGAATCTTTTCCAGAAAAATCATTGACTACACCTTCATTTTTCTAGAAAATTGAGTAGCCTAGCTTTCCGACGGATCAGCAGCAGCTCTTCTTCATCAAGAGTGATTTTTTCCACCCCTGGACGGACTGCTGCCCACGCGTCGGAAAGCTAAGGTGATCTATATCATTTGCTATTTTGCCAATGTTTAACCTGTTGTAAATTTCTTCCCCGGTACTTAGCAGTTTCATTCAAATTCAATCTTCTTGTTGCGTAATAGAATAAAACATGCGAAAACATGAGAAGCTAATGAGGATCTGGAATGAAAATTATATATATATATATACAGTGAAAATCGTTTATAACGACGCCGGTTATAACGACCAACCGCATATAATGACGGAATTTTTATAAGAAGTTTGGTTTGCTATTCTACTCCATACTAAATATATCGGTTATAACGACATCGTATATAACGACGGCGATTTTGTAGTCTACGTAGATTCTAAGTAGGGAAATTCGTATCGGATATAACGACGCGACTTGACAGTCATAAAGCAGAACCACGTGGGTTAGTTATTAAAATTTAAAGTTAGTTATCAAAATTTAGTTATCAAAATTTAAAGTTAGTTACCAAAATTTAAGCGATATTCTAATCTTGTTTATTTACAACTGTCCGAGAAATTTTTATTACTGCTAAACCTGAACATTGAAGATAATGAAGTTTATTCTCAGAAACTGTAGACCCAATAGTACATCTTTAAACAATACATCTCACACCCGCATATCTATTCCATATATTCACGGCATTTCCGAAACAATCTCTCGCATCCTTAAAGAGGCAAATATCAAAACATTCTATTCCCCTGTCACAACACTTCGCAAACAACTTACAAAAGTTAAAGACCCAGTTCCACCAGAAGATCTCACAGGCGCCATATACCAAATACCATGCAAAGACTGCAACAAACATTACATAGGACAAACAAAAAGAATGATCAAAACAAGAAAAAAAGAACACAAACAAGCACTCGCGAAAGGAGACATAGCCTCACGTCTGGCAGAACACGCTTTACAACACGGACACGAACCCGACTGGGACTCAACAAAAATACTACACCGTCACATCACAAACAAGAATAGTAGACTCTTCTTAGAATCTTGGGAAACTTACAAACTACACGGGAAAGCCATTAATACATCACAACCACTTCCAGAAACTTATAAACAACTCTTACTCTGAAATGTATGAGACATCCCCAAATTAGGTAACCCGCAGTGTGGGTTTCTCATTGGTCCCTATTGGGGTTCTTCCATGATTCTATTGGAGGCCTCCCATTGGTTCTCATTGGGTTTTCCCATTCTGCGGGACTACTCTGATGAAGGGTTTTCCAGAAATTTCAAGTATAAAAAAGAGACAGAAACATAACATCGTCATTACTCCTGATGAAGGACTGCTGCTGATGCGTCCGAAAGCTTGAGTGATCTTTTTCATTGCTATTTTACCAGTGTTTAACCTTTTTATGTAATTTCCTCCCTGGTACCCTGTATTTTATTTCTAATGAACTTAAAAAAAAAAGTGATTTATTAATTGAATATCACGAGGGTCATATTCTTTAGGAGTCCATTCTATTTTTTAAGAGTAGGACCCACAAAACTCTTAAACCGGCACTGTTCGGAAGTCATTACTATAATATAATAAATATTATTCATTACATTTGTTTTCTACATTATATACTTTAGTAGTATTTTCTACAATTTTTTCAATTTAAAAAACTAAGAAAGTACTATGTACTTAGTTTGGCTATAACATAATATAAACGGAAATTAAATTCATTATAATTATGTTTTTATTTAATTTTGAAACCAAAAAGTTTAATACTTTTTATTATCAAAATAATTTATAAAACTCTAAGAACGCATTACAATAGGGTACTTTACATACGGAGAAAGAGCGCGTTGTTTCCTGTCCTCATTCGTCTAGCGGTCTGGGGCCCTCCGGGCTAAACGGAGGGACCCTGGTTCGAATCCAGGATGGGGAAAGCGTCTCTTTTTCTCAAAAACGAATAAAGCTCTAGTTTGAGCTATAATCTATGCGTGGGTGGCAGAAATTATTGTAAAATAGGGTACTATGATTTTAAGAAGACGCCGTTTATAACGACTATCGGTTATAACGACCGAATTTGTAGGACCCCTTGGAGGTCCTTTTAAGGTGAACGTTCGTTATTTTGGTCCAGACTCTTGATTTTACTAACTTCATTTTTAAAAAGAGACAAATTGCTCCCGAATAGCGATATCATTTTCAGAGCACGAAGTCGGGTGATGGGAAGATATTCTTATCGATTTATTTAGAATAGAATTCAGTGAGTCGTAAGCTGAATTTTATTTTAAAATCACTGTTACACTGCAAATCAATAAAACTACCTTTAATATCGATATAAGTAAGAAAATTAAATTAAAACACGATTAAGAAAAGACCACGCGTTACTTTAGTTCTCTAGCATTTTAAGATATTTATTAATAAATGCGAGAATGTAAACTGAATAAAATAAAATACATAGACTAAGATTCACGGGGAGCAAGTTTATTTTTGTATGAAATAATTTTTATTTTTTCATGAGCCAGCGGGCCGCAAAAGCCATGTCGGCGGACCGCAAGTAGCCCGCGGGTTGAAGGCCCCTGCACTAAACTGTCTGTAGCTTCAAACAAAATCTGATTTAATACTTTATTTATTTTTTTAAGCACCCCGCAAAAAAATGAATAAATAAATAAATAATATTAATAACAATTACCTCTCGAAATACCTCAAGAGTAATCGAAAACCTCAATTTTTACCTCTGATTAAACCATACCTCTGTTTTGGTAATTTTTACCTTTTTCCCCATGCAAAACCTCTGACCTGGCAACACTGGACACGAGCTTAATGATTAAATTGCCAACCGAGGGGCAAAAGTGAAGACGCTTGCTCTAAAGGTGTGCTAAAGCATTCACAGGACGAATAAGTGAACGATTCTGCGCATCTCTTCTAAACCAGTTGACTCAATCCATGATTCGACACGCATGCACAAATCGTGAAATTGACATTATTTCCTCCTAATCAAGCGAACGAAAATAAATACAATCCAATGAAAATATCCTCCACCCCATCCCTGCTACTTCCAATAACGCTTGCTATAATAAACACCAGCTCATTAACGGCCCATGTAAAGCTTTAAAAAAAAATGTAAAGCGACTTTTTAAATAAATACAAGGTCAATCAAGCCCTCGCATTTACGAAACTTGGAACTGGCAACGCACATGACCACCTTCCGATCTTTCTATAATCGGAGCGCTAATTAGGCAACAGGAACTTTTCAAAAGTAAACACGTGAAAATGTGCTTTCATCAGAGAGCATTACTTCCCGCCAAAATTCATAGAGCGCGCCAAAGCAAACACCAAGTGACAAAAATAGATAGCGGCAGCACCGAAATAGACACGTTATCAGCAGGACATCTGGCTGAAATAGCCAAGAACACTAACACGTGCTCGGTTGCATCCTTTTTTTCGTGGGGGGGGGACAGGCAAGTGTGTTGAAACCGGGAAGCAAGCAAGCATAGAGACAACGCCCATGGGAATTAACTACCAACTGGTATCTGGTAGCTTATTCGTTTCACTTATTTATTTCCATACCCCATTTGGCTGCAGGCCACGCTATAAAACCTTTCATGCACAGGATTTCTCTCCCAGCTTCCAATTAATTTTAATTGGAAAACTATATTTTTAATGATCTAAGCGCAACACCTTTACCAAAATGGCAACGAACTACATAAACAGCAGCGTGCATATTTACATAAAGTGTTTGCATAAAATACAATCAATAGAAGCTATTTTTCCGTTCTTCAAATTTCATAACAACAGGACATTAACTTTACATGAACCGCAGCTTTCGTGGTAATGGGGAGGACCAGGGGCGGACTGGGTCCTCTCAAAGGGCGCATATCTTAGATTATTGGAAAGCAGATTGGCCGGCAACCCGGTCTGCCCTTCATGAAGGCTCTGGGAAGGTAAAGGGGCAACGGAAAATTCCTATAATTCTTGCTACATGGCGGTGGACCGCAACCTATAATTAGATTTTGCGAGATACTTCACACACCCACAAGACTGCTATTTGCCAAAAATTCGCATATTTAAAAAACTGAATAAAATAAAAAAAAAAAACACCAAATTTCAACATGCTTTTCATTAATTTGGAAGCAATTTTTTTATCAACTTTTTTAGGCGTAGTAATAGTAACGCCGATGTTATGGCGTGATTAGATGGTGAAACGTTCGAAAGAAAATGTTTTGTTTTTTTTACGTCTGGTAGGGCAGAATCCTACGACCTTCTACAATCCGGGTGGTGCTCTTAACAGAGCTACAGACGTTTTTTACAGAACAATTAATTCTCGACGAACGTATTTAAAGCGTATTTCTGTTAAACCGTAGGGAATTGATTGTTTGGTCGTCTGTAGCTCAGTTAGTGATAGCACCTTCCCGGATTGTAGAAGGTCGTGGGACCCCACCAGATGCAAAACACATTTCTTTTCCTTACGAACGTTTCACCATCTAACCACGCCATGACATCGGCGTTACTGTTGCTACACCTAAAAAAAAAAAAAGGTTTCTAATTTAATCAGTGTCGTGTGTTCGATTTGTATAAATAAATGTTTTTGATTATCACAAAATAGTTAATATTTTCGTGCTGATATAGAATTTAAGGACAAGATTATTCATTTTTAGGAAGTCCCGAGGTTATTCATCTAAGAATATGAAAAAATTTTGAGGTGGTGGGAGGATCAGTGCTTCCGATCAAGCATTGCTCCTCTGTGGTCCTGGATTTAACCGAAAACTTCAGTTACCAAATTTCGTGAAACACTCATGGAATGAAAAGAAGGAAAAGGGAAAATGTCAACGAAGCGATTTCTGTACAACTCCAATTCAAAATATTAGAATAATGAAAAATAAAGCACATAGTGGTTTGAGATTTGCATTTATTTCGGTAGAAATGACTACTTCAGAATTTTAAAGTGTACTATCACACTTCACATATTTTGTAGATGAGCATAACATAAAAATATTAGTATGATATTACGAAGTTTTGTACAATAACTTTTTTCTAAAAATTCAAAAAATTAGAATAATTTTCGCAGCGGTTCAAAAAATTAGAATAACATGCAAAAAAATAGCACAATTCATTTAAACTAAAAACATTGTGAATAGTTAATAATTAGTGGCATCTTCCTTGTCCTTAATAACGTCATGTAAACGATTTGGCATACTATACACAAATTTTTTTGCAATCATCTTTGCTGATAGTTGCCCAAACGGATTTCACACATTCCTTTGTTCATTTTTGTCCTTTGGAGCTAAAACCTGAAGGTGTTTCTTCATTAAACCTCATATATTCTCGATGGATTTTAAATCGGGCGAGTTGGTCGGTCAAAGGAAGTACTTTGATTTTATTTTTATTAAACCAGCAAGCAGTGATCGCCTTTTAAGTATGGCAAGATGCAAAGTCTTGTTGGAAGGTAAAGACATCCTCAAATAGATCTTCCGATGATGGAATCATAAAATGCTCAAGTACCTCCTTGCATACTTCGGAATTACTCTTCCTGTCAAAATACACAGCATTCCTAAGCCCTCAGTACGCATACACTACGAAATCATGATAGAGGTACTAAACTTCACTGAGCGTTTCAAGCGATCTGTAGTAAAAGCTTCTTTCTTGCAAAGCCAAACACGGATACCCTGATGACAGCAGGAAACGCAAAACATTGATTCATCGCTAAAAAGTACATTATTCCAATCTTGAATGCCCTATTGCAATCTGTCTTTGCATCACCGCACTCTGGTCCTATTTTGCTTGCAAGTAAGTAGCGGCTGTCTTGGGCACACGTTATTGAAAATCAAGTTCGTGGAGTCGTCGCATTGTGGTAGATGTTGAGGCACCCACTCTTTGTTCTAGCCACTTTCTACTTTTGAATCTCAGGCTCCTGAAGCGGTTTGTAATCACAATACATTTCAGCATTCTGTCTTGTCTTAGTGTGGTCGTTCACTTACGACCACTATTTGCACGATTATTTTTAAAATTTTGATTTCTAGAATAATCTTTTAAAATTTTACTCACAGTTTCTTGAAAGCATTTCATTTTTTCGGCAATCATCTTTTGATTAAGTCCCTCATTGCACAGAGTCACAATCGCAGTTTTAAATAGCGGCCTATTTTTTAACCCCCAACTAACTAAAGCTGACTTTCAAACAAGCTTTTTTATATGCGTACAGTGGCCCCATTTATGCAAATTTCATCATCAATGCTGACTAATCACATCATTTTACAGATATTCTAATATTTTGAATCGGCGCTGGGAATATTTTAATTCTTTGAAAAATTTCAATAATTTTTCATAAAATCTCTATCAATTCTTTAGACACATGTGAACAATATATAATACGTCAGCTTATTGTGAACGCGTATTAATTTTGTCGTTCGTCCCCGCCATTCATTTTTAGAGATATCATGTATTTTATAAGACAATGTAATGCCTTTTTTGGTTATTCTAATATTCTGAATTGGAGCTGTATTACCATGGGTATTTCCAATAAAATAAATGTGGCGAAATCGATTTCCAAATAAGAAGCCCGGAAGTATTCAGAAGGGAACCGAAATAAAATCGCACGTAACACTGCTAAGCCACATCCGGTTATATTGCAACAAAAACTTACATCCGATTTTTTTATATACGGAAAAGATAGTGTTCATTCTTAGAGCGCATTCCAAGAAACTAATTTACCAAATTTCCGTTACACTAACTTTAATTTCATTCAGTGTTGTAATCTATAAAAAGGTATACACGGCGAGCAAAACTGAAATTGCAACAAAAGGATGTGAAACGCACCTGAATCTTCATAAACAAGAACGTGCTTGCGGCATTAGCGGCCCTGGGCGAAACAGATTTTAGCGGCCCTCAAAAATATTTCAACTTAATCCAAAGATAAAAAAAATCAACCGAGGTTTAGAATTACAAAATAAAGTCTTTTACTGATGCAAACCCAGCGTTTATTACGACCTCAATCTTACTCTCGGGCCGTATGGGCTCTGTCAAACTCTCGTCTTTATCCATTACTGCCCGGGTGGTTATAAAATATGTTCCTTATTGTAGTATCAAGATCAATGTTTAGTTGCTTTACCATGTTCATTTGTATGTACTATTATTATTATTCATTAACCACCCAAAATAAAGTTGTTAAAAAACAATTTTTTAATATATATATATGATTTTGCTACCTTGTGATATTACTTTACAACTTTAACTTTGTCCAAGTTAATATACATTTAAATATGTGTATTTATGTATATTACATTAGAAGGTACTACATGTCACAATCATACTACAATTTTGCTATATATATATATCACTTGGCATTTCTTGCTTAACTTTGATATTGTGAATGAAAGAAAGTGTTTTATATATAGGTCCACTGACGCATTATAAACACAAAGAAAAACCAGCCCAATGTAGTTATAAATTTCTACTTCTCAGAACTTTGCAATAAGTTCTTTTTTGTCGGAAACAGGCGGTCTCTGTAGTGGCTATAAGACCGCCACAATAAACATCATAACGGGAATTCTACTGATGCTAATGCATTTGACTAATAACGTGTATATTTTGATCACCATGTGGAAGCTTTATGAGCGTTATGAGAAATAAAACGTCGAACACGAAAGGTCAATGAGCCAAATGATTATATAAAGTATATAAAGGCCGCTAAAAATGTATTTCATGGTGCTTGTACTGCATTTTTTTAGCGGCCCTAAATTTTAGCGGCATTGAGCAGCTGCCCAGCTCGCACCCCCACCAAGCACTGCCCTGTCACAGACCAGAGTGGAAAGATCAGAGACGGATAAACTGCGACCTTCATGACCATAAATGCGGCCTTTTGAGTGAATAAAATAAAATTCAAAACAAATTTTTTTTATCAATAATTTTTATTTCAACTTTTTTTTTTTTTCATTTTTATGAAAATTTCTAAATGAATGTGTTTAGAATACAAAAGAGTAAAAGAAGGTTCAACGAAATAATCAACCCACCTCGATTGACAGACACAAAACATACGGCCTTCTTCGATTACAGCTAACTTAATATGGCCTTCTTAAACTACAGCTAATTTAATATAGCCTTCTTAAACTACAGCTAACTTACAGCGGCCTTCCAACATGAGAATTCCCCACACGCACACTAGCGTAGGAAAAGGAGGCTCAAGTTCCCATTACATAACGAAGTACATATGCTCAGTAACACAGAACCACTTTAAAAGCGGCATAATACCCCCCCCCCATAATTTTGGAACTAGTATGCCCCTGCCCCACTCCTAGGTTAGATAGTGAGTAAGACATAATATTGCCAAATCAAAAGAACACATTTATTGCGAGAAAGAAATGCTTACACAGGCATATTAGTACGAAATGGTTCTTACTTCATTAGCTATGCATTTGGCTACCCATCGCGGCATTGAATACATGTATGCGGCATTGAATAGATTGATACATGTATCTACCGACTCGCACGTTACTATCCAGGTGTATGTCATATTTTACATATTCATTTTATACAAGACCGTAGCCAGGATTTAATTTCAAGGGGGGGTTCAAAAATTTTTACCGCATGCATCGATACAGTCATACCATGCAAATTCAATCCAAATAGGAATCGTTTGTATTTCTACGTCTCAAGACGGTTCTGATAGTGTGCGGGACGAGATCGACCCATTAATGGGACTCCTGAACCGAGATTCGAGATACACGCGACGGCAGCCAAACCCAACCCTGTGAGTCAAAGGGTTATTTAGTATCTTCAGCGTATTAAAACCAATTCCATTATACGTTACAACGACTTGGACTGCCGTTGAAAAATACGGCTTGTACTATTCACGGCCTATCTCTACAGCATAATACATGCCGAAATAAATATACGTCGCATGTATAGGTGTAATCTGGCGGGAACGGTTGCAGGGGTCATGACACCCTCAAATATATTTTTTCACTGTAAAAAATTCCAACTTTCATGATAAATGAAGGGTGTTATTCCAAGACCATGGCAAATTCTGTCCCTCAATTTCCACCCCAAATGAGTATGTCCGCTACGGGCAAACTTTTTTTTTTTTTTAGAAAGGAGCAAGATGGTACTTTTTCTCCCCATACAATTTTGTGTCCCCCTAGCTATATATATTTAACCCTCAAATTACGCCTATGGTTATATGCATTTTCATTCATTTTAAAAAGCACTATCATGCGCAAAGATGAATTCGATTTTAAAAACTAGGAGCTATATATATATTTACCATTTCATTCACACAAAAATTCGAAGCTAAAAGACATAGGCAGGTCTCGTTTCCCATTTTCCACGGGAAGTAATTATTAATCGTGTTGTCAGTATAATAATGATTGACAGTGCTCAACCTTAGATAACAATTAACATTAATAATGTATTCAGTAACACTTCCTGAAACCGTCTACACAAATATCCATTGCGGTCAATGAAGAAAGAAAACTCGTCTGTCTCCATCAATTAATTCAGGAAAAATTAATTCTGTGTGATTCTAGCTAAAGTTCAGCGTTTAGTACTGATAAAAATGTGTGACGGACGGCTTAACGCAGGTCCAGCGCACCCGGGGGTGGGGGGCGAACCATGAAGTCGCCAAAGTGACTGATTTTTTAAGACTAAACAACACAAACTGAAAAATCCTGGGATTTAAATCTTTTTCAATTGCAGAATTTTTCTCACTTGATGAACCTGAAAATATAGACAGAGATGATGATGATGGGGAAAGGTTAGATGGCATTCTTGGATTAGTAGAAATGGCAAATATAAAAGGCAGCGAGTTTGTTTCGTGGAGGTTTAGAAGTTTATGCCACCTTTAATACCGTTCAAGAATTGTTAAAAAATAAGATGGAAGGAGAAAAACGAGATGAGAAAATAGAAGCGAAAGAGTGTGGAACTGCTACAAAATTCCAACATCGAAACATATTCTAATGTCTTGGCAAATCTTCGAGAGATCTAAAGGTTTGCTCTGAACAAAAGTGATGACGAGTTGCACAAAAGGACTACAGATATATTATTTCCTTAGAAAAGAATATTTGCTATAAAAAGGCAAAACAATTACAAATCACTGATTTTTTTTAATGTAAATAAATGAGGATTAATACAGTTGAAATTACTAATTTTTTTATTGTTAGTTTTATTTATTTTGATTTCTTTTTATATTGAACCTCTAAATAACAGTCACCTTTGCAGAGTCCCGCGGGTGACCGTTATTCGGAGGTTTTACTGTATATACATTTCACATGAAACATTTTTTTTTTTTCATTCGCGTTTCAACTGCTAACGATAAAGGAGATTTGGAAATTGACTCACACACTCACATTCCTAAGAGAGCGAAGACGCGAAAGACGTCCGACTTTCGACTTTGGCCTCGAACGAAGAGCTGAAGCGCGCATAAAAAAAAAGATAATTCCATATCCATAATAGAACAAGATAAGGTAGTCTGATAAGTAGAATTTATTTTTAGTTGCATGGCCATATGAACAACCACATGTAAATTAGAAATATTACTATCATTTTCTACCATAGGGAGAAAGAAAGCAATTTCAACAGACGATACGGATACAGGTGGTGGTAGGCGCGTACTGAAACTGGCATAAGTAAAAATTTTCGGGGTACGCGAAATATGTATTTCTAAAATACTGTATTTCACCATCCTGACAAGATATACATACCAGGGACTTACCCAGAATTCATAAATTGGGGGTGTTCAAGGTTCTTAAGGGGTGTATAAAAAAATCTAGAGGGATGTTGGGGGGGGGGTGTATAAATCCCTGATACATACGCTTTTCTCACGAGTTGAAAGGAGGTGGAGAACACATTCTTATGTAGAGTAATTAAATCTATGCGGAATCGTCATCAAAGTTAAATGCTTTATCAGGATGTGTAAAATTCAATCAACTTTCTCTGCATTTTAAGCACACTTACTTTAATTTAGGCGACATTTTTTCATTTCTCATAAACATAGCACGGTTTTCGATATTCTATAATGAAATTTTTTCAATACCTCGGATTTTAGGGGTGTAAATGTAAAACCGGCACTCTCATAGAGACTTAACCATCGATAAAATAAGTATGATGAGTTAACACAATGCGAGATGAATGTAAAAGAAGAAATACGACGTTTTAGGCGTAGTAAATTTTTAAGGAAACCATGTTCAGTGACCTGCAAATGGTCTTGCATTAATGACGAGGGACGGCAACGTCCATCCGAAACGGTATGGAGCTAGACATCACTTCTTCATTAAAAATTTGCCATGCTTAAAACATTGTATTCTTTTCTTCATAACCATAGGTGTTTCTGTACAATCAGACATAAACAAGTTACACCCTTTAACAAAAAAATCAACTTGGAACTGCGCTGACTGACGACGTATAGTCTTTAGTGACGAGTCCCGTTTCCAACTGTGTCCTGACGACAACCGCAGACGTGTCTGGAGACGTCCAGGGCAGCGTGGGGATCCTGCCCTTACTATCGCACGCCACACATGCCCACAACAGGGCGTTATGGTCAGGGGGTGCCATCTCCTTTGATAGCCGGACCCCTTTGGTGGTCATTTCTGGCACACTTACAGCACAGCGGTACGTAGACGACATTCTACGACCGGTTGTGTTACCGTTCCTTTTGCGACACCCTGGACTTACGTTTCAACAAGACAATGCCCGGCCGCACACGGCACGTGTTGCTATGAATTGTCTTCAAGCTTGCCCAACACTTCCTTGGCAAGCTAGATCTCCTGATCTCTCTCCCATAGAGCACATTTGGGACGCTATGGGAAGGCGATTGCAACCATCCCGGAATGTTGACGATTTAGCCCGACAGTTGGAGACAATTTGGCAAGAAATTCCGCAGGACACCATCCGGGATCTTTATCAGTCTATGCCACGCCGGGTGACAGCTTGCATCCAGGCCAGAGGTGAACCAACGCCTTATTGACTTCCTCCCTTTGTAACGGTCAAACTCTGCAATAAATCATTCAATTGTTCTGAAATTTTAATGATTTCTTTTTCTATGTATGTTCTTCATATCCACTAATTTTTATCGCAATCGGATAACTCCTTCCTGGTCCATCATTTTTTTTTTTATTATAGAGTGTATTAACACTAATTACATGCTATTTGTCAGTTTCTTGTGGTGTTCTTGCAATGATACAATATACCCACCTCTTACTCACTCCTAATTATATTGAGCACAGTGAAATGGTAAATAACCATTTTGACCTTCCTTCTTCCCATTGCAAGGTTTTATCATTTTCAGAAGCTACATTCATAACATACTAATAATGTAATACTCATGTCTTTATGAAACATCCAAAAGGTTCTCTGATATGTAGGTCTATTCTAGAAATCTTGTATATAGAAGTATTTTGTATACAACCATGCATTTTGAACGTAAAAACATTACAATACACATGTATATCTGTGCCTATATCATTAGAGGTATGACTACCATAAATAAACAGAGTCCAACAGCAGACTTTCATTTTGTTTCAACAGGGTGTAAAACAGGGGCGGACTGGGTCCTCTCAAAGGGCACACATTATTAGATTATCGGACATGAGTCCAATAGCCCATGAGGGTGTAAGTTCTATCGCTCATGAGGGGGCACCGGCCCAGGGGCTGCTTGATTGATGGCCCAGTCTGCCCCTGGGTATATACCACAATGGTTACACTTATCATTAAAGTAGGAAAGGAAAGTAATAAATTTTAATCGATTTATTTAGGCCAGTGTGCATGATTTCAGAAGGAAAGGGGAGAGTTGATAGAAACAAAAGTTTCTACCCCATTAGGAACTAATAATGTTGTTCAAATGGGGGGAAAGTTTAATCCCCCCCCTCTCTTATGTTCGGTGTCATAGTTAGATACTTTGCTGCCTGGGCCCAGTGACTGTCATTGCCGTAGTTGTTGTGCCTGTCACTATTTTTAAAGGCTAACTGCCATCCCCCAAATTGTGGCACCTGGGTGACCGCTCCCCATAGCTATGCTACTGCTTATGTTCATTATGCACACATATGCATATTATATGTATGGTTTTTTAGAAATACGGTAAAATCCCACGAGGATATCCAGCAATGGCACAGGGCGACTTCAAAAATGGGCCATCTCTAATCATTTATCATCCTCCCCTTGAATATGGATAACACAATTCATATATATCATCATCATGATAATTATGATGGTATGTATATTAATTATGACATATGAATTGTATTGTTGTAATGTGTACATTAATTATGATAGAGCCATTGGGGCTATTTTTTTAAATTGCTCGCAAAGAAAAGAATGATTTCATGGTGCCCAGTGAGAACCAAACTCAAGATCTCTTGGTAGCCGGCCAAAGGCTCTTACTCTCTGTAAAGGGTAATAATATCTCATATATAAAAAGCAATCTATCATCCAATATTGCCACATCATCGGCTCTGATGAGAAAAATTTCCTGTCTTTAATCTAAAATTAGTTATAAATGTCGCTCAAACAAGGGCTAGCCTTAGGCAACTTCGAGCAAGGACACACAGATCACTAAATACCCTGTTCCACGGATGTTTGAAGGGCAGAAGAAGTAAACAATAAAGAAAAGATGTTTTGTGGCTAATAGAAGCGAAGTATGGACAGACACATCGAGTATAAAGTACCTAAGGTACTAATGTCCATTGCCCAGCTGCTCCATGTCTGAATGTGGCAGAACCCTTGTTTTATACCTACCGAGACCATTCCACCGATTCAAGAAAAAGCAAATACACATATTGTAATATATATCAGAAATGTTATATTGGAAAGGTATATTATATAGATTTAAAATACCTCAACTGTGGATTGTGACAAGATTTTTGCTCAGTCCTGCGTCTTTTTTTTTCCCATAGACGGTATGAATTATGGTTCTAGTTGTGGTTAATGGGACTATCAACCTCCACTTACATTACATATATCTATATCCAGTTGTGGATTTACCAACACGCTAAGTAGGCTGAATACCACGGCAGCAAAGTTTTTATGGTGGTAAAATTTCGATGAAGAGAAGTTTGCAAAAAAGGGGGTGAGGTTTTTGGTAGCTGTTCACATTATTAACTTCGAACTGTTATTTTCAGAGGCGTATATGAACACTGACAAAGGGAGAGATGCTATGGGCGTCACCTTGACAGAGGATCAAAAGGCACAAAATTCGCAAATACTTGCAAAAAGATGAATTTGAAATAACCACCAGGGGAATCCTGTATATATATATATGTAAGTGCTTTGAAGTTAGTCAGGTTCATACTTGCACAGACAGACAGCATAAATAGGTGTACAGATAGATAGCATAGTATGCATAGATTATACGCATGCTAAGCACGATATAAAATTTCCACACCAAAATTTAAGTATGCCCTTGTCTGACTACCAAAAGACACTCATGATTTGGTAAAATGAAGTCATAATGTGGCGTTTCCAGAAAAGTAAAATTTTCAAAATTACTAGGACTCAAGCACATCTTATATGCATTTATACATTATAATGTATGTAAAGTTATAATTTTAAATTATTAGGATGGGCTTGGGTCCCACGGGCCCATTCAACTCTACACCTATGGATATTTCCCAAACTTTTATCGCTCACAACCAGTTTAAGTATTCCAAATTATTATGAACCACAAGAGGGCAGTGGTGTAAGGAAGGTAGGGCTAAAGCCCCCTCCCCCAAACTGTATATCAAAACACATTATTTTCTCATAGACTGAATCACGATAACTTCTTTAAAGGTGTGTAAACCCTTCTCATAATTACCAGAGCCCCCCACGAGACCTGAATTGCTACTCTGATGCCAGGAGAAGAGAAAGGAAGTAAATCTTAGACCTTCTGTGTGAGAAAATCAAACATTGTTTGGAACTAAAGTTTCCGACTCTGGTTAATGTTATAAACCATACTGACAAACGACGATTACAAGCTAAATATTTTTTCTCTATGAACCATTATTACAACATTAAAAGGATCCATTATTAGGTTTTTATACATCCCCCTATGCATTTCATAAATGATGTACATTTGTGAGAATGGTATTTTTTAGAAATCTTTTGCATATATCAAATTTTTGCTCACAACCGCCGGACACTTTAGAAGTCATGGTGTTAAATATCTTTTACATCATCTTACATTTCTGGAAGATCTTCACTGGTGTACGCAGGGGGGTTGTAACCTCCCATCGCAATGAAATTTTGTATATTTAACATAGGAATATATGAGTTGTAGCTCTGTAACCCCCATTGAGCCTATAACCCCCACTTATGAAGTTTGCGCATATGCCTATGAAAATCCTGTGTACCACTTTATAGAATACTGCAGTTTGAGAAACAACGCCCTAGAGCAGTGTTTCTCAAATTTTGGTTGCTCACGGACCACTTTAAGTATTTCCTTGTTTATTACGGACTATCAGGAAGGTTATTTCTCCTTCTCCCTCCCATTAAAAAATATATTGCCTGAAGTTAATGTTGCCAATTATGGTTAGTAATATTAAACTCTACTTAGCCACCATCATAGTGACCACCACCCTCCCACTGCCAGTGTCTCAAGGAAACATAACCAATGTAAATCTAATTTACGTGATTCAGTGGCAGGCTTACGCGACATACATACGAGCTACGGCAGGCAAGATTTATTCATCCCTCAAAATATAGTTTGTAGTTAATATTAACTCCTTTTGTTATAGAATTTGCACCTTTTTAATGCTTTCTTTTTTTTTTGCTTTACTTTGTTTAAAAAAGCACCAGCTTTAGGCAGAAAATCTCTAAAATCTCCGACCATGTTCTTAAAACATGGGTTGGTTGCCAAACCCACCTGAAACAAAATAATTTTTAGACTAATGCTATTTGATGAAAAGAGTGTCAGTTACGATCGTATTTTGTCAAATTTACAATGAAAATGACATCTTAATTAAATTAAATAATAATAAGCAATGTGAACAGCATGCATGCATTCAGAGGACTCAAACCTTTCACGAAGAAGCGCAGTGAAGTAAAGTTTATAACAAGTAATATTTAGGAACAATTCTTTAAAATTTCATTAGAACCTAAATTCTAGCTACGCCGGCCATTTCTAATCCTTTTTTTTTTTCTTTCTTCTTCTGAAATTTGGTGACGATTCCTGCGGACTACTTGAGCCGCCATGGACCACACTTTGAGAAACACTGCCACAGAACAATGTTTCTCGAAGCGTACTCGCAGAAGACCATGAAGACCTTCCCGTGTTTCGTAAGAAATTTATAAAACCATCACACCATTACAAGAAAATCTTTTCATTTTTTTTTCATTTTCTCCCATGGA
>QLNU02014176.1:8540468-8564149 GCA_006491805.2 Dysdera silvatica
AGACGTACTGGGCGCAGTATAGCCCAGGATGCCTTGCGCCATAAAAGCCAAACAACAAACAAACGTACTTCTCGACTTGAAGTGTAAATTTGAGTCTCATCTGTAACCTCCGAATATGGAATTAACTCCGTTCATACCAACAATTCTCAGTCGAACTAAGCCGCGCCATACTCAAAGTTTGCGGCGCAGTATAGCCCAAATGCTCTTTGCGCCATAAAAAGCCAAACGAACAACAAAGTTTGGAACGTATGAAACTTTAGCGCAGGTCTCTCTTTCTCTTTGTCCCCTTACCTAACATTTGCTTTTAAATAAGTGAACTATTAGAGCATTGCAGAAATATTTATCTTCATTCAGTCACTTATCTTACATGGATGGTCTTTATTCTATGTCAAAATATTTTTGGGAAACACTGGGTTATTGTAATTATGTCTGGAATGACCATATTTTGTTATGAAAAAAGCAAGGTTGGTCCAGAGTCTCCACAAGAAAGAATAAACTATGGCAAACCTCCATTGTGTTACGACTTCAATGTATTCATCTTCAAGGAGAAAGCAAAAAGCCTTCACAATGGCAGAGGCATCATGAGCTCGAAATAAGTAAATTAATTGGCATTTTTATTTGGAAGAGGGATAATTGATGTCTCTTCGAGCCACAAATTGCACGAATAGTTATTTCCGGCAGCGTGTATCATCCACCTGGAATTGGTATACAGAAGTTTTACCATGTTACACGCACGCATACGTGTGCGCACATCCAGAAGATCGTAATAGACATGTAACTTTGAAAAACAATAGAGAATTACATGAGGATGTAATTAAAAGGCAACGGAGGAATTATTGATGAAATGCACAGTGAAATGGCATAATTACTTGCATAATTATTGTGTGCTTGATGTGATTTTTACAATGTTTGCTTCTGGCAGTGATTGAAGGTCATGGTCACAAAGGTCAAATAATTTGATTGTTTATTGTTTCTATCATTCTTATGCTATTCATTCGATAATTACATAAGAAATTTGAAAGGCAAGTGAGACAATAATTTCCGTATGGCAATTAATAATTTCCTTGCTACGAAAGAAAACCTTGTAAACAGGAAAATTCTCAAATTGCGTTAAAACGATAAATATAACTGTTAAGCTACAAAAATACTGCAAAATTAATGATACGAGGTGCAAACCTGTTTTCATCGTAAACGACTCTTATAACCTTGGTCTATTTTTACTTTAAGATCATAGTGTCACATTCAAATAACTCTTCCAAAGTCAAATGAATAAAGCATTACTCGTGATTTAAAATAGTCTACCATAGGCGTAGCCGATGGGGGTTGTAACCCCCCATTGCAATGAAATTTTGTATATTTAACATAGGAATATATGAGTTGTAGCTCTGTAACCCCCCTCATTGAGCCTATAACCTCCCTTATGAACTTTCTACGTACGCCTATCTAGCCTCTTGTTGATTTCTGGCCAGTATGAACAAATGGCCTTAGGCACAGAATCAATTAATTCAAATTAACAAAATTTATAATTAGCGAGTTTTGCAACGTCAAAACAAAAACGGGATTTAATACTATATTTGCCCTCAAATATTATCTAATCAAGGAGGCACCATAAAAGGCAATTAGGCATAGTTAAATGAGGAAAGATGTTTTTGACACCATGGTTTATCGCCAGGTTAGAAATGTTTTGCCACCAACTACCGCAAGTTTTGGTAGGGCGTGAAGAAGAAAAAAGCATCTTCTCGAGTTGGAGTTAGTTAAACCAGCGACTTGTTAGCTTGGACAGACGCGACGCGTAATACCAACTAGATCACCGGGATCTAGTAAACAATGGTTTATCTTAGGGTTTTGTTTGGATTTCTTTATAGAGTACTTATTTCCAGGGCTGTCCCCAACAAGGGCGGACACAGGGGGGAGGTCACAGGGGTCATGACCCCCAAAATATATTTTTTCACTGTAAAAAATTCCAACTTTCATGATAAATGAAGGGTGTTATTCCGAAACCATGGTAAATTTCTTCCTTGCCCCCTAAATAAAGTCTGCGACCGTCATTGGTCCCCAAAGGATAAGCTAAAAAGTGCTTGGCTGCACTTCCTCAAGAAATTTTGAAGGTGGGGAAGAGCACGTATTAAGTTTGGGCAACTTCCGACAGAGTTCAGCTTTTTTTTTTTTTCTTTTTGTATAGTAATTTACAAACTTGAATGGGTGAATTGAAACAATGAGGAACCCCCACCCCACCCTGAACCCCCCAAGCCTCAAAATAATATCCTGCGTACGACCAGGAGAGGAATGAAAAACTGATGAAAGTGGTAACTGCAGCTTGGGCTTGAATCTACAATAAATGACCAGTCAAATACCAGTCAGCGCGACATTCGACCATATAAAGAATAGACCCAGCGAGTAGGCGTGTCGCTGTCGTCCGGATCTCCAAGCTAAGCCCCGCCCTAGTCACGTGAACAAAGGACAACTAGGGAGTAGACTAAGCAAACTCTAATAGAAAGCAAATACACAGACGTTGATTGATTGGTTTTTACCAGAAATCCTACCATATCTATATATACATTTTTTTTGTCGGAACTTATTTCTATTATTATCTTTCCTTAATTTTAATGTTTTAAGAAATCGTTGTTTGTTTGTTTTGTCTGTTTGGCTTTTGGCAGCGCAAGAGCATCTGGGCTATACTGCGCCACCACGTTCATTAACACAAATGTAACACCGGCAAAAACGATAAACCAGTGCCCTACATTTTCATATTATTCTTATTAAAAATAACGGCTTTTCTTTTTCATACTTTAATTCGAAATGACACTGGAAGCCATACATGCCCTTGCGTCACAAACATAGAACCAATCAACCAATCAATTTCAAAATTTTATAGTTGCTAGCGTTATATAACTGAAATACAAAGATAATAAAACCTAACTCGTTATTCCTAACTAAAATCAGAGCCGTAGCCAGACTGGAGCTGAGCCCCACTCCCAATCCAGGTACAAAATAAGTTACCTTAGAATTTTATTTTAAATTTTTGTTTTTCTTCATGCACTCTATAATAAAGATAAGGGAAATGATAAATTTTAGTATACCTCTAGAAATTTTCAACGAAAAATTTACGCTGAGAAATTTATTCATTGATGTTAAATATATTAGTCTGCTTAGATATTTAGTGATATTAAATATATTAACAAAACACGTCAAAACATTATTGTTGTATTTAGGTTAAATTTTTGGAGCTTTTTAATTTCCTAGAAAACTATTTTATATAAGTGAAGCACATTAACAGTTTACTTACACAACAAAACATGTACCTCTTCCGTTGAAATGATATGAAAATGTAATAAAGTACTATGACAGTGTGTATATACATTCATGAGCCATTAAGGGTAAAACATAATGATTGATTAATATTCTAAAACAAATAAAAACAGATTTTGGGCTTCATGGAATATTATTTCTTAGATGTGTTCGTTGATTTTCTGCAGTTAGTGGGTTTTTAAATTAAATTTTTCAATTATATTTTTTGGGGGTCTAAAATCTGGGGGATGGCCAAAAAAAAACCATTCGCCTACAGGGTTATACTGGGGCGAACACAGACTTTCATTTCGGGAGGGGTCAAGGCCAATTTGCCATGATCTTTGAATAACACCCTTCGTTAACCTGAAAGTTTGAATTTTTTATAGTGAAAAATTTTTTGAGGGCTTATGACCCCTGTGACTTCTCCCCTGTATCTGCCCTTGGGGTAATATATCTCTAAGGCCCCCTCCCCGAATTTTTCATATTTCTTCTTGACGGTAATATTTTATACTCATACTGTGCAATTTCAAAATGAAAACTTATTAATTGCCACCAATGAGTTCAATCCAATGAAAAATATGATAGTTACTTAGTTTAAACTTTGATAATTCGGTGCACTTGCTTTTATGAAAGAAAATAAATTTACAGTTTCATATTTTGCTTCAGAATTTTTAAAGTATCATGCATAACAAATTGCTATGAAGATTCGAAGTCAAGTAATTAGGTGTTACTGTACTTTAACCGTTAAACAATATGGATAAAAATATACAGATATGATTAATAAATATTGCTTTAAGTAATATCTTCACTTCGTGCTCTTATTAAAAATCAAGCTTAATAGCGAAATTTTTTTTTTAAAGACCAGGCTATGGATCATGAATAATTGTCGTCTGAATGTTTGGGTGAAATGTTTGAGATAACAGGAAAAACTCATTTGCAATGCGAACAGAAGAAAAAAACACATATTACGTACATTAATAAGCTCTTACCTGTAAAATGAGTGAATTCCACCTTTCTTTCCCCTTTCCCTCAGCACAATATCAAACATGATTGTTTTAAAACACTAGAAGAATAGAAAGAGAGAGAGAGAGAGCTTGCTAGGAAGGAAGGCGAATCCTTTGAACATGTGACTAATGACGTGTTTAAAACTACTTGATGCAGACCCCCTCCGAGAGCAGCCGTTAACATGGGGACATTATGTCCATCTTTTATATGGTCGAAGAGCGCGACGCGGTGACATCACCAAGTCCAGTAACCCCGCAATTACAATACTCTTTAATTAAGACAGCACCGCATACTCTCAATAATTTTCTTCAGGACAGCCCTGTATACAAAGTCACTAAAGGTGATCTAGTTTTACCCTTCACCATTTCAATGACAACGCGTCATCAAATAATGCATGTCATCAGGACGAAATCCACGCGGGTTCGCACAAACTATAAAATCCATATCGTCTCCGTTACGGGTTCTAAAATCTGGAATTCGATCCCTCAAGAATTTAAAGCCCTGTCTTTTCACGCCTTTAAAGCCAAAATCTTTGATTGGTACTTAAATCAAGTATGCTCTGCCTGCTCCTCCTGTCTTCCCTCTCTCTCTCCATTTAGTCTTCATTTCCCCTCCACCTTCCCTTGCTCTTCCTTTTCCAACTTTTCTTTTGTCTACCTTTCCTCCTAAAGTGCACCCACAACAGTCAACTCAAAATTCATTTACAATTTTCTACTGCTTTAGTTTCTCTCATTTTTTCTCCCGGTCCAGATTGTAAGAAAAAATAATTTAGCTCTGCAGCTCACAAAGACTCCACCGTTGGACCACTCTTCAGCCTTCACTTGTAACGCCTTCGAGTCAAGAGTGCGCTCATAAACTCCGTAAATGTGATATTCCAGCAAATGCGAATCTCTTAATAACAATGCGGATTTGTACGCGCGAATCAATATCTTTGTTGTTTCTTGCAGAATACGAGAAATCCCTTGTTTTTTCTACCGGAAAGAGAGCCCCGTTACTAGCATCGCTACTGCTGTCTTTCCATTTCCCAAGCAAATCGTTTGTATGGTCTCCTGCGGTATAAAATAATAAGGAATAAAGTATTATTATTATTATTATCAAATGCCGTGCAATTTCTACAATTTTACCATTAAAAATATATCTTTTCTTTCGTTACACTTATTGTTTCACATTTATTTAATCAGAATAATAAAAACCAACTGTCATTTTAACATTTGTGTAATGTTTAAAACACTACGTTTTGAGAACAGTGGCTCCCCTCTTCAGGTGAAGACAGGTTTCTGCCAACACTCGACAAAAAAGTATTTCTAAAGCATCGTATTTTAAGTTTCACACTAATATCTAGTATAGTTACTAGTATAGCGAAATCTGAGGTTCGGGTCCACCCTGGCTTGTTTCAAAAATGCGTAGGCCCACGCTTGTGAGTTTCAGATCAAATCACAGAGCTCGTGAGCCATAGGCGAAGAGTTACATGGGGTCGTGGGTCCGAGCCTCCAATAATTTAAGATAAATTGCATTTTTACATATATTGTACCATATAAAAGTATATAATATGTAGTACTTGGGTCCCCGATAATTTTAAAAACTTTACATCGATGTCGTAGGCTCAACTAGCCAAACCTAGATTTCGGGCCTGCGCGACCCTATCCTGAAAATGCCTAGTTCGGCGCTTGCGGTTTTCGGGTCAAGTCACAGAGTTCGCTGGTTTAACGAGCCAAATCTGGAGTTTGTGGATTTATTGGCTATGAAGGAATTTTTCGAGTACAGCCGCCATGTTGGTTTTCGAAGCCGCATTTACCAAAAATTAAATCTCACTAACGTTTTTTTTTTCAATATCATCATATATTTTGTCGGTGCGGTTAGAAAGTTATGAAAAAATTATAACTTTTGATTACCCAATCTCAAAATCTAAGTACATTACAGTAAAACTTCCGAATAACAGTCACCAGCGGGCCTCTTCATAGATGGCTATTATTCAAAAGGTTTAGTATAATAAAATTGAAATAAATAAAATTGACAACAAAAAATTAGTCATTCCAAACTCAATACTCTTCATCTATTTTAATTTATATTAAAAAAATCAGTGATGCGTAATTGTTTTGCTTTTTTTTACGACAAGTATTTTCTAAGGAAAGTATATTTGTTATTCTTTTGTACAACACGTCATCATTTTTGTTCAGAGCGAAGTCTTGAATCTCCCGAAAATTTGCCAAAGCATCAGAATACGTTTCGATGTCAGAATTTTGTGGCTGTTCCACATTTCCTTTCGCTTTCATTTTTTCACATTTTTTCCTCCTTCCATTTTCTAACAATTCCTGAATGGCATTAAACGTAGCACAAACTTCTAAATCTTCGTTCATGGAAATAAACATCACAACGTCCATATTTGCTAATCTGAGAAAAAGAGTACCATCTAATCTTTCCCAATCATAATTTCTGTTTATATTTTCTTCATCAGGCGAGGGAAAAATCTTCAAATTAAAAAATATTTTAATTGTAGCATTTTGGATTGAAAGTTGTTTGATTGACAGTTGGAAAGCCATTTTAACAGCACTTTATCAAGTTCTTCATTCCTGGTCGTAAGGCCAGTCGTAAAGCTTCGCCAATTTCGTGCAATTACACCTTTTTTTTTCTATTAAGAGAAAATTTGATTTTCTCTTTTAGATTTCAAAATTTTGTGAAGAAACTCATTGTGATTATAAACTGGCCTTGAAATGAGGAAGTTAGGTATGCGACAACAATAACAGCGTATAAAGAATCGGAACAGTTAAACAACAATTTCTAATGGACAGTGATTGTTTGCGAAGAAGAAATATTGGGTAGTCGGTCATAAATAGCGACACCGTGTTCACGGAAAAGGCTGTATCTATAAAGCTATAAGATAAACATGTGCTTCAATGGAGTACCTTGAAAGAAATTAACGTTAAGTAAATTTTACTTTACAATGTTGACAAGGTGAGCTTCAGACCTAGTATACTCGTATTTGCAAAGTTTGAAAATTTGAATGAACGTTTTTTCATAATGCCTGCTGGCTGGCCGTTGTTTCGAATTCATTGTTTGGAAACTACCACTAATGTTAATCCTATAGAACGAGTTCGGTTTCATTGATATATTGCCGGTCTTTGGTGTTACCGTTGTTTAGAGGTGATCGTTAAAGGAGGTTTTGCTGTATTTACTTGGGACATGTTTAGAAACGCGTAGATCCTTTCCTGGTTAGATCACTATATTAATCAATGGTACTTTAAATAAGCAAGTTCAATCAAATAAAGGTAAATTACTATGGTAATAAATTGTAAATAAATCTGTTTGTAATTGAATCGGCCATTTTGAAAAGGGGTCAACTCCATAGGAAAACAATGAAATATAACCCCTTTTCAAAATGACTGATTCAATTGTTTCTGTTTTCAGAATTTATCTAATGGAACATACTGTATATGTTGTGGTTTGTGATAACTGATTTTAAGTGAAGAGAAAGTTGACACCCGATAAGGGCTGGTATATAGTATGGTCTGACGTGAGGCCCACCAAGTCGTTTACATCTCTAACACGGGCACCCAATTTAAACCGTTAAAGATATAAACTTCGTTTACTTCTCTAAGACGACCAGCGGCTGTAACCATATCACTTCTGGGTGTTTATCTTTCTAAGGCCGTCACCCTCCTTATATTGGTAATTTCTTGGCGTTTAACTCTTTAAGACGACCACGCTCCCAATGGGTGACTCCCTTAGAGAGGCGGACGAGCTTGTTATAACCATGTTCGACTGTATACAAAAGAAATCTTGCATGTGTGAAACAGAAGAAAGTGATTCGGGTATTGTCCGAAAAGTGGGCACAAACTAGAGACATAGCAGCATTTCAGCCAAATCAGTTCTTTGGGATCTTCACTTGCCGCAACAAACTCTGCTTCTGTCGTAGAGAGAGCTACCGATCGTCGCAGCTGGCTTGAACATGAGATGATACCACCAAAAAAAACAGGCCACAACTCCACTGGTTGATCGTCGCATTTCAGTGTCGCCAGCATAGTCTGCATCGCAAAAACGTTTTAAAGTATTATCTGCATGACGAGAGTACAACGGTCCATAGTTTACAGTGCCAAGTAGATACTTAAGGATGCGTTTTATACTGATCCAATCGGCTTCCTTAGGATGTTCCACTTTTCGAGCTGCAAAGGAGACTGAAAAAGTAATATCAGGACAAGTTGCAGTCATCAAGTACATTAGACAGCCGATTGTATGGAGTCTTAGAGTTGAGAGCACCATTGTCGCCTGCACTACTACGATCACAAAGTGTTACAGAAATGGCTTCAGTCATGTTAAACCGTTCCAAAATTTTCTTTGTGTAGGCCTGTTGAGACACAAATATTCCGTCATTACGTTGCTCTATTTGCATTCCAAGAAAGCTATCCAATGATCCCTTTGTGATCTTGAATCTCTGGCTCAGCTGAAGAAGAAATTCATCGACTTCACCTTTGTCACTTCTAGCAACCAGTCCATCATCCACATATATGACAATAACTAATTTTTCTTTTATTTATATAAATCGAACACTACGCAGATTAAATCAAACAACAATATCAATCGTTAATTTATATTGTTGTTTGATTTCATTTTTCTTTACCCCGTTTTCTCATGAACAAACAGGGATCTGCTTTGCTTGTTTCCAATCCCTGTTGCTTCATATATTATACAAAGCATTGATTCCAATAACGGAGTGCCTGTTTAAGTCCATATAGAATTATTTTCATCTTACAAACTTTGCGACTGTTGTCATTGAATCCTTCAGGTTGAGACATATATGCTTCCTTGTTAAGTATACTGTACAGAAATGCAGTTTTAACATCAAACTATTCTAAATATAATTCTTCATTAGCAGTCACTGCCAGTACAGCTCTAACAGTATCATATCTAGCAACAGGACTAAAGGTTTCATCATAATCAATTTCAGCCCTCTGAGAATAACCTTTTGACACAAATCGAGCCCTATACTTCTCTATTGAACCACCAGGCTTGAGTTTTTGCTTCAGTACCCAACGGCAGTTGATTATTTTGGCACTCTTTGGTCTTTCAACAAGATCCCATGTCTCATTTTCAGCAAGAGAAGCCATCTCATCTTCCATGGCAAAAATCCATGACTCCCTTTCATCTGTCGCAATGGCCTCTGTATATGAAGCAGGATTCACAGGAAAATTTGCGGTGGCTATATTGGCCAACATAAATTCACCGGATATCATCCACAACATAGGAAGGCTACGAACACGCTGGGAACGTCTAACTTGTCTTTGTTCTTCCTCCTGATAGGTTTTTGGATCGTGTTAGGAAATCGAGCAGCCTTACAATGTTGAATCGCTTTCAACCTCAACTTATGCAGAATATACGTTCAGGTTTAAAGTAAACGTCACGAGACTTTACTATCATATGCATAGAAGGAATGTAGACCTTATAACTACCCTTATCATTGATATATCCAACCATATGACCATATACACTTTTGTCGTCAAATTTTCTCCGGAATTGTTTTGGTATGTGTGCATAGCACTCAGTTCCAAAAATATGCAGATGATCGAGATCGGTCATGCCCCTACCAGTCCACAGTTCCAACGGACTTTTACCTTGAATTGGGGATGCTCCAAATCGATTAAGAAGATACACTGCTGTTTCATAGACATTTGCCCACATAGATTTCGGTAATTTACTAACAGAAAACATACAGCGAGTTAATTCTACTATTTTTCTATTCTCTCGTTCTGATACACCATTCTGTTCAGGCGTATATGGTACAGTAAATGACAAAGCAATACCTTTTTCCGCAAGTATCTTTCTCATTTCACAACAATCAAACTCTCGTCCACAGCGAAAAATTTTAATAGTATGTCCCATTGTGGCAGTTTCATTCAAAAATATTTTCAAACAGGAACTTACTTCACTTTTCCTTTTCATGAAAAAGATTCTACGGAACGCACCATAATTATCTTTAAAACATACAGAATAACGTTCGCCATTAAATGAATTTACAGATGTTGGTTCGTTGACATCGGCACATCAATTCACCTACTACCTGTTGTTTATTTGGCCGAGTTTTGAAGGGTTTCCTGTGAGCTTTTCAAAGCCATCACAAAACTAATTTGTAGCTAATGAACTCACTTGAATATCCTTTCCTTGAAGAATCTAGCGGACATGCCGTTCGTTTTGATGACCAAGACGTTCGTGCCACAACTGCAAAGTATACGATGCTGTTGCCATAGTAACTTCAGCTAGATACTTCGGAACTTTTACTTGCATTAACATGATATACATTCCCGAATCCCAAGAGCATGTGTCCACTATTTTCTCATGGCGTATAAAGTCAACTTTATTTTTAGTTATTTTAACCGTAATACCATGTTTAGTTGCTTGGCTTACTGAAAACAAATGCTTCCTCACATCTGGAACATACCAGACGTTTACCAGATACGCTGCATACCATTCGTTGTTTGCATACATTTCCACGTCAACCCTGTCAACACCGTAGACATATATCTTGCTCATATTAGCAAGGATAATTTCGATAGGAGAAGCAAAACACTTATACGTTGCAAAATATTGTTGTAAGATATTATTACCCTTTACAGGGATAACACAATTGCCAAATAATGATCAACATGCAAAGTCACTGGGGCAAGTTTTTGTGAGTTTTCATGGAGGAATTTATTTTTACTTAATAATTTTCAATACCCATGCAGAAAGAAGCTCAAACTAGAACCGCTTTCGTTTAGGAGAAAAAGAGACGCCGTCCTCATCCTCGATTCGAACCAGGGTCCCTCCGTTTAGCTTAAAGTGTCTTGACTTACTAGTTGTTGAAAATTATTGAGTAAAAATAAATTCCCCCGCGAAAACTTAGAAAAACTCGCCCCGGAAGCTTTCTGTGTTGACAATTATTTGGCAATTGTGTTATCCCTGTGAAGGGTAATAATATCTTACATCCTTATATACGAAGAAAAAGAGCATTTGTTCTTGTCCTCGGTCGTCTAGTAGGTCAAGACACCGCGGGTTAAACGTGGGGACCCTAGTTAGAATCCGGGATTAGAACGGCGTCTCTTTTTCTCCTAAACAAAAACAGCTCTAGTTTGAGCTTATTTCTACGTGGGTGTTGAAAATTATTAAGCAAAAATATTGCTTGTTTGCTGTCAAATGATGTGAATCACACACCCAGCCACACACCCAGCCTGCCCTAACATTATCTCTCATTGCAGAAAAAACAGCACCTTTGTCATTGGATGACCAGGAATTAGTACTATTCAGAGTTTTTTCATACTTTTTCGATTGTATCAAATCGACCAATAGGAAGAAAGGTGCGGATGGGAATACCTCCTTTATTCTAGCTATCTTGGTTTCTTCCCATCAAAGTTTCCAATGTGTCCAAAATTCCCTTTTTTTTTTACATCTCTAGTGGCAGACAGAGAGAGAGAGAGAAAGAGAGAGAGAGAGAGAGAGAGAGAGTTTGAATATTGATGGTCACGAAAACAAGCAGAATACAATTTAAATAAAGTTCAGTAATCTCTAAGTGCTACAAATGTTTTGATAACGCAACTCAACAGTTTTATATCATACAATTAACGCCAATTTTGTGGATCAAAAGGGGAAAAAAAAGTCTTACGTAAGCAACAATTAACGCAGATTTAGTTAATGATATGTACTTCACGAAAATGTATACAAAATTGGGTTAAATAAATGAATTTATTATTATCATTATGATCAGTAGTCTCTTTTTATCAGGAAATTAAGAAACTCATGGAGAGGGTGCCACCCATTCCAGGCATTCTTTCTACGTGAAGTTTCTTTTCCTTGATTAGCTCCGCCCTATTAGGCAAAGAAAGTAATTTCCCATTTTTAAGAAAAATTGTTTTGCGTGAATTCTATTGCACGAATTTTTATTTTTCATGTTCTTACATAGAGATAAGCTATGAATAATTTAAAATAACTAAAGACTTACAAAATATTTTTCAAAATAAAATTATTATTTTCCACAGAGGATAGCATGTCGAGATTTTCATATTTTAAGGTTTTTCCATGTTTTCTCTAAAACTAAGCATTTTTCAAGATAAATCCGTAGGAACAAAATTATTGAATGAAAATAAAATGCTATAAAATGATGCCATACTTTTCACTATTTCGGAAATAGAAATGAAGATAATTGCATGTAAAGTACGCAATTCAGAGTAAGACAAGAGAAAATCAGGTAATTTGAGCCTTAATCTTTAGAATTGAGGAATCCGGAATGCTGGAAAGCTATAGGTTCCGCCTTATTATATGATATAATTTGATTTTATAATTTGACGACGACACTGCGTACTATTAAAATAATTGATAAGGCAACAAATTAATACAGTTCAAACACAAGATAGCTAGAATAGACTATTTAGTTTATATTCTAGTTATCTTAGTTAAAACTTCCATCTTATTTGTTAAAATATGTGAGAAATGGCTTCATTTAATTGCTTTTACGCCGTCTCCGGACGTTTTTAACTCCTTGGCCTTTATTTTATTATATTAACATTGGCATTACTATGGTAACTGTCCATAGTATTGGCGCCAAATGTCGCCTTTGTTATGATATCTAAGGCCTTGCAATTAATTTTTTAATTTTAATTTGCTTATTTATATTCATAAGCTGCAGTTGGTAAGTCACTAAGCAGCTAATTTGCGGTAAAATCATCCTATAGTTATTTATTTTCTATCAGTTTTTAAAGGAATTATTAGAGCGTTGGTGCAGCTGTGGGGAGGGGTTAAAGAGCGGCTTAGCCTCCCACCTCCAAAGAAGATTAGCCACCGCTTATCATCGGCGTCAACGGCATAAAAATCTATCAGTAGAAGGCATTTTGGTTGAAATTGGAAGGGGACATGGAACCCTAATACCAACATTGGGTAGGTGGGACGGGTCCCCTCCGCTAACTGCTCCTGTGCCGCTTAGGAAAATGAAAATTACAAATGAATGCCATGGCCCCTTATTTTGACTTCGAGGCCAATTACGCCAATGTATCAGTTTGGGGCAAAACAATTATGTGTCAAATTTTGTATCTATGTTTACATTTATTTAGTGAAGGTGCAAGCTCACGGGACCGGAAAAAAATTCCGTAGTATGCAGGTTTCCGTCTTATGGAGGTTACATGCAAAACAAATACATACATAGTTAAATTCAGTGGTAAGAGATGACTGGATATGCTAATTGTTTTTATTTGTCTTATCTTGCGAACTTTAAGATTATATTTATTTTCCTTTTGATAAAAATATTTATTTTATCACTGCATTTTATTTTTATTAATTTTAATTTTTGCACTATTTTGTGGGTTTAGTAATTACGATAAATATGGTGCAAAATTTCATGCAAACTATACATGCCAATTTCATACAAAAAGTCTATTATGTAAGCTTAAATTGTAACGATAAAGTACCTCTCTTGTAAAGATAATGATTCCCTTGTATAAAGATACTCTTCCTTGCGGTGGGTTTATCCATGAATTGATAAAGTGGATATGAGTGACTTTTCGTTCTGGTTAATAATGAACGCTTTTATTTAAGAAGTGGGTGGCACTGGCATACGTAAGAGGGGTCGATTATGGTTGTAACCCCCCTTGCGATGAAATTGTTTATAGTATACATGTAAATACAATGGAGTTGTAGCTCTGTAACCCCCCATTGTAAGCCTGTAACCCTCTCCTTATGAACTTTCTGGGTATGCCTATGGTGGGTGGGTGGTGTGCAAAATGGTGGTCATACAAGCATAGGCGTAGGCAGAAAGTTCATAAGAGGGGGGTGTTATATGCTTAATGGGAGAGGTTACAGAGCTGTAACTCATATATTCCTACGTTAAATATACAAAATTTCATTACGATGGGGGTTACAACCCCCAAAACCGCCCCCTGGCTACGCCTATGCGGACAAGGGCATTCTATATCTGTAAAATGCCTTTTATTCGTCATCCCCCACTTTGCTATTTGCATTGTATTACAACCCTCTTTCCTTTTTCTGCTGAGAAAATTTTCTTCCTACTAACGATTTTCCGCTTTATGCAGGTTTTTCTCTTTAACGGGACTAAATAGTGCTTTCCGTTTCCGCGTTAGACAGTTTCCGTAGCTAATGTTAACTACCATTGACTTTTGAAGGGACCGTAAAAAAATTCCGTGTTGAGCAAGTTTCCGCTTTATGTAGGTTCCGCCTAAGACAGTTTTCACTGTATATTTTTGTATACATTAACCATTCTAATTTAAGTCAACAGTATTTTATGTATCAGTTTGGGGTTAACAGTGTCAACTGCGTTCACTTTAGGAATGCCATCCATTTTAGGAAATGCAAATTCATTAGCTGTACACTTTTTCATGAATTTAACAATGTACTCGTCAGAATTGTCACATGACAGAACAAGTGCAACAAAATGCTTGAATAACCTTTTTGTCTCAAACTTCACAACAATGTAGTCATTTAGGCTTAATCTTGTTGGCATTTTTTCCATGTTTCCGTTTCTGTAATAGAGCCAAAATAGTCTTCACCACTTGTATCACTAAAAGAATAAATGTCAGAGTAGACAAGTTTGATTTTTTTGTTACGTTCGATGTTTCTGCTATAATTAATGGACAGCTTTAGTACACCGGTGCCATATTGAGGACGCCACTTCCCGTGTTGCACATTAAACAGCTTAGACTCTTAACTTGCATAGTAAATGGATTTTCTTTTATCCAAGTTATCTAATGTATGTATGTTTGGCGCAGTATAGCCCAGATGCTCTTGCGCCATAAAAAAGCCAAACAATCAATCAATCAAATGTATGCGCATAGTGCCTTTAAAAGTTGCTATATCTTTAGGTAATAGCTTGTCAATACTTCATGCAGCATTTTTAATGACATTTATATTTTGGGAATTAACAGCAAGTGTATTGAAGTTGGTCATATCTTTATCTCTACCCACGAGGGAATCAGCAATTCTTTTTAGGCAGCCTCCTCCTTCATCTGGAGCTCCTTTCCTCATGCCCAATTTCCATATAATGCCAATTCAAAGCATCTACACCCAATTCAAGAGCAACGAAGACTGCCATCAAATAAAACATTTTCCTATTTTGATATTGATTTGGAGGACTGTCGGTAAATATATGTGCAATTTTCAAACTTGGTTGTAAACATTTTATTTCAGTGATTATCGACTTCAAGTGAACACATATCGCTGAGGGGTCATGCCTGAGACTATCGGATAATGGGCCCATCCTCTAGCTCCTCCCTTTTAAGCCAATGCTCCTAACGTTCATATGGTTTTTGCTTTTTTCTACTTTGAACTTTTGCGTGAAACATCAGTATTTTAATTTCCATTTGAGTAATGTAGTGGGGTACAAATGGCAGTCTGTAGATCACATACTGGCTATGAGGTTTTGTGTGGCTCACTATGAGATTGACAAAAAATATTTTTTATTGTCATTTTCGGCCACAAACTCCTGCTGCATGTCGATTTTCATACTTTTGATAAGGTGTAGTCAGTGATGTAGATCAGGTAAATCCCTGGTGGGTAGGGTAAATATGAATGGGTTTTTACCAGGGTTGTCAAATACCCAGTTTTTTTTCATGAAAAACTCAACCCACTTGGGTTTTCCAGGGCTTTATGGGTTTTTAGAAGTGGTGTCTTTTAGATATTAATTAGTATTGACATTTTCATAATCATTTAAATAATCAGATTCATTACAAACTAAGTTGAATTCTCAAAAAGCCTGCTTTTCCACTTTCTTGTATAACTATCAAAAATGTGTAGAAATATCAAATGAACATAATGAAGAATTTGAAAAACATGTTTTGGTATGCTTAAATAACAAAGGATTGAGTGTACAGAGAATGTGTAAATTTGTAGGCACAGTTAGCAATTACTGGTATGTAACTAAGTATGCCAACTGGAAAAACGATTTTTAATATTGCGTACAGCTTTGCTACAATTTTTAACAACAGAGTTTGGGCAAATTTTAAGTTGTTTACCTCGAATTTTGTTCATGCAGAATAAGTTTAGTTTTTGTATGTTGAAAAACACATAAAAATTAGACGTATTATATATACATATTGTACCGTCATTCGTGGTTACTTAAGCCACTTTTCAATTTAAAACATCTGCCAATTCAACATCATTTACTTTAGACAGGCATATTCGGGGTTATAACATTGAGCTGATAACCTCCCTTACAAATTTTCTGCCCGTGCCTATGTTTAGAGATTAAACTAGTTGTAAAACTTGGTCTACAATTACACTCTGTTTACATGTATGAAAGTTTTCCAAAACATGTATGTTAAAGGTAAAAAAAACAAAACATGGTGGCATAAATTACCTCTCAATATGGGGTAACTAAAGCCAGCAGAAGAATTCAATGTTTGACTTAGGTTAGTTGATGATGGGGTATCAAAATCCATATAAAGGGCTAAAATAAATGTAGATATACTGCTCAAGATATTTATTAGTAAAAATGAAAGTAAAAAGTAAATTTTTTTACATTTTAGTGTTTCGGATGTTTAATTTACACTAAAAAAGTTCAAGATGTTTAATTTAACATGTGTTGCCAAAATCAGTGTCCGAAATTTACCCAGCATAATGGCTTTAGTTACCGCAGTGGCTTACGTAACCCTTGATGGCGGTACGTATTATACGTTTAACGTATAATACGTCTCAACCCTAATTTTAGGACAAGTAAAAATTATTACGTAAAATCCTCTATTGAGCATGATTTTTAAATATTATCAATAGAAAATTGCAATTAGCAGTTTAGTCAACAACAACAACCATATTTCTCGTAGTCAGTAATGTGGGAATGGGATGGGCCCAAGGCCACCATTGGATAGCAAGATATACCGTTCTCATTAACGATGAATCACATGATCTTTTTTTGAAAGCAGCTTGACTCGCCTAATTTTTGAATTGCTATGTTTCTGCTCAGTGTGTCCATGTTGTTATTACTAATGCTTTCAATATATTTATTTGCGATTATAGTTTATTTTATGAGTTTGGTGCATTTTATTTTCTCTTTTTTTGTAGAAGCTGGTCTTACAAATGGCTGGGAAGGTGAAAGGCAGGAAGAGGAACAGTTTAGAAAAACCACTCTGCAAGTATGGAAGCTCATGCTATCGTAAGAACCGTGAGCACTTGGCTCAATTTAGACATCCCCCTGCAAAGGACTTAAATCAAGTAAATTTAACATTCTGAATTTCAGTGTTGTTTAGCATGCTTTAAATATCTTGTATGTTAATGGCAGTTACTTTTTGTAATTTTCGACTCATGCTTTCTTATTGGCAGGGGTGATTGTGTTCCGGGATTTCCTGAAATTCTGGGAATTTCAACTTGCCTCTTCCGGGATTTCTTTTTAAAAATTACAAAAATTTTGTGTTGTTTCTTATATATATTTTTTTATATTCCTTCGGAAATCATTGTTTTTACCAAAAATATTACGTAACTTTTCAGGGAATTTTCTGTTATGTTCAGGGAATCTGGTTTAGATTTACAATTACCCCTGCCTATTGGTTGTAATTTAATTTCTAGGGATTTTTCTCCAGTATTATATTAGTAAAATATACACAAGAGTTTATAAAATTGTATTTTACATTCAGTAGACTCGTGCTTTTATGAACTTTCAATTTGCAAACTACTGTATTGGTCGTGAAAAATGTCCCATATACTAATTTTAATTTATGCTCTGATTTACGAACTAAATTTTACACATCTCTCTCTTTTTTTTTTACGAACTCATTTTTTTTATAGTTTTCCTTCAAATGCCAAAAACTTGGAAATGGAAATTAAGAAATTTTCCCAAATTCGTTGAGCTTTGAATCTCCCAAATTTTAAAGTGAGGGAAAAAGAATTTATAATCAATTTCATATTATTTTATATACAGTAAAACCTCCCAAAAACGATATACGATATAACGATATATCCCTCTACAACGATAATTTTTCTCGGTCCGTATAATGAACCCTCCCTATAACAATAACTCCCTCTACAACGATAATTTTTCTCGGTCCGTATAATATTGTTGTAGAGAGGTTTTACTGTATTTATGAAGCGTAGCACTTTAATTAAACGTTGACAGAAAAGGAAAACTGTTGATTTGCAGCTCTATTTAAGAAATGGCGATATAGAGCTGGGTAAAATCAGATTTGATGTACATAATATTTTGAATTTAGAAAGTATAGGCATGTGTAACTTTTGGTTCTGAAATTTATTCATGAGTTGTGGCATCGAATTTTGATTGCTATGAATATGTTGAAGTTATTTACTGTCTGGACATAACCTCAGCTATCATTAGTAAAATAGAGAGAAGGCTTATATCTTCCGAATATTGTTGATTTGCCTAAGAGAAAAACTGTATTTACAATTTTGAAATTCTCTACAACTTTGAATTGAATTTTTTTTTTTTATAGGGTCCTTAGGGTTTCATAAAAACTTGAGTCTGCTATACATAAATAATATTCTAAAAGGTGTAAATGACAGTCTGTGCTTTAATTGCATTTATGCTTTATTTTCATTTTAGTTTTGTGGCTTGCATCTTAATTGCAATGAAATTTTGTTGCAAATAAATTTAACTATATATTTTTTTAAAGTAATAGGAATATGTAGTATTTGTGTATAATATAATGGTGTATAACCATGGGCACCCATATGGTGGGGCAGAGGGGGGGGGGGCTCAAGCCCCCCCTTAGCCGTTCAAAAATTTTATTTGCCTAATTCTGCTATGCATTTAGTTTCAAAAGTTTTACAAGTAGGTTTTAAAATAAGATACTTTTTAGCTCATTACTAATTGTCAAGCAGTATCAATTATTTTTGTAGCATTTTAGTATCTTGTACATTCACTAAAATTTTTGACAGTCTTGAGAAGAAAGTAATATTAATTTTTCTCAGCCCCCCCCCCCTCCCCTGGATGTACTCATATGGGTGCCGATGTGTGTATAATTAAGGTCCATGACAAATACACCTTTGAACAAACCTAAATACCTCATCTAGAACAGCATCTTTATTATTGCCTTTGCATCATAAAAATGTAACTGCCTAATTTAACCTGTAAGTAAAATTTGTATGTTTATAAAAAATGTCGTGGCTGCTGAGCAGTTTATTTATTCTAAGAGTTTATTATCTGTTCGCATTGTTTTGCGAATGTAGGTTTCAGGGACATTCTAAACAAGCCAATATTCTGTTCGGGGAAAACAAAATGTGGTGTAAATTTCCACGTTTTCATTTATATATGCTTTCATTTCGGCAGGGTTAATATAATACTTTGATTGTTTGCATAAGTTGTTTTGATGGCCTTGTGTGCAACCCTTCAAATAAATCTATCCACTTCTGTGTGTTGCAGTTCTAATTTTTCGGAGTATGTGTGTATGTCTTTTTTCATTCCTTTAACCCTTATGAGACTGGGACCTTTGCGGGAGATTTTCATTTGCTTCTGTTTTTTACATTCATGTTTTCCTGATCTCTCCTTATCAGGGTTCTCAAGCACCTAGAGAACCTGGAGTTGTCAGGAAATTTGAAATCACCCCTAAAACTTGGGGGAAATGAGATTTTTGGGTTAAATATGAAAAAATCAGGCAAAAGTGTAACTTAAACAGAAGTTACGCTTTTGCCTGATTTGAATAGCTAAATTTCACACATACCTAAGCTATTTCCCTGAAACCAAAGTTCAGTTTGTAGCCCTGCGGTGGCACAGGGTGGTAACGCATTCGTCTAGTGTGCCGTTAACTCAGATCCGACTCCCAACGGTGCAAAGAATGCTTACTCGGAGATATCAAAGATCTCATTGCAACGTTGGAAATAAGTATTTCATTTTGAGCAGCAGTACTGCTCCTCAAATTTTGATATTGAGGAGTAGTTCTAGGAAATTGAGGGGCAGTTTTACGACATTTTCAAAATTACATTTTCTGCAAGAAAACCAACAAGTTTAAAGAGAAAAGTAATATTTAATGTGTGTGTTCAAAAAGTGCTGAACAATGATTTCAGTTACAAACTCTTATGACTTAACTTTTACAGACAAAATAATTTGCAAAACAGAAGAACTGGTGCAGGAGATTCTGCCATTAAACGCTGCCAAGCAGACTCTCATTACAATTCGTGCATATATCATCATGATGGTATACATAAGAAATATAATTTTTTATTTGAAGAGGCCCATGGTGAAAAATTGGAGCTGGTCCATTTTTGAAGTCACACTATGCCCTGGGTTAAAAGTTAGGAGCAGAAAGTTGGGCATCAATGGCACTTGACAATTTTTCTTCAGTTACCAAAACGTTTTATTTGTGTGCAATTTAAAAAAAAAAAACTGTCAAGATAAACTCTAACTGAAAGTTTTTATAAAGGTACCTTTTAATGAAACTGACATTATTTCATATTCCGCCCCTGAGCAGCAGGGCTGAAGTCAGAGTCATCGACCCTTCCTAACCACCCAAAAAATTAAATTAAAGTTTAAAGAAAACATAAGGGGCATTTATGAACAATTTTATGCTAAAACGAACAAGTGCAATTTTGTCAATTCGGCTCCTTAAATGCGATAGAAAATTGTCGAATATCGTGGGAGGAGGGTGTGTTATGATTACCGTACGTACATTATGTTAAGATAGAAATAGCGAGATGTTTTTGCGAATTATTTTATTTGACAACGAAATTTTTATTCCCAATGTTTTATTTTGTGGGGAAAAGTGGGGCAGGTTCTTTTTTCGAAATTTTCCAGAATTTCAAGTTGAGACAAAAACAGGAGATATGCTTTCGAGGGGAGGGAAGATCGACGAAAATCTAGAAATTTTACTGCCGATTCCGTTTCGCATAGCCTTTGTGATTGAGAATTGATAGAAAACTTAAAAACTGAAAATGAGCGTGAAGCCAAAGAACATCGCTAAATGTAAACTATCCCTAAAAACTTCCTTAAAGGTAGAAAAGGCTAAGTTGAGACGCTAGTAGAATGCTAGGGACAGAGAAGCAAGGTATCATAGTTAGCCAGAGCCTACTAGATTGCAGACTATGGGTTCCCCCTTAACGAAAGTAACAATGATTCTGATCTTGCGACGTGAGTCTGTGAGATTTGCGTGAAGGAAAAATAAAGGATTGAGCAATCGAAATTTGCATTATATAAACAATAAAAATTGAAAAAGTTAGGTGCCAAAAATAACGACAAGGTCTAAAATCTTGGTCGTCAAAACAAAATTTATAGGTGCAAAATCTGATTGACCGCCAATTTCGAGCCATGGACACACAACCACAGAAAGACGGGGTTTCAATCGATCCTCTCAAACGAAAAGATGCGGAGGAAGGTCACATGATATGAAAACGGAAGGGATGGCAGAATGAATGGAAGCTTGAAAGCAGACAAAAAGCAAATGGGGCAGTATGGATGACAACTGATGGGAAGGAATTTAATACCAAAATTTCAATGTTTGCATTTTAAATAAAGGTTACTTTTTTTGTCATTTTAAAAAATGTTTGGAGTTATTATTGTTTTTTTTTGCATCGCACAATTTTCAATGCAGTTTGCGAAATTGTATCGTCTTGCATACGTTTTGAACCGCAAACTGCGATGCGATACCGCTTCTTTCCAATGCTTGCTCACTGTAGTCTGGGGTTTGGTTCCCTAGGCCTTAAGAGGTTCGGATTCCTCGGAAAACAGTAGGTCCCGGCGCAGCATGACCACTGTAGTCTTTGAGCCGTAAAACCACAAACAAGTAAGTTTAGTTTGTGATTAATCAGGGAATTGTGTCGAAGAAAACTTAGAAAAGTCAGGGCCTTTTTCTTCAAGGTGAGTTGTGTGTTTTGCTGATTTTTTTAAGTTTGTCTTCCGCAGTCCTCTGTCATGTGTTACTTGGTCTAATTCATTCTTTTGGGGGAGGGGGGGCGGGATTCCAGTCTAGTGCTTGTATAATTTGATACAAGATCGTTAATTATGTATTGTTTGTAGTTAAACCACTATTACCATTGGTAATTTTCATGAAGAAAAAAGTTTTACATATGTAGATATTGATTTGTTTTTGTAGTCAGATACCTCCTTGCGTGCTGATGACCCACAATCATCTGAAGTCATCTTGGACGATTCCAACACATTGCCGTTATCTGTAGATGCAGTTGAAAGCAAAGAAGCGGATGATTCCTCACCTGTATTAGTGGAAACTGAAGATACGCCACGACCACTATCTCCAACAGATATTGAAGAAAATATCAAAGAGAAGTTTTTAGTTGAGATGCCTGCAGATTTCTACTATCTCTGGGAATTTGCCAAGACAATTCATGAAGAGGATCCTTCAGGTGCTGAAGAATTTTGTATTAAATAATTTTGACCCCGAATCCAGTACTATGTAAGTTATTTGTGCATCAAGAAAACGTGCTCAGGTTTCACACTAAGAAATCGTTGCAAAAGTAGCATTTCCTTGGCACACATACAGTAGAACCTGTATACAATGAAATCCGTAATGATACACAAGGGACTGTGAAAAAGTATTATGGACCAGGGTTGTCCAACATATGGTCCATGGACCATATTCTGGCCCTCCAACAGTGTTAATCTTGCCCACCGACAATTGTGTGGAATGGAAAAAAAAAAACAAAGAAGCAGAAAAAAATTTAGATTTTTTTTTCAGAAATCGAGAAAAACCTCATGGATGACATATCACAGGTGAACAAATAATCGGAAGAAACTCTGAAGAGTTTGTTTTTTTGTTTTCTTGCTGAAACAGTTGGCCCACCAGATCCGTGAAAATTTTGTAAATGGCCCACTGCCCGAACTGGTTGAACAACTTTGTCAAAGCTGTGCTCACGGTGTTAGCGGCCCTCAAAAATGTTTTGACATAACACAATGATAAAAAGACTGACCAGGGTTTAACATTACAAAATAAAGTCCTTCAAAGTCTAAATGCTGAAGGTGAATACAAAGAAAGAGAAGATGAAGTTAAATTGAAAATAGGGGATAAAAATTAAAATTTGAATTAGTATAATTTGCTATTACTATAATTATTACAAATTAATGAAAAGTGAACTTAATGAACATGGTCACTTTAATTATACTACTACAACTTACAAAATAATTTTTCTAGCTTTTTTGTGCAACAAAACTATGAAGTGTCAGAAACCAGGGGTCTCTGCAGTGGCCATATGGCCACCACAATAAACATGAAAACGTACATAGGCTACTGATTCTAACGCATTTGACTAATAACACGTGTATTTATTTTGACTGCCATTTAGAAGTTGCATGAGCATTATGGGAAGTATGACGTCACGCGCAAAAGATCAATTGACCAAATTCTCTGTCGGAAGCCAATAGGGCCTCTGAAAACTAATTTCTTGGTATTTGCACTACTTTTTTAGTGGCCCCGGACCACTGCCATAGGCGTAGAGTTATATGGGCCCGTGGGGCTCAAGTTCTCCCCCCC
>QLNU02014176.1:8565149-8575188 GCA_006491805.2 Dysdera silvatica
TTTGTAAACCATCCTGGATTAATCTTTTTATTTTTTTTATTATTTTCATTGGAAAAAGTTTCATTATATATTTCTTTCAATTTATTCATAAATAAATCGTATCATGTTTCCGATTTTGGTAAATTTTCTTTTTTAATAATTTTTGCCAATAAATTTTTTGTAATTCGTTATGAAAATTTATTATATTTTCATTTTTAAAGTTTCGTGTTTTTATTTCTTTTTTTATTGTATTGAATTGTTTTCTTTATATCAATAAGTATCAATCTGTAATCACTTATATGTAAATCTGGGAGTGTTGTTTCAGTATTTAAAATATTAGTAAAGTCGAAATCAATTTTACTTGCACTATTTTTAGTAATTCTAGTTTGTTTATTTACTATGTTTAAGACCATTTGATTCCATTAAATTTAGCGGTTTTATTGAACAAAAATTTTTCTTATCAATATTAAAATCTCCCAGTATCAGTAAGTTATTATGAATGCATTTTTTTAGTTTATTTTCTAGTAAGCTCAAAAAAGTATTTATTTTCATTGATGGCCGTCCATATAATGCTAATAACGTAAATATTTTTGTTCTTATTGATAATAGTTCAATGTCTTTTTCGATGATTAAATCTAGTTCAATTTGTTCAGTTTCAAGTTCTGTTTTTGTATATATAGATATTCCACCTCCTTTAGAGTTTTTTCTGAATAATGCGAATGCATTGTAATTATCTATGGAGTTATCAGAGTAATCGTTTTTCCACGTTTCCACTATAACAATTATATCTGGTTCTTTTAATTCTTGAATAACGTTATTTAGTAAGTCCATTTTATTTTGAAGACTATTGGCGTTCATATATAGCATTTTTATTGGTTTTGATGACTTTTTTTGAGGAACTTTTATTGTTTTAGTGATCTTGTTTTCTTCTTAATATTTATTTTAGTTGATTTGACCTTATGAGAGTCATCTCTCGTCTCGTAAGTATGTCTCATCGTTTTGTTTATTATTTCTTCTCTTTTCCTTATTATTTCTTTATCTTTATTGTTCTCAGTTGTTTTTTCTCAAATATAATTTAATTCCTCAATATCAGTAATATCCAAGATTTCAGCATTTTCGTCCTTTCTGAGCTTTATTCTTCCTTTGTATGTCCATGCAAATTTCAAGTCTCATTCTCTTTTAAATCAGCCTACTTCTCTGAATATCATCCTATTTCTTTCAGTCAAGTGCTCATTTAAATAGACCTTATCTTTTATATGGCGTTTACCCAGTCCATTAAATAGCTTAGTATTTTTTCTCATTTTCCATAGATTATTTCTTTTTTCTTCTTTAAATATGACCAATACGTTACTTTTTCCAGACTTGCTTGTTTGAAGCCTATGCGCTACTTCTATATCTTGCTTTGATATGTTTACATCCAATTCTTTACACATTTTTATTACTTCGTTAGCGCTGTCTTCGTTTTCCTTTTTTAGATAACCTGAAATAATTATGTCCTTTCGACGACTGTAGATATCCATATTGTTAATCTTTTGTTTAACTCAAAATTTTCATTACTTACAAATTCTATATCACGATCCATGTTTGAGAATCTTTAATTTACTTCTTCCTTTCTTGTTTCTATTACTGAATGTAGTTTTTCAAGGTTCTTTTTTAATGAGTCATTGTCAGTTTTTAGGTTATGGCATAAGTCCTTCATTTTATCCTGTTCCTTTATCATTTCGTCGGTCTTTAAGAGTATTAACTCGATTTTAGATGACATTTTATTTATGATTTTATTTGTTTCGTTTGTATTTCCTTCTGACTGATTTTTTATTTCTCTTAATTCCTGGAATAATCCTGTGATGTTTGATTCCGCCGTTTTTTTTCAGGTTCCATTATTTCCACTATGCAATGTCTAAAGTGTTATTTCACTATTTTCAGCCAATAACATAACTATATAGCAATTTACAGGATAAGAAAATTCGGAAAAAGAACATTTAAAGGGGTGCGAAGAACGCAAGATGCATTAAAAGATTGAACACATAAACAGCGGTCAGAATGTAAACAAAGATATTTCCAACAGTTCTTTAGTCAGGAGTTCACTCCATGGGGTACTATTGCCAGTAGTTCAAGACGTCAGCTTCCCCCCTTATAAGACTTTCAGTTCACGCCATTTGTTTATGTATGCATTGAGATTTATTGGAAAGATTGACCACAGATAGCGGTACTGTATTTCCATACGAGGTTAGCTACCATCGCAGGAACAAGAAGTGGGAGTGTGAAAAAATTCACCCACATACTCCCACCGAATAGGTAGCGGGAGAAAAGCATCTGAGGGAACCTGAATAAGGTTCAAATGGACAGTTTACCCGAACGAACACGACATCCAGAGAAGCACGTCTTTGGGGAGGAGTTTTTCATAACTTATAATTCTCCATTTATTCCTTCTCTGATTCTACATTTTAACTTTCTAATTATTTATTCTCCACTTCTCAACTCTAATCCTCCATTCTCTAATTATCCACTTTTATTATACATTTTTCACTTCTCCATTCTCAACTCTCTAATAGTCCACTTTCTGATTCTCCGTTCTTAACTCTCAGTATGAATTTATAGTATTTCTTTTGTAAGATATTATTACCCTTCTCAGGGATAACACAATTGCCAAATAATGGTCAGCACACAAAGCCACCAGGGCGAGTTTTTTGTGAGTTTTCATGTGGTAATTTATTATACCTAATGTTTTGACACCCACGTATATGCTCAAGCTAGAACTTAATATTTAGGAGAAATAGAGACGCCGTCGCCATCCTGGAGTCGAACCAGGGTCCCTCCGTTGAGCCCGGAATGTCTTGACCGCTAGACGAATGAAAACGTTTTTCTCCTAAACAAAAAACTCTAGCTTGAACATATACGTGGGTATCAAAATATTAAGTATAGTATTTCTTTTGTTTTGAAAAACTGAATAACTTGAAGCTGTTAAAGAAAGCAGTGGGGGATAGGTTGATAGGAAGAGTGGTGAAGGACGGGGAGCTTGAATTTTCTAGGGCCAATGAGTAGGCTCAAAAGCTTATGTCACTGGCATTTAATTGGGAACCTCTACATAGAGAGCATTGGATGGAGGATTCTAACAAATGAACTATTAGAATTTATATGTATGCAGTCGAACTTCCATAAGTCAAACCTCCGCGGGAGCGGGCAAAACTTCGAGTTATCGAATAATTGTTTTATTACTATACATGAATCCAACAATACGTTTTAAAAATCATATAAAATGCTGTAATTGATACAAACTGTGATTAAAAGGAAGTTTAACACGTATATACCCTTAAAAATCATATTTTATTAAAAATATAATTTTTTCTTGTCGTTTCGACGCAAAATTTGCATTTAAAACTTAAATCTCTAAATTAGCAATAGTCTTTAAAATGTTTTCAGGCATTAATTCGTGAAAGGATCTTAATGTTTCGGTTACAGAAAAAGTGTCTTTAAAAGTAGGAACAAGACACGAACTCTATACCTTGTCATCATCGTCATCAATAGGTATCTCCTAAACCAGGGATCTTCAACCTTTTTCGCTTCAAGGACCAATTTTGCTTATTCTTGTAGGCCCGCGGGCCGCACTACTAAGTGGATACCTACCACTAAACGTGGGCTGAAAACCAGTTATTAAAAGAGGCCTTTTCCTCAATTGCATTTGAATTAAAAAAACCCGTTTTTGACGTCAGCTCCCATGAATTCTAACGGGACGAGTGGTCAGTTTTCTGCGAACGGACTATATATGTATGTGTGTGCATGCACGTTTTAAAAGCCAAGCTTGAGTTTATCAAATGCCTAATATTTATAATGGATGGCCCTGAAAAGGGTCGTTTTTTATAGTGTGTGGCTTTGGAAAGGGTTATTTTTGGTATGCATTTTTATTATTGTTGCAGATTATTTCGCAACTGTATTAAAATTCAGGCTCTTGGAAGGCATTTTGTTTCGTTTAAAGGGTATGTCCGCTTAACTTTATTTCGTGTGTTCATCATTCCATCTTTGTTGCGTAACTCAGCTCTTTAAGACATTTTTCAAGATTTTTCGAATTCTTTTAGGATATTTTCAATTCTTGTATCTAATTGTACATATATATATATATATATATATTTTTTTTTATTCCTGGATTTCCCCACCCTTTCGGCGCAGTAGAGTCCAGATGTCCTTGCGTCATAAAAGTCCAAATAAACAAACAAGCGCCCCACCCTTCTTCTCTCTCTTTGTTTCCCTCTTCCTTCCCTCCCACCTTCCTCTCTCACCACATAACCGCACACCCGAGGGAGTCGCCGTCAAAGGAGGGAGCGCTTTGAACTAGGGGCTGTACTTTGAACACTCCTAAGAGAAAAAACGCCATATGCAGATGTCTGTGATTGTCATAGGCGTAGAGCTTTCATAATTACTGGGGTAGGGGGCAAGCAGATATCATGCACATTTATACATTACAATATATGTAAAGATGAAATTTTTTCAAATTATTGGGGGGGGGGCCCATATATCTGTACGCTTATGGTGGTCGTGTTGTACCCTTTGCATTGCCGACCTAAAATGGAAATGATTTTTCGACTGGAAAAAGTGGCTAGGGCCATAGCTAGATGCTTTTTACAAAGGGGAGGGCCTAAAAGTTGCAGGATGGGTTCAGATAGCTAAGCCGTCGTTAATGTTTTAATACATTTTATTAATATATTTAAGGATACTGGGTATCTAAAACTAATATATTTAACACTAATGAATAAATTTCTTAACATAAATTTTGCATTAAAAATTTAGAGATATACTAAAATTTAGAATTTCTTTTATCCCTTCCAGTAGAGTAGATGAAGATTCAAATCTTTAACGAAACAGTACGGAGCTTCACCAGGAGATTCCATAACAAACAGTTATTTCGACACTGGCGTATGGTTTAAAAACACGACGTTTCCGGAGCCAACTGCTTTCTTTATCAGGTACCTTTACCTGACAAAAGGAGCAGTTGGCTCCTGAAGCTTCGTGTTTTTAAACCTTACGCCAGTGTCGAAATAACTGTTTGTTATTCAAATCTTTGTAGAAAACATTATTTATACAAGATCTACAGCAGGAATCCATTTTGAATCTATTTTTAACGTAAAATAATAATTTCCATTATCGTGTGTAGTTTTATAACAAACAAAATTCTACAATATTTTATTTTGAGAAAAAATATTTTCTAGGGTAGGCTCAGCCCTCTCTAGCCTCAGTCTAACTTCCACCCTAAAAAGGGGAATAGCAAATCAGGATGTTTAATTAAGGCGAATGTAGACATGTACATATGTACGTATTCAAAAATACGTATGTCATGGAAAGTCGAAAATATTTAACGAAATTCAACATAGCAATAAAAAATAATTGCTTTAATTTTTCTATCACGCAGCTGACAAGGATTCTAGCAACAATCTAAAACTGAAAGTAGAAAATTTCAAAACGTACAAAATGGGATATGTGCAAGTGCATATGTCTACCTTTTACAGATAAATAACTTCAATTGTTAACAAAAAGTTATTCAGTTCAAGAATTCAAATTGAAAAAACGATTTTTTACGGCTAATAAAAAGCTTTTACTTTTAAATTTTTTATAAATTTCGTTTTAACTGTAAACCTTTATTTAATGGACAATTTGAATTATTTAATGTACGTCAAAAATGCAAAAAATATTGATATTATAAAATCTGTAAATTTATTAAAAAGAAAGTATGACTATGGATAGATGATTAAACTTCAACGAACTCCGAAGTCTTTTACAAGTGAATTCGAAACTAGTGACTAATGGCTAGAAATGGAGGAAAGCAGAAAAATATAGATTGTTACGACGTTCTCCTCCAAATAGGAAATATGCTACATAAATTGTATTTTACAAATTGATTTCTTTGATTTTACATTTTTACAAATTTAATAATGTAGACAATATTGATTTCGATTTCTTTAGACTATGAAAAAAATTGTGTGTTATAGACTAATTTGAGTGATATTGGGCACGCTAAAGTTTGAGTTGACGCATGTGTTTTAATTAAATAGAATAGGTGGTAATAAAACGCAGGGAAAAAGTTCTCTGATATTTCCCTGATTGATTTCTAAACATTTCCCTGATATTTTTACGTCCGTGTTGCTGGCAAGAATGTGAAAAATATCAAATGTACAAATGCTATATAGCATTTGTAAATATGTGAAAAAAGCTATACAATTATAAAAAAAATTAAAGGGACCGGTGTTCAATCTTCATGACAGCAGGTCCTAAATATTTGTGTTTTATGTCTATGCTATAATCCGGGCCTATTACAAGCAATGTTTTTTTTTCAGGACTTCATGGCCGGGAGGGGAGCGAATGACATTTTCGGGGGAAAGGTTTTCCGTTTATAATACGTCAATACATATAATTATATATTATATAAAATATCTCGGGGGGGGGCGAATGATCGATTACGGGGGTGGAATGCATGCCCGAAAGAAACACTGAATACAAGAGGCGCTGAACTGTTATCCATTTCTCCTTACTATATCCCAAGTTAAGACAGACTTGTGAAAGAACCACGTACAAAACATCTCTAGTGAAAATCTATTTCGAATATATTTTTAGTGCTAAAGAACAATTTAGATCATCTTGTACAAACGAAAAAGTTAAAACAAAATTAATGCAATTTTTGATATTGCACCCTTTTCAATTCTTCTGTTCTGTAATAATTGATTTTCAGAAAAAAAATGCAGCCTACACTTTTCCGGGGGAGGGGCTAAGCCTTCCCCAACTACAGCCCTGATGTGTAAAAGAATTATAATCCTAGAGCAGATGAACCGTTGGAAAGAGCAGTTCATGTAATGAGCGGATCGGTTTTCAGCTGATCACGTTGATTAAGCAGTTTGCCCATCTCTAACATTTACTGCCGTTTTATCAATAGAAAATTTTCATTTTCCCCTGATTTTTGTAAAATTTTGAAAAATTCCCTGAGAATTCCCTGATTTTTCGGATTTCCTGGTTCTGTTATCACTCTGTTATAAATAAATTTGGGCATAACTTTTTTTACTATGATACTGAGCAGGATGAGGCTTGAGTTGATGCACGTATTTTAATTAAATAGAAGTTATAAATAAATTTGGACACCACTTTTTTTAAATTAAAATTGCCACATTCTTTTAACATGTTTTTTTAATAAGTTGTTGCTTTTAGGTCATAAGAACTACTATATTTTGGGAATTTTTTTAGCAATATAATTGATTTCGCTTTCGTTAAAGTTCCGAGAGAATAATATTTCCGTCATAGGACGAAACTTGTTGCTTCAGGGTGTAGTGTTGCGGACCAGTTTTAATAAGATCCTGTCCATTTCCCAGCTCTGGTCCCCTTCCTTCTCCTAGGGCCTAGAAGCATGACACACCGTTTTTGGATGACACCGTTCTGTAGTCACTCGACAATATTTCTTTTGAAGAAACACCGAAATCTAACGTATCTGTTTTGGATTTCCAAGATAGGAAGGTTTTCTTACTTCTGGGCAATTAGTCTGACTACAGTCAGTGTTCGCTAGTTATTTTCGCGTTGTTTTCTTTTCGGACAGACAATGAGTGTGCAATACAATGAATGTAAAACGAAACCGAGTTTATACTATAAGCTAAAAGTTTTAAAGGCAATACAAAAAACAAAGCAACATAAATTATAAATTGTCATCTTTTTATCATAGAATTACACTTCTCCACTCGCCCCCCCCCACCCTTTTTTATCTTAATTTCAAATTTAAAAATTCCATGCAACAAACACCTTCCATAAACATCAGAAAAAGTCGTTTTGGTTGTTAAATAAAATAAACTTATTCACAAAAATGTCGTTATTTAATCTTATAATAATACGCATAAAATACACATATATGCTCCCCCATCCTACATATTCTGCGATTTTACATCGTAGCTAGAAGAGGAGGGGTGCCAAAATATTGCTGTGCTCAGAGCGCCTGGCGCCTTAAATCCGGGCTTCAACCAGGGGCATAGCTAACATATAGCAAAAGTAAGCAGTACTTAGGGGCCCTAGTGAACTGGGGCCCTATTTTGGTAGAGCCTATAAACAGTTGAAAATAGAGGCTTACTGGGAGATCGGGGACACAGATGGACATCTTCCCATCCGCACATTGAAGGTAAAGAAAGCGGGGTCGCTTATCATAAAGACCTCTTTAAGGAATAGTCAAACTCCCATCTGTCTGTACTGATAGATGACCCTAGAGATATCCGGCTTGAATTACAACATCTCCAAACGACGGAAAAACTATCCAGTTTAGCTACTTAGATAAGGATCATGGAAAATCTAAACGAGCAACAAAGGAGCAAAACGCCCTAAGCAATTACACAAAAGCTATATGGATGATGGGTGAAAAAGAACTTGCAGTTAAATTTGGTTTACGCGTAGTAAGAGGAGGTAAGAGAGAGGTTTAGACAACGCTCCCTATAACTGACTAGTTACAGGGGGCGCTGATTTAGAGGGCCACTCAACTAATTTTTCGGACTGAACATAAACTGTAGGTATGTTGACCAATATGTGACACCATAAGCCTCACGTTTCCCAACCACATACGGAACATATACACGGTCGTTAAAATTTGCTTGATCAATTTCAATTGGTTTGTTAAAGCTTTCTCGAGGGAGCAATTGACGTACAAAAATCTAAGTGCAGTATTAGTTTATTCTTGGTAAAATAATGATAACATGAAGTGTAAAATTAAATTAATGAAATTTTTAGTGAAAGATGGATGAAAAATGAAAATTGTTTAAAATTAAATTGCAATCGAACTTCGTTAACGCGAATAATCACGGCGACAAAAAAAAACTGTTCATGTTAAAAATAGTTTGCCCTATCCAGAAAGGACACAAAGGATCGTATTATTAACAAGTTGTTCATTAATGGGATTCAGGGAATATTTCCTGTGAAAAGTAATTGATGCTAAGGGTGTTCGCATTAACGAGGTTTGACTGTAATGGAATTTTTAGTTATGAAAGTAGATTGAAAGTGAAACTGATTTAAAGTTAAATTGATGAAACATTTAGCTGTAACAATGGATGAAAAGTGAGAATAGTTTAAAATTAAATTAAGGTGTATGTATGCATTGGAGAACTATTTATTTTTATTTAACAATATATTCAGTTTTTTGCATTAGATATATTTTTAAATAAAAAAAGTGCAAAAAGTAAGGCTTTGTGAATTAAGTAATTAATTAATTAACAGCTGTTTTCACATTTGATGACTGCAAATGGAAATTGAATATTCTTATCTTCTCAATGTGATGTACCGGAATGATACTTTTCTTCCAAATGGGTTTTTAGAATGAAAATGGTATTCCAAAACAATCCAACAAAAACTATAACAATCAATAAATCACGGTTTTTTTTTCTTTTAAAGTTTATTACCTTTATTATTCAGGTTTAGAGGTAATACAAATTTCCCGTACATTTGTAAATAAACAAGATTAAAATAACGCTTAAATTTTAATAACACAGATGTGATTCCAGCGTTGTCTCGAACCCACTTGGTTCCAATGTATAACTATCAAGTCGCGCCATTATATCCGATACGGATTTCCCTACTTAGAATCTACGGAGACTACAATATCGCCGTCGTTATAACCGATACATTTAGTATGGGGTAGAATAACAAACCAAACTTCTTGTAAAAATTCCGTCGTTATATGCGATTGGTCGTTATAACCGGCGTCGTTATAAACGATTTCCACTGTATAGATAACAGCAGAGCCAAAGACACAAAAAACCAGAAAATGCGAGTACTTTCTGTAATTATCAACCCCGCCAGAAGCATGGAGTAGAGCGGTTACGGGCATATTCTTTGGGCCTATCGCGTTTTCGTGGGTGTACGATAAAATTGGCCGGTTCACAAACAGAATATCAAAACATTATGTTCCGAATAAACTGAACTTTAATTACATACGTACGATAATATGGATTCCGAGATTAACGTAAGCTTGTACAATCGTGAAGAACATACGCATGCAAAGGCGTGGACGTTACGAGGAAGTCTCTCTCTAATCACTTACTTTGCCGCGAACTTAGCG